>CAFUXE010000060.1:66157-91202 GCA_903364295.1 Serranus cabrilla | reverse complement strand
GCAAATAAGACTAATGCTGGATTGGACAGAAAAAGTAGAACCCTCCCAAACAAAATAAATACAGATGATATCATTGTTACTGTGTTGCGGCTGAACCTCCTAGTCTTACAAGACTGCATGGGACTATAGCACAGGACTTCCTGTTTCTGTCAATCAGTCAATGATATTTTGATGAGAGTGATCACTGGCTGCATCATATTTGTGTATCCTATGTTGTGCTGTGATGGTAAAGCCTCCCACCTCCCACTTCCAACCCATCTCCTGTTTCTAGACACGGTCTATTCTGGAGAGCTCTGCGTCTTGACCCATGACCTTCGACCCCATCACACTGCAGTTATGCGCATCTTTAAAGTCATATCCTCCTACTACATGTGACTTGTAGGGAAATCTGTGTATGTTTAGTAGGAAATGATTAGAAAAAAGTCCTACAGATACTACTTTTACTTAGTCAAACTTCACAAAGGGAACTAATCAAGTAGATCAAATTATCAGATCATTATTTGTTGTTGTCTCTATGCCCTAAATTAACATCCCATAATATAAAATATGTACTTTGCCAGCTGTAGCACATTTTTGATTTACCTTAACATCAGTAGAGGTGAATGTTGAACTCCCGAGACATTTTCACTGATAAGAAACTGCTCAAATTTAAGGAATCAGTTGTTACGAACTATGTCAGGATATCTTGTAAGAAAGTGCACAATAATGCTCCAAAGTTAGGCTATTTTTTTAGCAAGGGGAAAACCTGACATGCCAATTTTTCTGGCCTCTGATCTCAGGATATATGAAGGAAAATTGACTCTATTGGTTTTTCTATGGTGTTCCAAAAGTCTTGGTGTATTTATGTAATGTTCTGGAAGGTTTTTGAACATTTCTATCCATCTCAATTTTTAAAAATTGTCTATTTTTAGCAGCAAATGTGCTGAACAAATGGTATAAACACAACATCTCTGCAACAAATTACAAGCATGGGGAATGGACTGACTGATACATGAATGTTTATTACAGATTTATGACTAAAACATCTTGACAAACAGTGCTGAGCTGCATCTCATATTAATCTTCAGTCTCTCAGCTTTAGGTTACTTATATAATATTTATTACATAATGCACTACATATACGTAGAAGCTTTACAGGAGAGAATCACCCATCCACTCTTTTTCCATTCTAATCCGATTCCGACAACTGAACTTGAACAGCAATGCTTTATAAACTGCTAGTTAGTAATTGCTGCACGCGTTCAAAAGCACAATTGTAAGTCCTTCACAAAGAATTCAGCTGAATAATTGAAATAAAAGTGTAAGAACTGTGCAGAGAAATAAATATGTACATCATCACAAACCTCATAAATTAATTTAAAACAACAGTCTGCTTCTTTACAAAATGTGTGCGACAAACCAGATGTTTTGATGAAGTCATAAACGGCGAAACCAGATGTCTGTTTGTGTGTAGCATTAGCCATTAGCACTCCTACCTGCTTGAAGCCGGCAATTCTACCTTAATAAGCATACAACAGGCTAGAGTTTTAGTAGCTAGGGAAGTAAAGGTTGAAGTATTATTTAAATGATTGTCAGAGTATTGTCACTTTCCCTGACCCACAAGGTTCTTGCCTTGGAGCAGCAACTCGCCTCCTGTGCTAAGATGCTACAGCTAGCTAGTTTCTTTGTGGCCGGGAGGACCATCACTATGATATATTTAAACAGTGGTTGTCTGTGACATTAAACATCATCACACCAGACACAGATTTGAGATTAGGTTAATTAACTATTTTTCATTAGGCTAGGTTTCCCTAGCTTGCCAAAAACAAGCTAGGTTAGCTTGTCAGAGAGGGTTTGAAGCATAGGGTAGGGATTTTGAAGTAATGGGACTGTGGAGTTCACCATAACGTGACGTTAGCTTTTTACTTTTGTTGGCTGCATTAACACACCGAACATCATAAAAGTGATAATTTATGAAGATTATCCTGCTGAACAAGCAAATAAGCATCAGAAACGAGCTTATTTTCTGCAATGATCCAAAATGCAATGCAAAAATCCCATAGGCCAATTCTCAATAGACCTATTGGTGATGCTAACTTCTGGGTTGGCCTTCAAAAATATGTCATTTAATTTTCTCTCTTTTCAATCAGTGAATGAAGTCAGTCTTGATACCCATTGGTCCAATTGTAATTTATGTATAAATTCATATAAGTTATAACTAGTGCAATACATAGACCTTACCTCAGCTTTATGCATTTATATTTAAATTAATCTGAAACAGATCATCCTCAAATCATCCTGCACTGATGCACTGTATGCTAATAGGTTCACAGGGACAGTTCTGACTGGCCTTGTCTGCTCTTTGCACATCATAACAGGAATGAAAGGAAGGGAAAGTTCCAGTTATGTCAGCTTGAGGATAATTAGTCAGAACAGGTTCTTTATACTCTGTAGGAATGGTCTGTAGTATATGATTATGCAATTAATATCACTGTGTTAAAGACAAGCAGCTTTTTACTTGGCTAAATAAGCGGTAAAATGATGGGTGGACTAATGTGTCCAAGGCAACCCAAAGGAGCTTTTAATATCAGAAACACACACAAACAGAGCCAGCACCAACAGGACACATGCAGTTGCTAGCAAACAGAGATAGTGTTATTCCATCTGGACAGACAGGAATAGAATGTGCTTCTTCTCTCAAATAAACAAGGGCACAGTTGCAATTTGTGTGTGTGTGTGTGTGCATATGTTCTTTCTCTTATTCTTATGTTGGTCAGTATCCCCTTTAAACTATTCTTAAGGATAGACACATTAGAATTAGGTTAAAGGTTTAATTAATTAATTAAGGTTAAATGTATGGATAATGTATAGAAAAGGGCACTTTTATGTTGATGATGTTGTTTTTTTGGTGGAAGTCCTGCAGCAGCCTATTCCATACAACATTTGGCTTTTAGCCACTGGAGGGTAAAATAACTCATTCAACCTTGACCTTCTAACTTGTTGTGGGCTAATGTTAATGTGCTAGCAAACAACTTCCAATTCAGAGATCCAACACACACACAGGAAATTAGCCTGAACTCCATACCTTGATGAAAGCTGCGTTTAACAAACTGGTTTGTTTCAGCTTGTAGCGGCTCCTCATGGTCATTTGAAATCAAAACTGCTAAATGCAGCAACGTTTTTTGGATATTTGCTAAGATCTTACGTGAAAGGCTTCCACAAATGTGGAACTGTGAGCACTCTTTGGATATGAATACAGTACATTCTGAAAAGTTCAACTTTTGCAGTCAACACTTCTTAGGGCTGGGGTAGGAGAGATTCAAGGCCAAAAGAAAAGGAAAAACATCTTGGATATCAACAGGTTTTAGGAGCTTTGCCTGCACAGCCCAGCATTAATCAGAGCGCATGCACTTAATATTGGAATATAAATTTTCCTCAGACATGTATATAGCTTAGTAGGACTATTGTCTTTTTTTGGCACAAGGTCATATTTTGTGCAATGATCACTGATGCCATGGCTTACGGCTGTGTTGACAAACCATTTTGAAGGAAGCAATGCCCTTCATGTTTTCTGAGCTAACTTTACTTTCCGCTGACAGTCAGAGCCCTGTTGTCATGGTTACCTCCAGAGAGGGCAGTGCTTATCTCCCTGGTAACTGGGAGGGGCAGGGATGCTTCCAGCCTGGGCACTGGTATGTGTGTGTGTGTGTAAGGGTGTGAGGGACTGGGCTGCATTATTGATAAAGATGAATGTTTGATGTAATGTGGGCAGGGGGAGCTTAAGGACTGGCCTCATGCTTGGCAGGTTTGATTAAGTAATGTGTCTAGACACGAGCTGAAGCACAGTTAGGAACAGATTGTTATAGGGCAGAATTCACATGATTCACATGATCACATAATGATTGACATTACCTAGTTTTCGGCATTAATTTGTCATAAAATGTGATCAAATCTGCGTCCCAAGTCTCGAAAAAAAACAATGCAATGTGCTTCACCTAATACCACAAAAACATTATAATATTTCATGTCTTTATTGAACACATCCATGAAACAACATTCAACATTCACTGCTGGTGGAAAAAGTAAGTGAACCTTTAGGCTAATGCCACCAGAGAGCTAACTGGGAGTTCAGGAGTTAGCAAACCTGGAGTCCAATCACTGAAACAAGATTTGAGTGAGGTGTAGAGCTACTTTGACCTATAAAAACACTCAAACATTGAGTTTGCTATTCCCAAGAAGCATCTGCCGATGTGAATTGTCAATGCACACCTCAAGTTTGCCAAAGAGCACCTTGACACTCAACAACACCGTTAGGAAAATGTTTTGTGGGGTTAAAGCAGTAGTACAACCGAAATATTATGATTGTTTGTGTGGTATTTGGTTTAGTACATTGCATTTTTCTATTGAGAGGCCAACCTGGAAGAAGCATCTCCATGGGCCTATGGGATATTAGCATTGGATTTTGCATCAATGCAGAAAATAAGCTCTGATGTTTTAAACGTTGCAAGTGACAAGAGTTAAAAGCTAACATTGTGCTATTCCGAACTACTGTTATCCGTAAAGGCGGTTCCCGACAAGCTAACCAGCGTTTTTTTTTAAACAAACTTTAGCCTAATAAATTGTTCATTAATACAATTTACAATCTACAAGAGTTTGCAAGAGCACTGACAAACACGACTAGAGGCTGTAAGGTGGACTAGTAAGAGGGTTTCCCTCCATATCCGGCATGATGACGTTTAATATCCCCGACAACAACTGTAGTCTCATTTAGCCACTTGTTAGCAACTGCCTTTTAAGGGACTAAGGCGGTTTGCTAAAGTATTTTTTGTCGTACAACAAAACGTGAACATCTCTTAAGCTTCTGTTAACCACAGACTTTATTTCAGGCATTTAAACAAAAAAACATTCAAAATTCTCATTGATTTTAAGAGGATAGACCCCAGGGCACTAGAATGCTAACTTACTTCTGGGTTTAAGGACTCATTCCTGTGGGGCCCTATACTTAAAAGGCTTCACATACTTTTTCCTGCCTCTGCAACACTATTCTAAAATTCAAGAAGCAATGACCTTCAGGCCTGACTGAAGCTCCTTTGTTAACTCTTGTTATTTATTTCTGTTACTATTCATCTGACTCATCCCAAACATGACCTTCATGTAAGAGAAGGCACATTCAAAACATTTCCCCATCAAAGAGAGTGACACATTGACTAAGCTCCTTATAACCAGGAGTTATGAAACAATTTCTGTAGGAAGCTGGCTGCCACAATTCTCCCTTTCTCTTCAATGTTAAGTGTTTTCCATTCCAAAAGCCCCACTTGTCTGAGAGTCCTGTTGGTCTAAGTGTCACTATAGCAACCCGCCAGTTTCAGAACGATGATTAGGGCAAGGTCTTGCATAATGTGACTCGGCAGCTCTGGAGGGAATGTGAGGATATTATCAGACAGAATGGATGCGTTAATGGCTGCTTTGTGCAGTGCTGCTAGAAAACAATGCCAACACTATAAGAACAAGTATCTACATGTATGTATATGACCGTGTGTGTATGAACATTGTCCAATATTTGAAAAACATGCAGCAAAAAGTTTTGCATAATGTTCCCTGAGAAGAAAAGGTAATGAAAACGGAATCCAATGTCCATGCTAGAAAATGTGTGTACGGTGGTTCCCCACTGCACACAGCTAAACAAACACATTCTCTTTCGCAGTGTATTGGCATAACTCGTAAGCTGCATGTAATGTAAACTTGAAAACTCATATTGTGTGTAGATTGTAGGGAATCGCTTGAGATGAAAAACAAATCATGATACCCTTTTTCAACAGCAGAGGGCATAATCTGCTTTTGAGTCCCGTCCCCACCGGAGAGGAAAAATCGACGCTTACGTTAGCAAACAACAGAATGACGTCTAAAAGGTTCTGTGTGGTGAAATGTACTACTAACAAGCTAAAGAGCCCAAACCTGACAAACCAAAAAAACGTAACTTTTGGGAGTACAAAAGTGGATATAAGCTAACATTAGCTTACCAACATGTAGCTAACATTAGCTTGCTAGCAAATAACTAACCTTAGCTTGCTTGAGGAATCTTTTTCAGTCATATATGTCTGCAAGCTCATTCCGTTAAAAAGAAAAATGGGAGGAAATCATATTGTTAACCCCGTATCGGTTGTGTATGGTTACATCCCTGGTAGATTGCACACTAAAACATGAAGAAACATTAGTTTGGAGGTGATCACGACGTTGTTGCAGAAAGCTCTAGTAGCTTTGAGTCTGAGTGATGCAATGCAGTTCTCTGCAGCAGGCAGACAGCAGCTGACTGCAGGTCAGCCAGAAACATCCTGGACTATATGTACGTGTGTAAAATATACCTCATCAGGGCTGCATTATGTCTTCTGATCTCTGAATGTTGTATGTGAACATGTGGGCAGGGTGATGAAGGAAAGGACACACCAAACTCTATTAGCTGGCAACACTGCAAGGGCTTGCTAATGACGATTTCAGGCAAGGTTTGACCTTGACAGCCATTAAGTAACTATTCCAAAGCAAAAACAAACAAACCAATCGTCTGCCAAAGTGTCCATGTCAGTGAGTCCCCACCACCCTTCAGTGTGGTGCTACGGTATTTCTGAATCTGACTTCTGACCTCTCATTTGAAGGAGTAACGCTGTTTGAATGCAGTAAAAATAAGCATCACACAGTGTTTTTCCACAGGAGGAGCACAGAGCTGGGAGCTTTGAACAAGCTGTATGCGAGCCAGGATTTAGCTTTAGTGAAGGCACCAAGAGGAAAATGCTGAATCATTCTGCCTCCTTACAGTTCTGGTCTGTTTCCAACTGCAGCTCACTCAGCATCCAAAAACAAACAGGGGACATGTCCTTCCTAAACCCTGGACAAAAACATTATTGTTCACTAAGGAAACCAAATATGTGATGATTTGTTTTGAGATTCTGCTCAGTGCAGATTCAGACTTTAAAAAATAAAAACATATTAATTCAAATAACACAGATTAATTGATAATTATGTTCAGTTTTATTGTTAGAGCAGAATCTCTTCCAAAAGCATTTTAAACTACATTACATTAGTGTGTCATACAGTAGCTACGACTAGCTACAATGAAGATGCCACACATTTGACGTTTAAAGGTGCCTTTTGGTGTTATCTTGTCAACAAACTGTTTACATGTTACTAAAGCATTTTTGTGTCAGAATGTTCAGAAAACATATGGCTTTTAAAATCTTTACTTTGGGAACTCTGGAACTTTAAATTATTTCCTAACGGAATGATTAGACCTGTTGTTAGTCACCTAAGGGGTCGTAGCAGTAACTAAGGAAGGCCAGGAAAACTGGTTCCACAGTGGCACCAACTCTTTGCTGGTCTTGAACCGTGAACCACTTACATCAGGGGCTGGTGGCATTTTATTTCAAATGTTTGAATGCAATATTATTGATATGGCTAGCGCCAGCGGGCTAGCGTTAGCGGGCTAGCGTTAGCTTACTCAGTGTTATTAAGAACATAATCGCTGTCCATAGCAATAAAGACGAGCACCACACATGTGTTGTACCAGTGGTGTTTGGATGCCAGTGTCGGCTCGAAAAGCCAGGAGCAACATCTGTAAGGAGATGATGTAGTCTGCCTTTGTTGTTATTATAGTAACCGAGAGAGCGGAGACGTATCCAGACCTTATTTTTACAGTATATGGTCCAGACGTATACAATGACATAATGACGTGGCTCTGGAGCTTGTGGAAAAGCAAACGGGGTCGTAGCCGGTTCGTAAGTTGACCCAACTGGGAACCAGCATGAGCACCGACTCCAAACTGGCCCTGGAACAGGCTCTGGTGGTATTTTGGAGGGATGGTTGAAGTGCTTCTGATATTATGTAGATTCTTTCTGAAAATGTATTTCTTCTGTGTCTTTTCCAGTCGGACAGTAACACCAGTTTCCTGCGAGCTGCTAGAGCAGGGAACATCGACAAGGTTTTGGAATATCTGAAAGGAGGAGTGGACATCAGCACCTGCAATCAGGTAAGAGGCACATCACTTAACATCATTTACAAAATGTATTATTCATGATTCCTTTGTTTCATTTAGTTCTGAAATGGCAGACCATTCTACCCTTAAAAACTACCCAATATGGTTCAATACTACCCATCCTTATGTTTGAGACTCTAGCAGTCTTAGTAATTATGAATGATGGCAAGGTGTAGTATGAAGCAGAAACATTGTACTGGTGGGAGGCAGGGGTAGTGGATGGGTCAAACAAACCCAGGACTTTCACCAAGGAGAATGGGGTTTGAGTCCCATGTGAAAACTAAAGTAAATGATGAAACATCATTTAACATTTGTGCATCACGTTTTTACTAAACCATGTCCGGTGGTCACACTGTCCTCTTAACTACTACCACAAAGCCTTAAATCTAGAAAGTTGTTTTGTAGCCTGCATTCACGAAACGTAGCCTTTTTTTTTTTTTTACAACAGTGATCCTTACGTGTAAAACGTGTGTAAAGGTGTGTGATATTTTTAGAATGCTGTACCGCGAACTGTGAAATGATCATATGGGTCGTTTCAACAGACGCTCATATAGGTCGTTTTGTTTGGTATTGATAGACAACCTATTCTGTTGTTTAGGTTGGAGATCTTGTTGAACAAGGCATTATCTAAAGGGAGTAAATATTGTTAGCAGTTTTCCTGGTGGGTTCTCCCCGGGTCCTCCGGCTTCCTCCCTCAGTCCAAAGACATGTAAATTGACTCTAAGACTACATTCAGACTGCAGGCAAAAGTAGCCAAAGTTGTTTTATAACAGCACAAATCACATGGAATCAGATTTTTTTCTGATTGGATACAGGTCTGAACAGTCACTTTTACATCACTCTAGAGCGACAAATGTCAAAATTCTGCGTCACTCAGATGCATTGAGGTTTTAGACTTTAGAGGTTAAGCTATCGTAACTGGTCTTTGTTTGAAATCGTATAAAGAATTGGGGCATGTCATGGTCCCACCACCCATTGACTCCTCATCCACACACCTCTGTACAGATGTACACACAGCCATTGTTAAAAACGTTGCTCTCTTTCTCTTCATCCTTCTGAGTTTCATCTGCTCATAACTTCACCAGCTTCCACCATAAAGGCTGACAGCAGTAGCCTCCATGTTATCTGTACACAGCATGCCACGTGTGACATCTTTGTTATTGTTCTTCAGTGCATGTAGGTCAGTCAGGACCGTGTGCAGTTCGCGCTGGAGTCTTATATAGGTTACATTTAAAAAATAACATGAACAGGCAAACAAGCAAAAGATCTGAATGGAGCGTTGGGACCTGCAGTCTGAACGTAGCTTAAATTGCTTTGCTTTGGCTCCAGCCCCCTTCGACCCAAGTTCAAATAAGCGGCCATGGATAATGAATTAATGAATGAATGTGTTTGACAATTCAAAATGCCTGCCCTGAAAATAATTTTTCACAAAAGACAATTGAACATTTACCCTTTTGCTTTGGTCTCCTGAGGATAATATTATGCTCTTTAGCTGCTAAATGCTGCACTAACTTCTGTCAGGTGTTTGTTGCTGAGTAGGTTGTGTAAAGTGAGTTTATCACAGCTTCATGAGTGGAAACAAGCATTTGTAGGAGAGTACTCAAAAAATGAGCTAAAAGAGGTTAAAGTGCTCTTTAGAGTTGACGGAAACAGTAAGTTCACATAGTTCTTTCTGGGTTTCGTCAGTTAATATATTTATGTCTGTTACGTGAGTCTGGTTGTACCTGCTACCTATTAAGCATACAAAGCAGGAAATGTATTATTCTAAGTGCTAATGAGCTCATGTGGTCCACCACTATTGCTTGCATTTCTATCAAATTAAAATGGTGTTACATTCTAGCGGTGGAGAGGACTGTGTTTGATCGGGGAGAGTTTCTTTATTTAGGCCCGGTCATTATCTAGTCTCCTCTAAGCCCATTAGCATTCCAGCCATGGATGAGAGGGCAGTGAAACCTGATAGGATGTAAACAGTCCTGTCCTGGCAACAGCTGTAATGAATACCCCGGTAAACAAAAGTCACATGGAGTGGAAATTTAAGATTTGCTGGTGGCTCTGTGGTGTGTGAAGATTGTTGTTATCAACTGATGTGGTCGGACTGATGTCGGCACCAGCACCACTTGTTCCATTGAGGATATTTTGAGCTCCTGTGTTGTATGTGTTTCTCCCAAGCTATGTTTCTGTCTCACTGTATCATCTGCATAGAAATGCATAAACAAGTAAATCTAAAAGATGCCACTTAACAAACCCTAAAAAGATTTCGAGACAACTCTGCAGTTCCTCTCCTCTTTTCACACTCGCTTCTTTTAGCTATTTGTTTTGTTTTTTCCTGGCTGTCAGATCTCCAGCAGCAGATGCTCTGCCACTGCCAATTAACAGCAGAAACTATAGTTATATACAATAGTTAGAAATTATGTCGTGAACACAGTGGAGCCTATCGCAGCTATAGAGCCTGATATTTGTCTCCGGAGATGGTGGAGCCCAAAGCAGAGCTAGAAGGAGAAAGGCATATGTACTTAAACGTGTCTGTTGGACACAAACAAAACCTTAAATGAATAATAAAATAGAACTTTGTGTCTTTTTTAATGTGTGGGGAAATTGGTTTGCAGCATAATCCCAAAGGCAATTTAACATTACAAAGTCACAAAAAGATATACTTAACACTAACTCATATCATGTTATATCCAACAGCTGATAACACATCAGATGTTTGTCTTGTCCAGACTACTGTGAATGAAAATGCATCCTCCAAGAATACTGAAGTAGAATAAACAGCACTACTACATGTCTATGCTGTCCGTGTATGAACTTAATGAACATCAGTGTTTTACTGTTCTCTGATGCACACACTAACACAATAACACACTGCACTGAGGTGGTATTTACTCCGACTATAACTGCCTAGCCCCCCCTGAGATGATCCAGCACAGCCAAATTAGATTTCCACCACATCACGTTTGCATTGCTTCAACACGGCTAATGTAATAGATCAAACAGTTTGGGAATCATCTGCCAAGTGATTGTGTTCATGTGTGCTGACAGAATGAGGTGACAGATATTATGGATGGAGGAATGAGCTTCCAGGGAAATGAAGAACAACAAATGGGTTTGTGGCCTCCTCGAGGTGAATGGAGGGCTTATTATGTTCAATATTAAAGAAAGAAAAACAGAAAACATATCATCATTTTACATACAGTGAATTGATTACATATAAATTGTGAGTAATTAACATGCAGTCCATTAGACTAGGGATGAACATATTGATATTCAATATGAGGATGTTTAAAAGGTGTGGGTGGAAATGGGAATGGGTCTTTTATGGGAGAACAGTGACAGGTGGAACCTCAAAGAGACTGGTGGGTGTTTGTTCTGTGACAAAGAACTGAAACAGGAAGTGATGGTCTCCTTTTTTGTTCCATCATTGTCCTTTCTTTCCATGCTTTTATTAAGTTACTTAAATGCTATCAATGTGTTTTGGATTCACTGTCATTATAGTACCTAAAGATGCTCAATAGGGTTTAGGCCTGGAGACATTCTTGGCCAGTCCATCACTTTTACCTTCAGTTTCTTCAGCAAGGCATTGGTTGTCATGATACAAATAAAATAAAACATAATTTACTAATGAGGTGTTTCAGAGGATGTTTTTTAATGGCTGAAGTGTAGATGATATACATAAACTTTCTGTGATCATGAAGCCTCGTCCTTCTGTAGATTTCTATCAGTGAAGTAACTCCACTGCAGACTGAAGTCCCTACTCAAAGTGACAAACGGAGAGACAGCTGACTCATTTGAAAGTGTTCAGTGTGGAGGAATGATGAATCAGCTGGTCTGCGTTACATAACTTATTTGTATGATATGTCTGTATCATCATGCCGCTGCATTTTTAAAAGCAGCAATAATCTGGTCGTAGATTACATTGCTGGCCCGTGCACAGACATTGCCTCACCATTGCACAATAGTAATTCGTCTGCATTGTATTGTACAAAAAAAGCACACAAACCCTCTCCTTACACAAATAAGCTGTCTCTCTCTCTCTCTCTCACACACACACACACACATGCACCAGGCCCACACATCAGAGCTGTATCACAGTGCTACTGCTGTTTCACAGCCCTGCATGAATTATCTGAGACAATATTGTGTCAGTTTCTTCAGACGTGAAATTATTTTATTTCTGCTTTAGAACCATTTTTTTTAAATATATATATATTATTCTCCAAGATGTACCTTGTATTTTCACACATTGATAAATGGAGTTATGGACGCATGCTGATTGCATATTGCGAGCATGTGTCTGGCAGTTTAAATTGATTTTGACTCACTAACATTTGCACAGGGGTACGAACAAAATTGCACGTGTCATGAATCAGACATTTTTGTAAATAAGGCCCAATGGTCAGGCATAGGCATGCTGAATGAATAAATATCAATTTAACAAAAGAAAAATGTTATTAACAATACATCCAACAACATGTATCGGAGGAACTTTGTAAAGAGCTTGAAAAACAATTTTGTAGGACCAACTGTACTAGCAAGTTAGTTGCATAGGGAAACTTGGTTTTGGAGTGTGTGGACACTGTATCGATGAGAACTGGCAGGTCAAACCAGCTGTCCTACTAACACACAGGGCTGGCATTGGACGTAGTCATGACATACATAATTGTCCTTGAAACAGTTCCATTAAATATAAAAAAACAAGCAAAACATAGAGCCCTGTCAATAAACATAATAAAGAGTTAACTTTTTGTATTTTGAACTAGTTGTGTAGATACAGCAGTAGCAAAACACTGGCTCAATGCAGGGTGACATGAGGCCAACAGGAGGAAGGCAGGTGCATGAACATGTCATCTGTTCTAAAAATCTGAAATACATATCCTGCTCTGTTACTGAACAGATGTATTCTCCCAGCTGTGGAATACCTCTGGGCAAAGAAAACTGAAGCACTGTCAGATGATTCTAGGATGAGCATTCACTCTCTTGGTATCCCACAGGGAGCCTCTGTAGGGGCCCTAGTATTCCATTGGGACCATCAGCCTAAGGGGACTATGTGATGAGGGTTAGCTTGGCAGTTGAGGAAATTACTTATCAACTCAGCGGCTCGTTTTACTATATTGAGTAAGAAAAACTGTATTCTAGCAAAAGTATGTTGAAATATATCTCCACATTCACACTGTGCCTTTATAAGTTGCCTCTTATTCTCTCACTTGAGTCATTTCTCAGCTGAGTAAGAGCAAGCCCGTCCCACCTCCTCCCTGCCAACCAAACAGTACATCTCTGCCCCAATACAGATATTAATAGAGATCATGAGTGATTTATAACTTGTGTTTCTGGTTCATTTAGAATATTTATTTATTGTCTCAGCCATCAACAATCAATAAAATAATACAAATTTAGACAATAGGATGAACACGGCATCTTAAAATTCAAATGTGCACACACACACACACACACACACAAAGACACACGCACTATTTATATCTTCATAGCATAACATGGCACAACATCTGACCCAACTTTGATAGCTAGCTTTGATTTCAGTCTGTTACACCACATGTAAGACTGAAGGATAGCCATAGGATGGAAACTAAGGCTCCATTTTTTATTGACCTAGTGGAGGAGGTAATCCTATCTCTTGTATATGTTGCTGTGATATTGAGGTTGTTGGACTTCAGGTCTGACCTTTTGTTTCCTCGCTGTTTTCCAGAATGGTCTTAATGCACTGCACCTTGCAGCCAAGGAGGGCCATGTGGAGCTGGTCCAGGAGCTGCTGGAGAGAGGGGCGGCAGTGGATTCAGCCACAAAGGTAGGTTATCTCAGCTTCACATGAGCAGACTTAAAGGTTCTCAAAAAACAGGATTGGTGAAAACAGGAGATGTGAGGCAACAAGCTTAAGTTAGAGGTAGAGACTTGCAGAATCTATGTTAAGGAGTACTAAAGATGCTCCGATAGCTCATTGAGGAACAACACCTTATTAAGTTGCATGGTCAGGGAGTGAAGAGACCCGACACAAGACGAGATGTGAGCAACAAAATAAAACAGGACACATGAAAACTGCAACATAAGGGAAACATAAAATAAAAGAATCGAAACAATACCATTTTCATAGGTTAGGTCATAAAGAAAAAAAATGAATATGAAGCATAGCACCTTGTGTTATGTTTTTAAATAGATGTTTCTTCTTATAATCCATATATGTTTTCTACTACAGAAAGGAAACACAGCACTTCACATATCCTCTCTAGCTGGTCAGGCTGAAGTAGTGAAGATCCTGGTCAAAAGAGGGGCTGACATCAATGCACAGTCTCAGGTGAGTCTGCACTCTGCTGTTGGAGTCATTTAATGCTGCTTCCTATGATTGGTTGAGTAAATACAGTGGGAGTTCATGACCTGCAGCGTAGTGTATAAGCTCTTGTATTTGCCTGTGTGCTGCAGAATGGGTTCACTCCTCTGTATATGGCCGCCCAGGAGAATCACATGGATGTGGTGCGATACCTGCTGGAGAATGGAGGCAACCAGAGCACTGCAACTGAGGTGAGGAGTATGTGTATTTAAGATGACTACAACAGACTGGACTGATGTACTTGCCTGTATTGGTCATAAATCAAGTATCTCACCATAAATGTTGATCAATCCAATGTGGAGACATCCCACTGAAAATTATCAACCTGCCATTAATGCTAGAAAATAATTATGGGACCCATAAGTCATTAGGACGCGTCTTCTGGGACTCATAGTGACGAATTACAACATTTCATGACACCTGAACCTCAAAGACGGAGGCCGAATCATCTTCATTATCAGATAACCAAAAGCACTGTTATTCATCCTCGATCAACTTCTGTAGAAAATATCATGTCAATCCATCCAGGGTTTTGGAGACATTACAGAAGCAGATGGCCACCCACACTGTCACCTCTGTTCCCACTGTTACTGCTTTTAGGGGTGTGATGTGTTAGCACCTTTAGCATAATCTCTGGCTCAACCTACACCATGCTGAGAGCTGCGTACATGTTCTATCTACAGCTACTTTAAGTCTTGACCAAAGTGGTTGGGTCACTGACAATGTGTTTACTGATCGCTGTTCATCTGACATAAGTGAAACTTCCTGCATAGCTGATTTGAATCACAGGGCAGACACATAAATTCTGTTTCACCATAGCTAGGATAGCTGCATTCATGTAGGTAACATTTCTGGGCAAATTGAGTCATAGGCAACTGGACTTGTAGTTTGTCTGGGAAGTCTAGCTAGTGCGGACTAGTGAGGCTAGCTAGAGTCTAGCTAGTGCGGACTAGTGAGGCTAGCTAGAGTCTAGCTAGTGCGGACTAGTGAGGCTTGTTGCGTGCGAACTGATGGAGCCCCTTGAATAAGAGGTGAAACGTCTTCCCAGACAAACTACAAGTCCAGTTGCCTACGACTCAATTTGCCCAGAATTGTACTATGACCTGGATGAATGAGAATATCCACAGACATGTAGGTAACATTGCTCAATAGAACATGTCTTGGTGGTCATTCTTTGGAGACTTGTGACGTGAAAGTTCCAAAATGAATGATTTTTGAAAAAGAGCTAAATAAGAAGTTTGTAGCTATTTTTTTTTAAAAACTTGTCTTCCTTCTCCCAGGATGGCTTCACCCCTCTAGCCATCGCCCTCCAGCAGGGACACAACCAGGTGGTTTCTGTCCTACTGGAGAATGATACTAAAGGCAAGGTCCGCCTGCCTGCCTTGCACATTGCTGCCCGCAAGGACGACACCAAGTCAGCCGCCCTGCTTCTCCAGAACGACCACAATGCTGATGTCCAGTCGAAGGTATGCACAGTCTGAGTTGGGGCAGGGGGGTGGCATGTGTGGAAGTCAAGCTAATGTGGTGCTATTTGTCTGTGCTAATATGTCCATATTGTGGTTAGGAGGACTTTTATTAAGTAGAAGGCAGACCATAAAAACTTTTAAATGTCGGTGGTTTTAGCATGTATACATACATACGTGTGTTCACCAATGGGTCCTATTGGAGATTGGATGGAAAGACCATGTTTACATCTGCTACAGAAATGTAATCTGTATCTTGATAAGTTATCCTGATTATCAACAATGTGATCGTGATGTTCTCATTACCTTCTGTCATGCAAAATGGTGAGCAGGTGGCACACCACATTATGACTGACAAGGTGTTCATAGCCACAATGATGAGGTTTCTAGCCACGGTGACGATCATGGGGTTGTTATATTTTCTGGCACAAAGTGATTAGATTGAGTTTCTGTCCGCTGTCATGGTAGTTTAGCCCATGACATGACATGACCAGATCTGAAGTGGTGAGGTCTCCACTTGTGGTATGATGTTTCTGTCCCCATAGATCACAATATATTTGCCCTGTTTTACCCAGCTGCCACTAGACATTTGACTGGTTGATACGGAACAAGAACACCAACAATAAGAAGTTACACATGTCATCTCCAAGTTGAAGCGAGATCAGTAGAGCATTTCTCAACATTGTCCTTATTTTTTCATAAATTTAAATATGTTAAGCATTGGTGGAAGCCTTGAAGCAGTCTCTGACAAGACACAGGATCAGATGGAAACAGGAAGAAAATCAAAAAACATCAGCATTAGAGTTGGTCCAAACACTGAGAATGATCTGTGTTTGGATTCTTGACAAGTGAACTCTTGTGGTTGCACTAATAATGGCTGTTGTCCATAAAAATCACTGGCAACTGTATCTGAATTTTGTTGTAAAACCTAGTTGGGAGGAGTCTGAGGTGGAGGTCAAGTGTTTGACTTAGCAGTTTGCATGCTGGTTCTTGATAGTCTAGATGTGTTCAGCACAAACCAATCTATAACACAGGCAGCTCAAGCTGAACTAACTACACAGAATCATGTAACTGACCCAATCGATAGCCTTTAGAAGTGTAGCTCCGTGTCAGCTCAGCTGTGATATGATACTTCCTGGCTAAAAGCTTCAACACATCATATGATGTCAGTGTTACAAATAGGTAGCTGTTGAGCGAGGAACCAAATAAATAGTTCTCTTAAAGGCCAAGTTTGTACTGAACCAGCACCAGGCTGTAGTTACTACAAAACTGTAGATGTCCAGTAGCAAAAAAAACATCACACCATTATAATACAAACTACAGAACATAGTCTGTGACTGTTAAACTGTACATTGGTCATTATTGGTTTCTTTACCGATGACCCTGATCTTTCTTGAACCTAATCCAAGTAGTTGTACTTGCGCAAACGTATTTACTCTAAAGGTTATTTGTAGTTGTTTTTAGGATACTGACAAGAATATGCAGATGATGGTGCACTAGATCAGAGAACAGTAGTACTGGAGGGCAACTTTAACATGGAAAAAAGGGAACAGGCAAGATAAGAGGGAGAATCCCTTCCTGTCTTGATGGATGTGCAGATTACTATGAACACCTGACTGTGGTCAGTTCTGTGGGCTTTGTAGGTGCTCTGGTAGATTGGATGCCATGGTATTACACTGTTCTGGTGTGAGTTATTAAAAGATATCTCTCAACAATCACAACAGGTGTGGATAGGGTTGCCCAAATGTACGATTACTGTGACTTAGTGTATTGCAGAAGACCACTAACCTCTACCATAAAGCTGTATACCTGTGTATAGTGTGTTTGTGTTTCCATCTGTCTCTCTGTGCATCTCTCTCTTTCTCTCTTTCTCTCTTCCTCTCTCTCATTCAGTGTCTCTGTGCCCGCCACGTCACTCCTGGTCCTGCCACTAACTGGGTCTCTCCCTCTTTGTCCTTTCTCTCTTTAAATGCTCCCTCTCAAACACTTCCCCCATCACCCCCTCCTACCTCGCTGCACTGGTGTCTAAGTGTAGCACTGTCCACTGCATGGAGTGTGCCACTGTCTGCAGGTTGTATGGTGGTCATATTCAAGGCTGCATGCAACCAATTACATTTAGTTATGACTGTTCCTCTGATACTGGATTGTGGCGTTAAGTGACATGGCTGGACTGAAGGGGACTTATTGCACTTCTCCCACAGCTGTTCATCGTCTCTTTCTAACTACAGTTTGTTTCAACAAGGCACCAAAAACACTGCGGAGGCAACTCAGTGCAATATGCATGTGTTCAAGATAATGCCATATGTGGTTCAGCCCTGCTCAATATGACTCACAAGAAAAGCTCAGAGGAGAGCAGCTGCAGTATGTCTAGTCACACTCACGTACACATAAAACACATACTGCTGTCACACACAGCTCACGGGTCCATTCAGATATCTGAGGAAACCCGTCCAGTGACACCTGAGACAAAATGTTAATTGCTGAAATCTTGTCATGCAGGAACATTACTACAGTATAGAGAGATGGAAACAAACCAAACCCCAGGTCAGCCAAGCTTATATCGAAGAGGAAAGGATGTGAATAACAATTTATTAGCTTTCAACAATTTTACTTGTTGTAATTTAGAAAATAAATTTTTTCCTATTTTTTTTACAACCAAGACAAATGATTAGCAGCTTGTCCGGTCCCCTGGCTGCTTATGTTACTTGGCTCACTGACGTGAGCTCCACACCTTCATGGAAAGTTTGCTAGCATTAGCTAACGTTAGCCAGTCACAGGTGGTCATATCAGACCGGGTAAGGTTAAATTCTTTGTTCATCTGGTGTCAAGGATCCTCAGAATTCTACCGAGCACAGACTCCTTCTTTTGGGGATTTTCCCAGGACGCATGTGTGTATCCTCCGCAGGGTTCAGTGCACATGCAGGCAATAATCATGCTAAGGTATCAGCAGACATAAACCAAAAAAAAAAAATAAAGAGGTCAAGAAGACAAAGGAAAACTCATGGAGAAAATGCTCCAAGAGTCCTGGACTTAAGGGGACAGAAGACAATGAGACACAGGTGTCGCACATTAGGACAGGTGCAGGAAAACTGCAGCATAAGGGAAACGCAAAATAAAACACTGGGACACAACAAGGAACGTAACTTTTAATGAATGTCTGGGACAAATACAAAGCACCAATCAGTGAGAAAGTTTGCCACCATCAGCAATACAATCAAACACCGAAGCATGCAGCAATTTGGGAGCAATTTGGGGTTCAGTATCTTGCCCAAGGATGCTTCGACATGTAGGCCGCCATGGTCAGGGATCAAACCACCGACTTTCCGATCAGTGGGTGACCACATCTTTGCAAGTTGAATATCTGTGGATTTTGGACTATTGACCAGAAAATACAAAATGCATTTGTCTAGGAAGCTGTAAAATGGTTTTAGACCAAACAAATCACATAACCAAATATGAAATTAATTGAAAATGAAAACAATCAGTTACGTCTTGAAGCTTTGACACATCAGCTGTGTGTGAAGTGGACACTGAGAGAGCCACACCAGCCATGTCACTTGCCTGTTTAGTATCTGACAGCACAGCTACTACCGTGAAGTAATGTGTTAAAGAAGCATAACTGAACTGATGTTTCCCTCCCTCGTTCCTCCTGCTTCAGATGATGGTCAATAGGACTACTGAGGTATACACACGCTCCTTTGATTCTCCACAGATTCACTATACAGTTTCTCTTTTCTTTCCCTCCACCATTTATTTATGTCACTTCCACAGCACTGCATGCTGTAAATAAAGAATCCTTTTCTTTTTTTTTTTAGTTCACACACTTTTTTGTTGGTTTGGTATGATAGGAGGTCAACATGCACGGCTGACACGAATGGCCAAGCTGCTGCCGTGTGTACTGCGCTCCGGCGCTATCTTTAGTTTTCATCTTTATGTTTTATTTATTCATACTGTCTGTATGCATTTTTTTTAAATATAGGTTATACTCATTTTTTTCACCAGCTCAGCTCCTGTTGTTTATTAAATACATTAAGAAATATATATAAACAACATCATTGTTGGGATGTGAGGTGTTTTTGTTTATTTTGAATAATTACCTTTATCTTCTGCAGGGTTTTAATTTGATGAATACTGTGCTGATGCTTTCTTTGGAACAGCTATGAATGTATACTGTCCCCTAGTCTGTGTTGTTATTTTGTCTGTTTATGTTGTGCTGCATGATTTCTAGAGATGCACTATGAACTGCTTAGTTTCATACAATAATGGTTAAATTATAACATAAATGTCATTTTGTGTGGAAGTCCAGTGCTGCCAAAAAAAAATTAATTTATTCAAAGTGACATTCTTTTTTCCATTTGTGTGCCCATAGAAACATGATTTTAAAAAATCAAACGCAAAAACTTAACTGAGCAATATTATATATTAACGTAGGCCTACTCCAAAGAATCAAACTGCCACAATTATACTGGAATTCAGAGTAAATCTGACTTCTCAAATGAACCTACAACCTTTTTAAATCCAGAAAAAGCAAACTGGACATTTTGTCCAAATCAGTCCAGAAACCAGAGCAAATGAAATGACATGGCGTCCACTTTGCTGACCTGACAGAAATGATAATTTCATGTTAAGACAAAATTAAGATACAATTCATGACTTTACATTTAGATTTACATGAGAAATGATAATGCAAAGTCAATGTGGCAGTGTTTTATTTTGAAGGACATTAAGATGTATACGTAAGGATTAATATCCACTTTGTCTGAAATCATGAATGCTAAACATGCTAATTTAGATGCAAATGATGTATTTGTCTTTAATGCACACACAAATAGAAAAATGAAATGTTCTGATTCTAATTTTGGCAGTCCTGGTCTTCTGCACCTGAAACTTGATACCTGATAAACCTGATAAAGTATTTGAAAACGCATGCTTTTACAAAAAAATCTTCAACTCTTTTGCTACAACAGTGCTAATGAATTTATGGCATGGGAAGCTAATACAGATATTTGGCCAAAGACTTGACATTAGCATGTTGCATCCATGCTACCTTAATTTGCACCATTCAAAGCTTTTGACTGTGTAAAGTTTTAAACCATCACGTTAGTCACTGTATTCTTCACACTTTGTAAACAACTTTTTCACATTAAATCGGACCACACTTACAGAATGGCAAGGTAAGGCAAGAATCTCACAACTACTCCAACCTGCTCTGCAATCTCTAACTTTTCTCATATATATCTCATTGCTAACTCTTAATACTGACGTACAGTAACATAGTGCACTTTGGTGTTGATCACAAATGTACAGTACCTTTCCTCATTATATGGCATTTTATGAGTTTACTATGATTTGGTGTTCTTTAGATAGATAATATTGTTTGTCCCTCTGTGTATACTGTACATCTTTGTGTTCTGCTTCACTTTTTATTTTGGAATCCTAAGAAAGGGCTTCTTTTGTTTTCTTCCTGTCGTTGATAACCTGCATGGAAGTGGTGTTTCCGGGTGTGTTTTTTGGGGGGTTGTGTGTATGCGTGCTAGATATTCTGACTTGAATATTATCAAAAGAATTGATCTTATTAACTATTTCCGGTGACTTCTTTTTCATTTTGTTGCTTTCCGTTTAGTTGTTTTTGTTAACCTGTGATGCCTGATGCCACTGCTGCATGCTGGGAAGACAGAAGACAAAACATCAAGAGACATAAAGTAAAGGCTAACTCACCTCTGTCCTCCTCCCTGTGTGTCTGTCTCTTTCCTGTCTGTCTTCCAGAGTGGATTTACCCCACTGCACATAGCTGCTCACTATGGCAACGTCAATGTGGCCACACTCCTGCTGAACCGAGGGGCAGCAGTGGACTTCACAGCCAGGGTAGGACTCCATGCTAAGAGGCGCTGGTATTTGGGTCAGATAAGGGCATTGAAAGGCACTGTGATCCTCTTGGAACTAATATTGTTGGCCTGTGAATCTCAGGGCTATAGGGCACCACAGGAATTAGCTCTTAAACTAGGAAGTTAGTGGGATCTAACCTTTTAAACCAGGGGTGTCAAACTGATCCAGTAAAGGGCCGAGTGGCTGCAGGTTTTTGTTCCAACCAAGCAGGAGCACAGGTGATACTGATAATTAATCAGCTGAGTGAAGACAGCTGTGGTGATTAGAATGATTGGATTCAGGTGTGTTTCTTCTTGGTTTGATCCAGGAAAGAGTGGCTGCAGGTTTTTATTCTCACACCTGAATCAAATCATCCTAATCAGCTGAACTGTCTGCATTCAGCTGATTAATCATCAGTATCACCTGTGCTCCTGCTTGGTTGGAACAAAAACCTGCAGCCACTCGGCCCTTTACTGGATCAGTTTGACACCCTTGTTTTAAACCCACTGAGGATTCTGAATGGGTTTTTGGTTTGATGCCTGCAATAAGGTCTGTGGTTAACCAATAGAGATGTTGCTTGTGTTTTGTGGTACGACAGACTACAGTGGTTGTCATGTCAACTTTTTATGTAACTTGTAACTTGTTTTACATAACTTCTGTGGCTCACAGTTTGTGAATTACTTCTAGTACTTTTGCTTACTTTTTAAAATGTCTTTTATTACGCCTTACCAGGAAGTATTTTTCCTAAACCTTGGTCAGTGGTTTTGCAGCCTAAATTTTCTGAAACTGCAGCCTTTTTTTACAACCAGAACTCATGTATGTACGTGTAATGACATGTGTGCTATATTTAGAATGCTCCGTTGTTTTAGAAATACGTGAAATGACCACGACTTTTCAAAACCAAATTCATTTCAAATATTACGTGCCACCAGCACAAAATTCGTTGTTAAGAGGTTGTGAGATCAGGTTGGTGGTGTAGTAACTTTTTACTTCTCTTGGCTGCATTAATGGTTCAAACATCATACAAGTGGTGTTCGTTTTAGGTGATTAACCTGCTGAACAAAAACATGTAAGCATCAGAAACATGTGTTTGCCACAGAGCTTATTTATGCAGTGATCCTAAATCAAATGCAGAAATCCCATAAACGCGAATTCTCAGTGGACCCCACACCAATTTAAGATTAAGATTAATTACTTTATTTTTCCAACAATGGGGAAATTCAACCTCTGCATTTCACCCATCATTTTAACCCACATTTTTGCACTACACATTGTTCACTTTAATGTGCATTCTTTCTCTTTAATATCAGCCAGAATACAAATGTGGATGTCCTATTTTTAGCAATGCCAGCAGTGTGGATAAAAATATCTTTTTATTGTCACCTTGCACTTTCCTAAGCCTCATGGGATTGGTTGTGTGGCTCACATTTTAAATCTGGTTAAAAGGTTTGAGAGAATGCACTCATCCTCTGTCTACATCAGGTGTACCATCCTCCAGTTTTAAGGGAGATTTGCAGACTTCACCGGTCTGCTCAATATATATATATATATATATAAATATAGCAACGTATTTCTAAAATTAGAATATCTCAAATGTTGACCTAGGATAATAATAAATAATGTAATGAAAGGTGCTTTTTCTCTCCCTTGTAGAATGGGATTACTCCTCTGCATGTGGCATCCAAGCGGGGCAACACGAACATGGTTGGCTTGTTGCTGGACCGTGGCTCTCAGATTGATGCTAAAACAAGGGTGAGTATGACCGGAGGCCCACCTACTGTATGGAAAAGTCATTTAAATTGGGATTATTTCTGAGGCTGCAGCACAATGTGCTTCTTCTCTCCTCCACTCCATTTATCCACACTTGTTATTAAAGGGATGGTTCGGATGTTTTCAAGTGCGATTTAATGAGGTTCTTGCCCACATGTAGTCCATGTAGTAGTCACAGTTTGGAGAATCAGCTGGCGCTCCAGTGCAGGAAACAGACTGCAGATGCGGCTTTTATATGAATTTTAACCACCTAAACAAAGGCCTATACCCTAAGAATGTTATACCAGTAATGCGGACGCTGTATTAATAATTTTTCCAGTTCATCCACTGCAGAAAATACATTAACTGTGACTAAGTTCATCATATAACCCCCACAAAATCCAAACTATCCCTTTAATGATGGAAAACTCAAGTGAAATGCTTCCGTGGTTACATCCACAGGAGCTAAAACACGACCAGCTCATTATTATCATCTCCTCTAATGACAACAGATGTGAATATGAGCTACATGCTGTCGTTTATAGCTCAGCTCACTGGGTCAGTGGATTAAATTCAGTATCACAGTGGACATGCTGACCTCAGCTTGGTGTTGTTTTTACGCGTGCCAGCTCGCACGTCAGTCGCGTTTTAGTTGAATTTGATTCCAAACACTACAAACAACAGACAGCCGGGGTTAGTCACCTGTGTGTGGCAACTGAGGACCAGACTAACCAGACCAACTTGTTCAAAAAGGACTACTGCATGTTAGAAAAAGACATCAGTAAAGTTTAAATGGTGTTGTTCTTGTGTGTTTGTGTGTCCTGTAGGACGGTCTGACTCCCCTACACTGTGCGGCCCGGAGTGGACACGATACAGCCGTGGAACTGTTGCTGGAGAGAGGAGCACCCTTACTGGCCAGAACCAAGGTATGTTACATGTCCATCACAGGCTGTGTCCTGTTAGCTAGTTAAAGATTCAAATTCAAATCATCAGGCTCTTACGCTGCTAAATGCTCATGTATATTCACCAGCTAGCTGTCATCACACTTAGGGGCAAATTCACAAAGAATGGATTGCGGCTGTACATCACTTGCAACCGCTAGCTGCCCCCTTCATAAGGTCCAATTCACGAAAGGTATTGTGCTAATTATATCACAGTGCAAACCGAGGCATAAAGTTTTGAAGCTGAGTGCAATTTGCCTCCTTTTTACACATGATTGCTATTATCCAAGTGGCATTAGGGTATAAATGTGTTAGAGGTTAAAGTGTGGGTTGTGAGGGGTGAAGCCCCAAAATTTACTGTATACCAGTCGCATGCATACTTGGGCTGATCTTTTGCTTTTTTTTTTTTTAATAGGTCAGAAATTGCAAATTTAACCGCAAAGATACAGTAAATATGTCTTCAAACACACACACAGTCCACTTTCACACAGTGAGCATATGTGAGTACATCAGCTGTGGACATTATGAGAGTGATGTGTATATTACATTATTCATTTGTCATGTATTTTCAAAAACGACATGTAGTGGAGGTAAGAGGAGCGTTCTGTCACTGAATCCAGAATAAAGTGTCAACCTGATATTTGTACTTATAAATGTGCTTCATTTACCAGCAGCTTTAGAGAGATAG
>CAFUXE010000060.1:52213-63755 GCA_903364295.1 Serranus cabrilla | reverse complement strand
GAAGAAAAATGAATTAAACTAAAGAAAACTGAAGAAAACTGCAGAAAAACTGAAAGAAACTCAAGAAAAATGAATTAAACTCAAGAAAACTGAGGAAAACTGATGTCAACTGAATTAAACTAAAAAACAATAAAGAAAACTGCAGAAAACCTTAAATGTGTGCAAATAAAACGGGAGCACCGAGATGCAATACGCTTGGCAGCACAGTAAGAGGTGCATTTAACCCTTTGCGGGTGCTTTGAGAATGACATGGTTTGCTTTTGCCTTACTTGCTCATTTAGCAGCCGCTCTCAATCCTTTTGTGAATTTGCTGTTTACACATTTAAACTGTTAAGTTCTTTCACTAATCCTGGTTTCATACAGTACACTGTTTACAGTCATTCCTCAAAAATCCTCATCTCAAATTTTATCCATCCCAGTAAATGACCTCTCTTTCACATTTTAGAACGGGCTGTCTCCTCTTCACATGGCAGCGCAAGGCGACCACGTCGAATGTGTCAAACACCTGCTGCAGCACAAGGCTCCTGTTGATGATGTCACATTGGACTACCTGACAGCGTTGCATGTGGCAGCTCACTGCGGTCACTACAGAGTCACTAAACTGCTGCTGGACAAGAGGGCCAACCCCAACGCCAGAGCTCTGGTACGTGGAAAGACATACATAGACTGAGCAGCATGAAGAGGTGGACTTGTAGTTATGTGAAACCTTGTCTGGGTTCATCCTTCACTGTGTGTCCTCTCTTCCTCAACAGAATGGCTTTACTCCTCTGCACATTGCATGTAAGAAGAACCGAGTGAAAGTAATGGAGCTGCTGGTCAAATATGGAGCCTCTATCCAGGCCATTACAGAGGTACGTTACCCACCTGACTCAGTGAAATGACTACAAATGCTTCTCTGAACCTGCCTGGTTTCAGAAAAATGACATTCCCATGGACTGAACTGCATTATAAATTATGTTTGGAGGGAAACTTATTTTGCCCTAGATTATGTGATTTAACACAAAAACATGCATGCATGGAGTTGTTTTGGAGGGTCAGGGAACTGGATGAAAGGATGAGGGCTGATGGGGGATGGATGGACATTTGAATACGTTTGATGAGCTCTCCATGAGGAACACATTTATATTCCACATGACTGACATTATATCCTGTTGTTGCTTTTTTTTTGCTGCCGTTCCTGTCTCCAGTCTGGTTTGACTCCCATCCACGTAGCAGCCTTCATGGGTCACCTGAACATTGTCCTGCTGCTGCTGCAGAACGGAGCCTCGCCTGACGTCAGCAATATTGTGAGTATTTAAAAACAAGCCAATCATTTGTCTGTCAGCTAGTGTACATATGTGCACATTGCAGTTGAATATGTGTGTATTGAACCACATGTATGCTGTGTGTACAGCGTGGGGAAACAGCGTTACACATGGCAGCCAGGGCCGGTCAGGTGGAGGTGGTCAGGTGTCTGCTGAGGAACGGAGCGATAGTGGACGCCAGGGCGCGGGTGAGACTGCTCTTACAAATGTAGCACTCTGCCACCATGCAGTATAAGCTACAATTTGTTTTTCTAATATGAAGTGTTCATCCTCATCTTCAGGAGGACCAGACTCCACTTCACATTGCATCTCGTCTGGGGAAGACAGAGATTGTCCAGCTGCTGCTGCAGCACATGGCCCATCCTGATGCTGCCACAACCAACGGCTACACCCCGCTCCACATCTCCGCCAGAGAGGGTCAGGTGGAGACAGCCTCCGTCCTGCTGGAGGCCGGAGCTTCACACTCACTGGCCACCAAGGTGGGTTGATGAGAATATGGGATTTTTGAGACTGATGCCGACACTGATTTTAGAGGGGAAATTCGATATCGATAACCGATACGGTGGCTGATTTGGTCATTTTTCCTAGCTGGAATGAAAGATTTATCTTATTTCCACAATGTGGATTGTGCACCAATTTACTCCCAGGGGGCTACTTTCTCAAATATAAAACATTTAAAATGTTATTTAACATTACATACATACATTATACTAGGGGTGTCAAACTGATCCAGTAAAGGGCCGAGTGGCTGCAGGTTTTTGTTCCAACCAAGCAGGAGCACAGGTGATACTGATGATTAATCAGCTGAGTGCAGACAGTTCAGGTGATTAGGATGATTTGATTCAGGTGTGTTTCTTCTTGGTTAGAATAAAAACCTGCAGCCACTCTTTCCTGGATCAAACCAAGAAGAAACACACCTGAATCCAATCATTCAATCACCTGAACTGTCTGCAATCAGTTGATTAATTATCAGTATCACCTGTGCTCCTGCTTGGTTGGAACAAGAACCTGCAGCCACAGCGACCCTTTACTGGATCAGTTTGACACCCCTGCATTATACAAACAATCAATGCAATCATTATCAGACAATTTTATAAAAGATAGCTACAAAAAATTAAGAATAAATATAAATAAAATAAATAGCTACATAAAACATCATTACTGTTCAGTTTCAGTTAATTGCTGACTATGAATAATATATATATATATATAAAACCCCATTTCTAAATCACACCAAGCAGCATTTTTTGCATTATATATTGTGTAAAAAAAACATTTTCATAACAGCACATATTGGACAGCATATACGCCGATACTGATTTTGCATTTAATAGGCTGATATCGCCCAATAATATCTGTCAACCCATATATCTGTCGGGCTGTATTGATGAGACATGTTTTTTGTTTAAATTTCACAACTTACAACCTTCTGATCAGTGGGTGACCACAGACTAAAAACAAACATTTATTCAATAAACACATCCATGCAGTATACATGTGAATATCCTCTTGAATAGTGAAATTGCAGTAGCAGCTTCTTCTGAAAGCACATGATGGAGTAGACTGTAAGTTTACCTGCAGTATGCCCTCTGTGCCCTCAGATAGAGAGGTTACAGTAATACTGTACGTGCAGCTCTCTCTCTCTGTTTGACCCACTTCTGATGAATGATTGATGAGGCTGTAAATCTGCTGCTTTCCTCTGAATTGTGCACGAAGCCTGAACGCAGTCAAGTGATTTATGATTATCACTGTTTACCAGAGGAGGCTGCACATGACAGACCTTCACCTTGCATACAGTGTAGGATACATTCATCCTTAATCTATTCGTGCACTGTTAAGGGTGAGACAAAGCACTGTGTGATGCAGTGTATTCGTCAGGGTTCAGCGAGTCTCCTCTCGGCCACCCGTCGTGTTTTTTGTCTTCGGTTTATCTCTGGGGGAAGAAGGGTGTGGCTGTTGCTATGGAAACCAAATCACCAAAAGTTGTTGTCATGCATGTCCATAATAGTCCTTACCTATGATTTGCTTTGACTATTGATTTTTTCCGTCTAAAGGAAGCCTCTCTCCTCTCCTCCGTCCCTTTCCTCTCCATCACCTATTACATCAGATATAATCTGATGCTCCAGCCATGGGCAGGGCTGGGTCCAACACACTGGTCATGTGGTTTCCATCAGCACCAGTCTACTTCTCTATTTCAAATCAGAGAGCTCCCTCTACTGGTATTATTGTGAACATCAGAGGACTCTTTTTTTAATATGTTTTGCCACAAGTTACAGAGAATTGCATCAGCATGTCAGCCGACTGACAACTAATCAGACACCCATCTCATGAGACCCTTAAGGGTTGTTTTATTTTGTATATAAAAAAATAATTTGTCAATATGAAAAACATTCTAGTCAAATGTACTATTCCCAGGGTTGCTCAAGAACTCGTCATCCGTTCGGGCTCCCTGAAGAATACAGTGATAATAATATTGGATATTCTAAATATTAATGTGAAGTGAAAAAGGGGGGGAATATAAACCTTATTGTGGCTTGTGTCTTATAATAATGAAACAAAACAAATATTTATGTCAGGGGTGTCAAACTGATCCAGGAAAGGGCCGAGTGGCTGCAGGTCTTTGTTCCAACCAAGAAGAAACACACCTGAATCCAATCATTCTAATCACCACAGCTGTCTTCAATCAGTTGATTAATTATCAGTATCACCTGTGCTCCTGCTTGGTTGGAACAAAAACCTGCAGCCACTCGGCCCTTTACTGGATCAGTTTGACACCCCTGATTTATGTGGAGGAATTATACACACCAAAAACAAAAAAGTGACATGAATAATAAGGTCTGACTTTGGATTTAATATGAACTGAATGTATAGATATCCTGTATTTAATCTCCTTTTTCTGGCTGTTTCTCTCCACAGAAGGGCTTTACTCCCCTGCACGTGGCCTCCAAGTATGGAAGCCTAGATGTAGCCAAACTTCTGTTGCAACGTCATGCTCCACCTGATTTTGCTGGGAAGGTATGCATCCAAAATAAACACCTTCTCACTGCATCTTTATAGTTTTTACTGTGCACTGTGAGATTTTGCGTATGATGTACAATATGATTGAAATCATGTCCACTCAACCATTTTTCCTGCATGTACATGTAAAAAAATATATGATATTTTTCTATATTGAGGTTAAGTTGACTTCGAGAACACTGGTAAGCCTGGTTTGAATAAAGCCATCACTTCTCTTTGGATTAACTATGATTTAATCCAGAGAACAGTAACAGTTAACAGAAGCCTTTTCTTTGAATATGTCCTTCTCTGCATAATAACAGCAATATATACACTCAGTGATCCTTTAACTCAAATCAGCTCTTCCTGCAGTCAAATGCCCTTTAACACTTCCTATTAACTGTGTATGTGTGTGGTGTTAGCCCCTCGGTCCTGCACTAACTGCTCTTTAATTCATGCTCACAATCCCTCCCTGACAGAATGGCCTCACCCCGCTCCATGTTGCATCACATTATGATAACCAGAAGGTGGCGCTCCTGCTTTTGGACAAAGGAGCGTCTCCCCACACCATGGCCAAGGTGAGAGTTCGAAGCTAGTTGTAGAGTGTAACTTGTTACAGGTAAATGGTAAATGGACTGTACTTATATAGCACTTTTCTAGTCTTTGCGACCACTCAAATCGCTTTTACACTACAGATGGCGCTCACACACACATTCAAACTGGTGGCCGAGGCTACCCTACACGGTGCCACCTGCCACCATCAGGAAAACAATCAAACACTGATGAACGCAACTTCAGGAGCAATTTGGGGTTCAGTATCTTGCCCAAGGATACTTCCACATGTAGGCTGCGGTCAGGGATCAAACCACCGACCTTCCGATCAGTGGGCAACCACTCTACCAATTGAGCCACAGCCACAGTGGGTGGTTTAGCCAGAAGGTTCTTTTCCATAAAGTTCTAAAATTAACCTCAAACTCGCACCCTTTGTCTCAGTTGTGACCACACAGCCATGGTAAATATACAGCACAACTGTTTCCAGTGGTGGAAGTGGAAAAGATGATGTCTCCAACCATCAGGCCATTAAGACCAGTGTTTGGTTACAATGTTACCTTTAGAACTAACTAGTTACCTTACTAAGTTACTCTTTATTAAAAGTAACTAATAAAGTACTTTCAAAGTTACCTATTTAAATATGCCCTTTGGTGTGTTGTGACATATATTGTAAAGAAATACCCACACTACCAACTCAGCACGTCTTCAATTTCATGTATTTGTTTATCTATTAATCATAAAAACCATGGCCACAACATACAAAAAATGTTTCTTCCATAATGTAAAGTGCACATGTGATTCAAAAACAAGACGAGATCAAACCTAATATATGGCTGACCGGTTAGCATATTGCGTCACTTCCGGTGTTTCTGTGTCCTCATAGTTTCTGCTTGCTGCTCTCGCTAAATACAGTTAACTCTGTTAAAGTTACACATTTATAGCAGATGATTGTCAGCCTTATTCACACATCGCTCTCCTTGCAGCGACTTTATCACTAATTTCATCTCTTTATACGTTATTCAGTTCTGTTAGCTAGTTAGCTTAGCAGCTAGCGATAGCTTCTCTTTCTCCTGCTCGGTGGTTCAAATGTTCAGCAGCTCCTCAGCCTCCTTTACTGATAATGGTACATGTAATGTATGTGTAGCGTGTTGACTGAGCTGGAGGTGAGGCTAGTGAATAGAAAGTGTGGCTCCTCATAGCTGGTGTGGGCTGACCTAGTGCAGCAGCTAGCCAAACAGCAACCTAGCGCCACCGCAGTGAGAGAAGAGATGAATAAAATAAAAACGGCCTTAACGGAGTAGCAAGGAATTACTTGATTAGATAAGTAATGCGTTACGTTTCTCGTTACAACTAGTAATCTCAGCTAGTGTGTGAAGCTGCGTACTGTTTTGCAACTAGCCTTTTTTACTCAGGAGGAAGTACAACACATTCTTGGTGCCCTTCTGTGTATTTGGGGCAGCAGGGCAGTGTAAGTGGGATAGAGTTAAAATAAACTACAGTGTGTGTTCATGGTAATAAAGGAACAGAGGAGGAACATTTACCGTTGATACTTGTTAGCAGATACATTCATTGTTGTTCGGCTCTGCAAATGAGATTTGATTACAAGGAAAATATAGCCAGCCCCCTTTCTTTAAGGTGCTCAAAAATCTCAATTTATATGCCGTATGAAACTGTTGGTGTTTAAAAGTGACACCAAAAGCTATTTGGTATATGAGAACGATAGAACAACAACAAGCAGTCTCAGGATCCCTTCAGCTGTGTCACCAGTTTTTCTCCCCTATTCTCCTGCATCAGAACGGCTACACTCCTCTCCACATTGCCGCAAAGAAGAACCAGATGGAAATCGCCACAGTGCTGCTGCAGTACGGAGCCGAAACCAACATTTTGACCAAGCAGGGTGTCACTCCGCTCCATCTGGCCTCCCAGGAGGGCCACGCAGACATGGCCGCCCTGCTCATGAGCAAGGGAGCCGAGATCAACGTTCAAACGAAGGTACTGTAGGAGGAAAACTCCAAGGCTATAAATAATTTCACTTGTGTTGCCAGAGCTTTTCACCTCTGCTATTGCGTCTTACTACAGTTCAAACTATGTCTGAAAACTGTTGAATCACAGCACATTTACATACTAGCTATTGTCCAATTTCTTTATCTCTAATCAGCCTAGTCCTAAATAATGGAGTCTTAACCAAATCTGTAGTTTATACGACAAAGTGGATCTTCTTTGCCATGTGAAATGAGCTAGATTAGCTTTTTTTTTTTCACAACATGAATTGGACAGAATGTGGTCTGGAATCTGTGTTTTCCTCATGCAGAGCGGCCTGACTGCCCTCCATCTGGCAGCCCAGGAGGATAAAGTCGCTGTCGCTGAGATCCTTGCCACAAACGGAGCCAACCTCGACCAGCAGACCAAAGTACGATCACACTTTGTCGCATTCTGCGTTTATTTGAACATCTTCTGGTTAAAAGACAATCCTGTTGAAATCTTCAGTAACTGAATTCTTGCAATATTTCTTCATAAATGTAAGTATTTTTTTTGTGTTATGCTTGATTGGAGAATAAGAACCTGTTTTGCTGTTGTTTTGCAGTTGGGATATACTCCACTTATTGTAGCGTGCCACTATGGTAACGCCAAGATGGTCAACTTCCTGCTTCAGAATGGAGCCAGTGTCAATGCAAAGACCAAGGTACTGAAAGTCATTTTTACTATTTTCAACATTCATTAGTCAATATTTGTGCTATTTTTTTATTCAAACTTTATTGTATCTCACGTTCAGTCAAGTCAATGAGAATAGAAGATCTTTTGAAATTTTAACAAGATTTTTTCCATTATCTGTAATTTCAGTTTATGTTATTATACTATCAAACGTTCTTGTAACACTACTCTAATTTCTTGAGAAAATTGGAAACGTATAGTAGTAACTGGCATCACTGCACTGCACACTGTATATCAGATACCAGCATGTTATTATTAATGAAGTATGTTAAAGTCTGTAAGAAAACTATGGATATCTATTCAATGGTCTTTTTGTACCTTTTCAGTTTATCTTCTGTATTCCTTTCTTTCCAGAATGGATACACTCCCCTTCACCAGGCCGCCCAGCAAGGAAACACACACATCATTAACGTACTGCTGCAAAGTGGCGCCAAGCCGAACGCTATCACTGTGGTATGTAAACCGCAAGATTATATATAAACACACACACTTTACAGCACGTAGACGCTCATCTCATTCACTGTGCTTTTTTTTTTTTTATCCAGAACGGTAACACTGCACTGGGAATTGCTCGGAGGCTCGGCTACATCTCTGTGGTGGATACTCTGAGGGTTGTCACTGAGGAAATCATTACCACCACAACGGTACGCCGTACACACCTACAGCATATTCAATTCATATTATAACTTAAAGTTGAAGGTTATGTTATCGACAGCAACATATCAAAACAATATCAATAGCGAAGAAACAAGATTATGTATTTTTTAAGGCCATCCTGGAAGTTAGCATCTCCATGGGGTCTATTAAGAATTAGCCTATGGGATTTCTCTTTGGATTTTGGATCATTGCAGAAAACAAGCTCTGTGGCAAACACATACAAAACCCCAGAGTATAACTTGAAGTTGCCCCTCTATTTTTTTATCAATGCGGGTAAATATGAGAAACACCTCTCAATATAATGCAGTATAATTCAATGCCAGCACAAGAAATAGACCCTCTAAAATGACAATAGCCCTCTCAAAATCATTTCCACAAGCACTGACCATTCTAACCTTTAAGCTAGGTTCAGGTTTAGTTCAGGACTGCTGTTATTTACCCAACATCAGACACCATGTATGGTTAATGGGATCCATTTCCTCCCATGCTGCCAGACGGTGACAGAGAAACACAAGCTGAACGTGCCGGAGACCATGACTGAAGTGCTGGATGTTTCGGATGAAGAGGGTGAGTCATGTTGCACACCGGGGCCTCTCAACATTAACTCACAGTGTAGCAAATGGAAAGAGATCTCTTTGTTGTACACTAACCACATGTTAATGTGTGTTTGACACAGTGGTTTAGTCCAAATTTATCCTAATGTTCTCTTCCAGGAAAAGCAGTTTCTCTCCTAGTAAACATGTTTCATATCACATGCAGGGAACATTTATATCTGTAATATGACAAATGAAATCTGCCTCATTTAAAGGGACAGTTCACATGTTTTGAGTTGGTGAAAGTTATTGTTTAACCTACAGTAGATGCAGGCAGGGGTACCAACACCAAAACCAAGCAATGTATTGGTGCGGACGGTGACATTTCAATGTCAACTTAGGTGTACACTATTTTTATTTTTACTGCTTTAACTTGCTCTTAGGCAGCCCTCTTTAAGTTTATGAGGGAACAGAAGCCATTAGTGATGCTCTCTTTATAGCTACCAGACTCCTTCGACAAAAACAGTAAATTTACCTTGCAGAACACAGGACTTGCTGCCTCAAGCAGTCAGGGTTTTTTGTGCTACTGTTTCACTTTGGTGTTTTAAAGGAATAGTTCAGATTCAGACTAACAAATTAAACAGTTAAGGCAAATATACTGTAGACTTGCAACTCCTGTGTACTGTGAGGCTAGCTGTTATTGAATCCTCAAAACAAGTATTCTTGGTATTGTATTATATATCATTGGATAGCCTGATTAGTCACCCATACAACAAGGTACAACTTGTAAAGAATATGTTTCTGTGGAATGAACAACACAGCTAAACATGTGGGTAGTGCCCCAAAAAAATGTGCCAAAATCCCCTGTTCCCGTATTGCACGGGACCAATTTAGCACGTTGATGCTTGGAGCACTCACAAACTCAAAAAAAGTTACAGGATCCATGTACACAAGGGCTGTGAATCAGGTGCCAATCAGGTGCACATACCTGGGAGCACTTGAAGCTCAAAATAAGAGCGAATACCAACAGAAGAATATTGCAGGGGATTTTGGCAAATTGTTTGGGCACTACCCACATGTTTAGCTATGTTGTTCATTCCACAAACACCCAATCCTTACAAGTTGTACCTCTTTGTAAAGTTGACTAATCACGTTTTCCAATTATGTAAGATACAATATCAATTGGTAAAAGGGAGAAATAATTAATCGAAATAGTGTTTCCAAGCTTTTTTTTTTTTTAAGAGTTGATATAGAGGTGGCTTTATATATATATAACAGCTTCAGTTCCCTGTCAGAAAAGGCTCTCTGACAGTACTGGTATTCCTGTCTGCTTCTCCAAAATGACCACAATCTACCGCGCATAATACACTATGGAGAAAAACACTGGACAATCCCTGTAAAGCTGAAAGTTCAATGCTGGAAATGCAGTTTTAGGGGGATTGCTAACCAAGCTGTAGCTTTCTTTAGCTCTGAATGCATCGTGAGTAACAGGACATTTACGTACGGTTAAACATCATTTTTATTACTGAATTTCTTCTACTGACACCAGTATGAGACCTCAAAACCACACATTAGATTTGAACCAATTTCATTTTAAGCCCAAAATGTTTCTGTCTACTGTTTGAAAGACATTCAGAGGTTTTTTTCTACCAGATTTGAGGAAGTAGTGAGTGAGTGACTGTACTGTCAACCCACAGAATTGAAAGCCATTGATGATGATATTTTGTCAGACGACCCCATGGACGAGGAAGGTATTCAGCACGGTGCTTTTTTGTGACGGCTTGCTGTGTCGGTTTTTCCAGCTGTGGTGCAGTGTGTTATGCATGGACCAGCTGCTGTTTGACTAACTGGAGTCTGCTATGATACCTGTTAGACAGAGCCAAAAGGATTTCCCTCATGAGGGTCTTCTTATTAGTAGAACGTTCAGAGAACATGATGTGTTTGAAAGAACAGTTTTGGGAAAGTTGAAAAAAGAAAATAGTCCCATGCCTGTGTGTTAATCTACATTGTTAACCATTGCACATTGTGCTACCTGTATCCTCCAGTCTTCATGCTGAGCTCCAGCTCTGCACATAATGTACATATATACAGTTCTTCTAAGTAGGGAAGAGGGTTAGGGCCAGGTAGGAGAAAAATAATAATAATGAAAAAAAAACATTATGCGTTACAGCCTGATTTCCCTCAATATGTCTAAGATATGTCTAAAAAAATCACATAAAAGCAGATTTTCTCATAACAGTAGTTGTGGCAGCCCACTACCAAGAATAGCTCATGTATGTGTCAGGGGATTTTAGTACTACTACACCCTTAAATATTGTGGTTATTGCTCATTTTATGACAATGATGAAAATCAGGTTGTAGCTTCTATTCTACCTAACTGTTCCGATAGACGTGTTCAGAGCAACTTTTACGCAACAATGACGTTATAATAATCATGATAATAATGTCGTCATGATTAGTAAATACTGACTCCTGTAATGCTGCTAAACAAATACAAATATGTTCTCTATTATCTGTATCCACAGGGTATAAGGGTATTATGACATTCATTTGATATCTCTTTTATTTTGAAACTGGCTTCATCTGCTTCTTACACTCTTCCCTCTGCAGGTAGCCAGTATACTAGCGGCACCAGAACGTCTCTGTCTCTATCTAACTACAGTATGTTTTTCACTTGTTATGCTGGCTAAGTATAACGCTTCATGCCAATCCTGGGCCAGAGTCAACTACAGCTGCTGCATTTAGCACAATAGCCCATGGTTGAAGCCTCACACTGCACTCTCAGGG
>CAFUXE010000060.1:0-31845 GCA_903364295.1 Serranus cabrilla | reverse complement strand
CAAAAAAAAAAACAACCATCAGCCCTCTCCAATATTTCAGACATTTGTATTTCTCCATCGTTCACTCCAATATATCATTTTTCCAAGTACAGGTGTACAAATGCAACTTTTGGATATGAATTGACATGTAGAATCTATATTGGTTAGATCAATAAGAGGCTCCCATTCATGTAATTCATAACTGCTTGTGGGATGTATGACCTCCAATCCTTGCTCTTAGTTAAGTCATTATATGGCAGCAAGAAGGGAATGAGGGCCACTTTTAAAAGAGAATAGTTTTGTGATTTGTCATCACTGAAGCACTCCTGGACCAACTCTGCTGGTCCTGCTGTCCTCTTCTAACTGTGCTCATCCTACTGCATGACTTTTCAGACCAGGGGTGTTCTAGCAACTCTGGCCATTTAAATTTCAAAATCAGTTGCTCACACTCATGTACACTTGCGTTCTGAGTTACTTAAAAATGGCTGCTAGTGATTGTGTAAGCACACAATTCCAGGAGATTAGAGGCCAGAGTATCATTATTCCTCCGGTTGTAGTCCTTTAGTAAAATGGTAAAGCAAAAAGTAGTCAACCTCCCCACCCACCCTGAATCCTGCCCCTTCTACAATCCATGCCTTTTTCATGAAGTAATGAGAAAATTAGAAACAGGCAAATTCAATATACTGCAGCATTCAAATGGCCTTCATATATAAAAACATCCCATGTTTTCTGTAAAACATAGTTAACATACATGGATGAACTGTTACTGATTAAAATGTCATGTATATGCTTTCAGGAGAAATGTAATACATATATATGTGTATTTAATATATATGATACTGATACTGCATCAGTTGTGTAAATGGGCTGAGAAATCACCACATTACTGAATGTAGACTCATTAAGAAGCAGCTCTTGATCATAGGCACCTCTTGTCCTCTAATTGCATATTTAATCAGTGTACTAAACTTTCCACTCACTCACTCACTCAATTCATTCTTCACCAAGACCTTTCCATCAGCTCTTCCCTTTGCTTTGCATGGAAATAACTTGCCTTACATAAATGTGTATGTGTGTGCTTGTATGTCTGTACGACTATATGTAATGTCTTTTTTTATTATAGCTTGTTTCTTCTGTTGTTGGTGTTCTGATTTTGGATCGTTCCCTCACGAACCCATTTGTGTAGTTTTGGACCCAGTTTTTGTTAATTTAGTTTTTATTTCTGTTATATTTTAAAATGTTTAGTTAAATAAAAGTCTGACTGGAGGACAAATGGAAATAAAATATTTTCCCTTCCTGCAAGATGTCTTTTATTACTATTTTTTAAAAAAAGATCCTAATTTCTCCTTATTTTCTGTGAAAGTGAATTATCTGCTTCATCTAGAATAGAAAGCATGGCAAATCATCATATTTTTTTTATAATTTTTATCACTGGCTTTCTTTAATAGATGCAACTAGCACTCTGTTGTTTTCAAGCCATTTTTGCCTGTTATCATATTGACATTTGTCATTTAATGAGCAATCTTGAGATGTCTTGTTGCTTCCTTTGTTGTCCCTTTTTCAATTGTATTTGTTTTTTTGTTACTTGGTTTTACTCATAGTTAGTGTCACTATTTCTTATCATATTTTTATGTATTTTAGTTTTGTTGTATAGTTTTGTCTTGTGAGTGTGGGTGTGTTGCGTGTATAAGCAAGTTATTTCCTGCTCATATCCTTTTCCACCGGTATTATTTAGCCTTTGCTTTACCAGAGTTCCCAGAGACATATGAAAGTATAAGCCCAATTCCTCTGATGCCCTGATGTAGAGCCCTTTGTAAATATCTTGTCCTATGATCCCTGCATTGTGCTCCAATCTTGTCCTGACCACATTCTCCAATGTCTGTCTCCTTTCATTTGAATTTTGATTTTATTTACTCCTTACTTGTTCTTCTTCCATATGGAAGATGAAGAGACGGCGACATCAGTCCTGAAATCAGAGCTGATTCGAGAGCCAGACCTCCTATCCGACGTGTCAGAGATGAAACAAGATTTGATCAAAATGACTGCCATCTTGACTGCAGACTCCACAGAGAAATCCCCTTCCTTAGGAAGATGTGGTCTAGAGAAAGGGACTGAGGATGTTTCTGGAGAGCCATTAGAAATAATGGAGAAGGACTTAGAGAAAGTCAAAGAGGACCTAGAGAAAGTCAGTGAGATACTGAGGAGTGGAACATATGAGGGTGAGGCAGCAGAGGAGGCAGAAAAAGCAGCTAGATTGGCTGAGGAGTGGGTTCTCCTTTCAGACAGTGAAATAGAGGAGGCCAAAAAGATGGCAGCCCTTGAAACTCAAGAGCCCATCTTACGTGAAAGTAGAGCTAACAGAGGGGCCCCCAGACCTAAAGCAATAAAGGACAGTGGTGACCTTAAAGAATACCTCCTGGATGCACCAGTAAGCTCCAAAATAAAGGATAAAAAAGAGCCGGTCAAGGAAGAAAAATTCACAGATGTTGTACTTCGCAAAAGTGCAAAACCAACTACTCCAACCAAAGGGCATGACAAAACAAGTGCTGGTGATGTTAAAAAGCCAGTCAGAAGGAAGGGGAAAGACCAAGGCCAGGCAGAAGAATCAACAGAGGCAGGAGCTCTTCTAAGTGTGCCTACAGCCCCTGCCCCAGCATCACCTGTATCCCCAGTAGTTGAAGAAACTCCCATTGGGTCAATAAAGGACAAAGTCAAAGCCTTACAACAGAAAGTAGAAGCGGAGCAAAAGAGTAAAAAGGTCACTGGAACCAAGCCTTCACAATTGCCTGTTATGAGCAAACCCTCTCCAAAAGCCAAAGAAAGCCCTAAATCAAAACAGGGCCCATCTAAATCTCCCAAAGCTGAATCTGAAAAACTTGAGGAAACAATGTCAGTTAAAGAGCTAATGCAAGCATTCCAAACAGGGCAGGACCCCTCAAAGAGAAAGTCTGGGCTATTTGAGCTCAAAACATCCACTACATCAAAGTCGGAAAAAACAACAAAAACAGAAACTATCCAGTCAAAATCTATGACCAAAGCAATAACCTCACGTGTCTCTCAAGAACGAGAAGTGTCTTTGGATTCAAAGCGTTGCAAGAAAGAGACTGTTCAGCAAGACAGAGAGATAGAAACCAAGTCAGTTGCTGCTGCTCATTCAGAGCTAACTGAAACCGTAGACTTTGGAAATGGTGGCCTTGATGATAGCTCTGACAGCTTAAAACATGAGGGTGTGGCAGATTCACTAAGTGCCAGTTCTGGAGATGGAACCCCTCATCTGAGCTCTGAGGACAGTTACAAACATGAGGGTCTTGCCACTCCAAGTACAAGCCCAGAGAGTCTTTGTCTTTCTCCCAAAACTGGACAGCAGACTTCCACAACTTCTACAATTACCACAACAGTCAAAACTGAAAGTAAAGACACAGAGAAGTCTGGAGACTCTGGTGTAGGGACTACTGGTGACCAACTGTCTGCAGAGTTGACTCTCCCTGTTTCTTCAAGCGAGGCTGCAGATGATCACACTACAAGTGAGTCCATATCTGTTAGGAGGAGCGAGTCTAAGCCATCTAAACCCCAAAAGCTTACAAAGAGAATTTCAGAGACTATAGAAACTTTTCTTAGTGATGAAGAGAGCCCCGATCATCAGCTAGCATTGTCTTTAGTTGGTTCTCCAGCCTCTAGATCCTCTTCACTGCGTTATGAAAGCTTAGAGCTGCCATTAAAACAAGACTCAGATGCCCTCAGTTCAGTAGCAGATGACTCGTTGACAATAAGCCACAGAGACTCTCTAGAGGGTAGTCCTCTCAATGAAGAAAATTCCTCCCATAAGTCCCCAGATTCCATTGAGCCTAGCCCAACCAAGGAATCACCCCCTCATGACTCCCTAGAGAGTAGCCCTGTAGAGCAAAAAAGCTATCCAGTCTTCCCATCAACTCTAGGTCCACCTGCTAAATCCTCTAGCCACCCAGAGCCCTCCAAAGCTACAGAATTCCCCCAAGATGCTTTGCGTGGTAGGCTGCTTCGAGACCAAGAGGCTAGTGCTGATGATGACAGTTGTGAGCAGACATCTCAGATGACAAGTTCCGGTAAGAGTCCCCTCTCCCCTGATACTCCTAGTTCTGAAGAGGTAAGTTATGAGGTAAACCCCAAACCCCCTGATCATACATTCCTCTCTGTTCCATCCAAACCGGCTGTCATCCCTGAAGACCCAGAAGAAGAGGATACATCAGACAGCTATGAAACTAAGAGAAAAATCACTCCAGAGGAGGAGATGTTTAAGATGGCAGCCAAAATAAAAACATTTGATGAAATGGAACAAGACGCAAGGAGCAAAAAGAACTCTAGAAAAGATTTGTTTCCATCAGCAGGTGCCAAAATAGGGGATGACAGCTATGAAACAGTAGAGTCTACAAATGAGAAGTTCTCGCAAAGTGAATGTGGTCTCAATAGACCCGCTGAAGATTCAAGGTTAGCTTTTTGTGTTGATCCACATATTAAAGTACAACCTCCCTCTCCTTTTTCAGCAGGTTTGCATGATGGATCCCACAGCAAAGAGGTCAAGAACACAACAACAACAGCAGCCACTGTCACTTCAGAGGGACCTCACCACTCTGTCTCAGACGAGCATCAAATTGCAGAGCAACAAAGAGTACCACCACCTAAAGCGGAAAATGACAGTACAGTCAAAAAGGCTGCTGTAACATCAAATACTGAAAACAGGACTGATGAGCAAAAGGAGGAAAGCTTAAGAAATTCAAGAGACAACAAAGGAGATGATCAGGATGATCAAGAGTTAAGTGCTAGCAGGCTACAGACCGATACGCCAAAACAAGGTAGCAATGTAACAGATGAAGCGAAAGGAGATCAAAAACAGAATACAAGAGAACCAGAGGCTGGATTTAGTGAAACTGTTGCCACGGGTCAAACAACGGAATTGTTCAAACCAGAGGTTTGTATATATGATGACACAGAGGAGGATGATGAGGCACTGGAACCACCCAGAACTGAGTCAAAAGGTGTCACTGCAAGGGTAGACAATGATTCATGGTCTGCCATGCGGGAGGACGATGCCACTTTTGCAGCTCGTGTTAAAGAGGAGGAACAGAAGATACTGAATCTGGTGGTGGACCGTCATTCTCTGCAAGCAACTCCAGACACAACACCTGGTAGAACACCAACAGAAGAGAGCACTCCTACCAGTGAGCCCAACCCTTTTTTATTCCAAGAAGGGAAGCTCTTTGAGATGACCCGAAGTGGTGCTATTGACATGACTAAGAGAAGCTATGAGGAAGAGGGGGGTGGCTTTGCTTTTTTCCAGATAGGTGAACAGCCCTTAGATGAGCCTCTTTTAGCAGAAGCCAGGCAAGAAGATAGGGCATCAGCAGCAGAACCTGAAGTTGGCCTCAATCTAACTCTAGAGATTAAAACTGAGGACACTGAGAAATCAAAAGAAGAAACTGATTCTCAGCTTCAGTCCCCACCTGAAGGTAAAGCAGATGCCTCCAAATCAAAAATTCCTAAAATGGGAATTTCCGCTTCAGCCAAGCCTACTAAGAAAGATCAGACTTCCCCTGAAGGTCTAGAGACTAAAACAGACATAAATGTGAATGAAGGATGCTTAGATTTAGACAAACATTCCCCTGACCAAATGATAACAACTGTACAGACAGCAGAAACTACAGTCACTAGATCAGTTTACTCGGAGCAGGGCCAAGAGTCCTCTGATTCATCTCCAGAAGAACCACAATCAGTGATAGAAGCCCCCAAACCAACAGGAAAGTCCAAACAAAGTCCTTCCAGTAGTGTTAAAAAGACTCCAGTCAAAACACAAGCTAAGACTGCTTCACAAGGTCGGGCTAAATCCTCAATTCCCTCTCCATCTCATTCAACTTCTTCTTCAACCACTCTTAAAAAAGAGGCCTCCTTCACTTCTGAATCTAAATCTAGAATTCCCATCAAGGCTAGCACTTCCAAGCCTGATTCTTCTGTCAAGCGTGCTGAGTCTGCCCAAGACAAAAAGCTTAAGGTGCCTGCAAAAAAAGATTCAAGGAGAAAATCTGAGACAGATGCAGGTCCCTCTGTGGATATCAAAACAAAGACACAATCTTCAAAAGCCAAGAGCTTCTGTGAAGGGGAGTCTAGCAGGCCACCTGCCAAAAAACAGGGTCGCCCATTGAGTGCTGAGACAGCAAAATCGAAAGGTTTCCAGTCCAGATTGCCAGTACGTGGCAAAAGTGCTCAGTTATCTCATTCAACAACACCCACTAAAGAGAAAAGTGATCCACCCAAACAGTCAATTGAGTTCTTCGAAGAGATAAGCGATGAAGCAGCAAAGCTTGTGGCAAGGTTGGCACAGGCAGAGACCGAGAAAGAACAAGAGGCTTCAGCTGCCATCTCAGATGACGAAAGCAGTCTCATTGACCCATCAATCATAGAAAGGGAAAGTTTCCCTGAGATGCAGTTCCCTCCCTCAGGAGACGTCTTTCCCATTAGACCACTGTGGGACGATCCTGTTGAGACACAGATGCAGCGAATCCCAGATGATAAAGTCCAAAGTCAAGGTATCCCCCCAGTTTAAGGGGCTATTCTCTATTTCTTGTGCCTCATTATTAGTACACTGTAGCCGTAAAGGTGCTGCCTCTCTGTCTCTTGTAGTTAAGTCCCATTGTAGTTGAAGAATCCATGTCGCTGTATCGTTTGAGCTGTGTTTGTGTTTGTAATAGTGTCTCTTTTCCTGTGTGTGCTGAAAATCTCAAGATTGACTTAAAGGCTTAATGGAACTTGTGAAAACAACTTATTGACAAAATGTTTTTAACATTAAAGAGTAAATCATTATTTAAACAATTGCAATTATCACATGTAATGTCATTTATTTTCTAATGATTGAGATGCATGCTTCTTAAGCAAGGCATCACTTCAAGATCTATCAAAACAATTCTTTACAGGCATATTGTGTAATTTTAAGGTTACAGTTACTAATTTAATATTATTAGCCTAATTAATCAAACGGTCAGTACTACAAGAACAAGAAAGCCAGTGAAGATTTTTTTTTTTGGATACCATTTGTAAATATGACTTAACTTGGTATACTTTGCGGCTCTGACCGCTCATGGCTGTCTGGTGGTATTTGCAGTAGATCCACAGGATGAAGCAGAGAGAAAAGAACAACGGTTGGCCATTATAGCCGACCACCTGGGCTTCAGCTGGACGGGTGAGTAGCAGTAAACATCTCTCAGACATACATCAAATAAACGTCATTAGTTGATTTTTGCAGTCCCTAAAGAAACATAATTTTAAACAATTAAAATGTATTTTACTTTCATCATAATCATTATTATATCTTCTTTTTTTCCTGCAGAGTTGGCACGAGAACTGGATTTCAGTGAGGAGAGGATCAACCTGATAAGGATTGAAAACCCCAACTCACTGCAAGACCAAAGCCATGCTCTTTTGAAACTCTGGGCCGAGAGGGAAGGCAAGCAAACCACAGGTCAGTGATAAGTGGGGTACATATTCATCATAATTACTTCCTTTAAAACAAGAATAATGAAGAAGTGGATCTTGTATGTCTGTTTTCTTTTTCAACAGAAACAACACTGATCAAAAGATTAACTAAGATCAACCGAATGGACATTGTTCACATCATTGAAACCAAGTTAATCAAGTCAACTCAAGAGGAGACATCATCACATACCTATGCAGAAATAGAGCGGACTATAGCATTGGATCACAGTGAAGGTACACAAGCTGGAGTTGATTTGAAGCAGAGTGATAATCAAGTTTCCTGTTTCTTCAAGTATTTTCACTTCAATTCAATTTTATTTATATAGCGCCATTTCACAACAAAAGTTATCTCAAGGCGCTTTTCATGCAGAAAAGTAGGTATTTACAGGGAGAAACCCAACAGATCCACCATGAGCAAGCATGACGCGACAGTGGCCTGAAGTAGAAAGTCGTAATTTATTGCTTTCCTGTGAGTTGTTTATACAAAACAGTTATATGAACTGGATGTCTGTACTGTATTTTTGTTAGGTTTCTCTGCCCTACATGAAGACTTTGATAGCCCCAGGACAGGTAGGCGTACAGAGGCAGTACGTAGCAGCCCAGGCTCTGGAGAAGAGGTACCCATGGTGTCAGCAGAAGACCTGTCTTCCAGTTTGTCATCACTTCACGAGACAATGGGAAGACCAGAGACAGATTCCACTGCAACAGGCCTTCTCAGAAGTGCCCAGAAAGGGAAACTACAAAAAGAGATGGAGACAACACAGTATGTTACATACACATTTTAATTTATGTAACCACACCTACAGTAGTTTTGTAGTTGTTTTTGTATCTTAATGTGTTGCACACCACTTCAACTTGCTGAATAGCTACCAAACATGCATCCAGACAGACATGACAGCATGAAGAAATACTGTGACTGCATGAAAGACTTATCAGCTCCTATATGGTTTTTTAATTGATCAGCCATCCCATGACTGAATATTGATTTTCTTTTTCACAGCTCATCACAAAGAGTATATGAAGAATTGACAGACACTGTACACACAGGCAGTCTCAAACAAGTAAGTCCTTTCTTCACATTGTACCGCACCTCTCCCTACAATCTCAAATCCCATGTGATAGACTCTGTATACAAAGAGGAACCCATGTTAAGCACCGAGATTACTCCAACTCCCGACCCTGCTGTGGGACCATGTGATGATGAGGGGGCTTATGGATATGAGGGGGGAGAGGAATGGAGCTTGGAGTGTCTGCAAACCAGCCATACTGAATACAATGCTCAATTTTTGTCACCATTGCCTTGGAGAGAGTCATCCAATATTTCTCGAACAGGTGTATGCGAAAGTCGACCCTTGTCCATGACTGATTTTGGAGATAGCTTGATTGAGTGTGATCAAGCTGAGCAAGACTTTAGGAAATTGTCAATGGAGCTTACGGAAACTGATAAGGTCACTGAAAAGATTTGTCCTCCACAACAACTGACAAGTGAACAAAGGATTTTGTCTACTCAGCCTACTTTTGTGCCTCCTTTGGGTTCTGGTAATGGTGTGACGGAATCCCCGTTGACCAAACAAATGGCCAGAGAACACATGAATGAAGTTTCACAACGACTCTATAAAGTCCTGTATGGATACGATGTTGAGTTCATGGATTCGGATAATGAGCATGTGTCTATGGATACATCTCCTGAAGATGCAATTCAAGCTGGAGTCAGAAAAGATGGGGTTGAAGGAGCTGCTCATTTTGATGATGTTTCAAACCCCAAATCCCTACATGGCATGAAGGAAACCGACACTCCCACTTCAGATTTACAGTCTCAAAAGCCAGAACTCTTAAGCTCCTCTGGAGCTGAATACAGCTTTCAGAAAATACTGTCATTAAGACAGAATGAAAATGAGTATACACTTGAGATTAAAGCATCTAGACATGGATTCTCTTCACCAGAATCAACTTCTCAAACCATTTGTGAACTTCATAGCTTAGTTCATGATAGATCATCTTCACCAGAATGTGCGGCTGATGAGGAAGTACTACTGACAGAGAGTAGAGCCTCATCACCTGGATCAGCATCGTCAGTAAATGAGTTGAATTATCTTGCGCCTGATTTTCCAATACCTCGGTTTAGGCCCTTGTCTCCTCTACCACCTCCTGTTTTTCCCTGGGAAACTGGTGCTTTTGGGGATTCTGCCCAGGATGACACATTACTGAGTGTTCCAGCAGACACTTCTATGCTGTTAACATCACAAGCAGAGGAAAGGCCATTAACACCGATGGTTTCAAACAAGAGACCATTTGGAAGGCCAGTATCATCAGGCAGTGATTATAGTTGTGAGGGAGTCATCTCACCACAATCATTAGCTTTTGACAGAGACGATAGAGCATCATCACCTGAGTCTACCGATTTAGAAACAATGCTGTGTTCTTTTACATCTTCTGAGCATATGGATTTGTCTGCTGATCTCAATGAGATGAGACCATCATCTCCTGAATGCAGTGGATGCATCACTGCACATTGTCAGCTTTTACCAGACTCCCCTATCCCAGAATTAAGACAAGCCTTAGAGTCTTTTACAACTTGTCAATGTAGATCATCATCACCTGAGTCAGTGTCATCAGATTTGAACAGTGAAATAGAACCTTTGTCAGCAAAGACTTTTGAAGACAGGCCAACATCCCCTGAATCTGTGATGTCAGGTACAGTGTATGAGGGAATGCCATTGTTATCCTATTCTGAGAATAGGCCTTTATCTCATCACTTGGAGGGTGATCATTATGGGCCTAATCCTGTAACTGACCTACCTCTAACAATTGAACCTAGACAAGTTGCAATCGTCGTCGATACAACTCAAGAAATATATTCAACCTCTATTTTGTCAAAATCTGAAGAAATTCTTAGAAAACTTAATGAGACTGACGATCCCAAGATACAGTCAGTTGTGTCTGATGGCAGTCAGTCTCACCAAAACATTGATGCACCATTAGCAGGAGCCAAGGTCTTGTTACCTATAAGTACAAAAGATGTATCTCATAAGTTGTTTGATGAAGGAAACTCAAATGAGGAAATGTACAACCCCATGACTGGGAAGACAATATCTGCTAGATACAAAAAATCTAATAAGTTAGTGAAAACTGAATCTGAGTTTATAGCTACATATAAAGAGACACAAGAATTGGGTAAAGATCTGTCACCTGTTTTGTCTCCAGAAACTACCTGTGATGATCTACCATTCACATTGGCCTTGACGACAAATGTGGCTGAAGATCAGCAATTATCTGGAGAGCCCTCAGAATATTCAGGACCAGTCTACAGTTTAGCATATGATGCAGAACTTTGGAAACTCATATCTCAAATCCGTGACCCACAGTATGTAGGAGAAACCTTCATGAGCAAAACAGGAGTGTTTCAGTTCGCTGGATCAGGGACAGAGTCTTATCAGACAAAGTCAGGTGTAACATTGGAGGATAAAACTGCTGCTTTGCAATCTGAAAATGACCAAAGAACACTTTCACCCTATTCTGAAGCAGAATACAGACCTATGTCACCACAATCACTTTTGGTACTGGAAACACTTCAATCAGATTCCTCCCACTCAGGAAGATCTGTAGACAGTCAGCAAGCTTTTGTGCCAGATTCCCCTATTCCTCAGTACATTACCTCTTTCTCCGGAGCCTGTCAAGTCTATCACAGATCAGTATCAACCGAATCACTAATGTCAGATCTGGATCTGGAGACTGATTTAAATGTTTCATTTCTTTTTGATGACAGACCAGCATCTCCTGATTCAGTAACATCTGTAAACATGCACAGGGCATTATCGCCAGACTCACCTATTCCTGACTTTAGACAATCTTTTTCAGAATCAGTTATATTTGCTAGATTAGAGCACTCTTCATCACTTGAATCAATAACTTCTGATCTAGAATTTGTAGAGAATGGGACTATGTCTTTATCCCAACTGTCCTCTGAAGTCAGACCATCCTCGCCTGATTCAGTAGTTTCTGGAGAAGATTACAGAGGTGACTCGCCGATACCAGCATTCAAAACAGGGCAGACTGAATCCCTTTCAATTATTGCTCATAGATCCTCATCTCCTGTGTCAGTGGTTTCTGATGTCGAATGTACTCTATCAAGTGTAGACATAAGTATTTGCGAGCAGAGGTCTGACTCACCAGAATCCCAAGTATTGGAGATCACAGATAGACCTTTGGGTGGGAGTAGTCACGCCTTACCTCTAAAGGCAATACGGGTACCAGTACATAGACTTGTTTATGATGCTGAACTTTGGAAGCTAATTTCTCAAATTCATGATCCTCACTATGTTGGTGAAACGTTTTGCAGTAAAACCGGTGTTTTTGAGTATGCTGGAACTAGAATTGAGTATGTTTTGGAGGATTCAGGTGTAACTGAGGGAGAGTTGGAGGATGGTGTAAACTTGGACAATGCAGATTCATCTGATGCAGATATTCTGCAAAGCGTGCGAACAAAGATTGAGAGAGAAGAAAGCCCAGTGTTACAATACAAGCCTTTATCACCTGGTGCACTCATAACACAACCAGTTGTTCCCATGCTTAAAGAAAATCAATCACCTGAGGTTAGTACAACATTTAGAACAAAGCTGATATGTCAACTAAATGACTCTCATTATGTAGGAGAAGCCTTTGGAAGCAGTGCTGAAGTGTTTGACTATGGGGAGAAAAGTAAACAATGTATTTTCCTGGATTCAAAGGCAGAAGAGATGGATAGGCCAGTGCCACCTGACAATGAGGCAGAATATAGACCCCTCTCACACGAGAACCTGAGTGCTCTGAGGTCTTATTTGCATGATTCAGTTACATCAGAAATGAACGTGAGGCCACTCTCACCAGAATCACTGACAGATTATAGGCCTATGTCCCCTCAGCTACTGATGATAACAACTGAATTGAGAACATCCCCTGATTCAACAACATCAATCAATGAGTTTAGGTCTTTATCACCAGATTCCCCTCTGCCACAGTTCGAGCAACATATCGACCCAGCCATGCTAGTTTCGGGGAGCAGGTCATCACCATTATCTGTCATGTCAGATACTCAAATGGATGTTCTGGACATGCCATTTATTGAGGTGCAAGGGAGATCCTTCACACCAGAGTATGAAAATGAGTTCAGGGCAGTTTCACCTGATTCACCTATACCTGAATTCAGACAGGCAATATGTCACCCAACTATGTACAGAACTGCTTCGTCTGAGTCAGTTTGTAATTTAGATACAGCTGAAGATGAGTCACTTTTATCAGAATCAGATATTTGTCGACCTACATCACCTGCTTCTGTAGAATCTGGAGATGAGCACCTGGCCCTGTCACCAGATTCACCAGTACCTCTATTCTTTGCAAGAGAAGTCAGTTGTTTTCCATTGGCAGTTGGGTTAAGGTCATCATCCCCTGAATCAGATACATCAGATGTTGAATACACATCCCTGATCAGTTCCTCACTTGATACTGAAGATAGACCAGATTCTCCAGAGTCATTAGAACTTAAGGTTGAAGAGAGACCTCTGACACCTGATTCAGAAACAGAGTATAGGCCTTTCTCACCTGCATCAGTGATGTTAATGTCAAATTTAAGATCATCCTCTCCTGAATCAACTGTCTCTTTGAATGAATTTAGAGCACTTTCACCAGACTCGCCTATTCATGAATTCATGAAAGAGTCCTTTAACACATACATGGATTATAGATCCTATTCACCAGAGTCAGTGCCATCAGATTGGGAACTAGAGATGGAATTATCTTCCTCAAAGATATTGGAGGACCGACCTTCATCTCCTGAGTCTTCAACATCAGTTGGTAAATACAGAAGACTCTCACCAGATTCTCCCATACCTCAGTTCAGACCGGCATTTCCAGTTGTAGATGCTGATGTTAATAGGTCATTATCACCAGAATCAATGGCATCGGATGCAGAATTTGATCCACTAATGTCTCAGTTGTTTGAAGATGAGGTGAGGGCAGATTCTCCTCAGTCAATCCTATCATTTTATGAAAATCAATATTTGTCTCCTGACTCTCCAGTACCTCAATACATCCATACTCATCCGCTCATGGTGACTGTTATCTATAGATCATCATCACCTCAATCAGTATATTCAGATGCTGATTTGGAGACTGATTTGTGTATTCCCTGGCTTTTTGAGGAAAGAGCAGCATCTCCTGGTTCAGCTGCATCAGAAGATGAATTTAGACCCCTTTCACCAGACTCACCCATTCCTGAATTTACACAGGCACTACAAGAGTCCTCCATATCACATATGGACTTAAGGTCCACTTCACCTGAATCAGTGTTGTCCGATTTTGACGAGGACATTGAATTATCTTTCCAAGCGGTGATAGAAGACCGATCTTCTCCTGAGTCATTCGCATCTCTGAATGAATACAGACAACTTTCACCTGATTCCCCAGTACCTGACTTCAGACAGGCTTTCCTAGAGAGATGTCCTGTGTTTAATGCTAACAGGTCATCATCACCTGAATCAGAGACTTCAGATATAGATTATGCTCCTTTAATTTCACAAATGTATGATTTGGAGTACAGAGCTGAATCACGTCAATCAGGGGACTCTGACTATAAATTTAGATGTTTGTCTCCAGATTCTCCACTACCCCAGTACGCAATGAGTGAACCCACTATGTTAGGAGTAAGATATGGATCCACATCACCTAAATCAGTATATTCAGATGCTGATTTGGAGACTGATTTGTGTATTCCCTGGCTTTTTGAAGACAGAGCATCATCTCCTGGTTCAACTGCATCCACAGATGAATTTAGACCCCTTTCACCAGACTCACCCATTCCTGAATTTACACAGGCACTGCAAGAGTCCTCCATATCACATATACACTTAAGGTCCACTTCACCTGAATCAGTGGAGTCTGATTTTGACGAGGAAATTGAATTATCTTTCCCAATGGTTTTAGAAGACCGATCTTCTCCTGAGTCATTAGCATCTCTGAGTGAATACAGAAGACTTTCGCCTGATTCTCCAGTACCTGACTTTAGGCAGGCTTATCTACAGACATGTCCTGTGTTTAATGCTAACAGGTCATCATCACCTGAATCAGAGACTTCAGAGATAGATTATGCTCCTTTGATTTCACAAATGTATGATTTGGAGTACAGAGCTGAATCACGTCAATCAGGGGACTCTGACTGGAATTTTAGATGTTTGTCTCCAGATTCTCCACTACCCCAGTACGCAATGAGTGAACCCACTATGTTAGGAGTAAGATATGGATCCACATCACCTAAATCAGTATATTCAGATGCTGATTTGGAGAGTGATTTGTGTATTCCCTGGCTTTTTGAAGACAGAGCATCATCTCCTGGTTCAACTGCATCCACAGATGAATTTAGACCCCTTTCACCAGACTCACCCATTCCTGAATTTACACAGGCACTGCAAGAGTCCTCCATATCTCATATACACTTAAGGTCCACTTCACCTGAATCAGTGATGTCCGATTTTGACGAGGAAATTGAATTATCTTTCCCAGTGGTGATAGAAGACCGATCTTCTCCTGAGTCATTAGCATCTCTGAGTGAATACAGAAGACTTTCGCCTGATTCCCCAGTACCTGACTTTAGGCAGGCTTATCTACAGGCATGTCCTGTGTTTAATGCTAACAGGTCATCATCACCTGAATCAGAGACTTCAGAGATAGATTATGCTCCTTTGATTTCACACATGTTTGATTTGACAGACAGAGCCGAATCTCGTCAATCAGTAGACTCTGACTATAAATTTAGATGTTTGTCTCCAGATTCTCCACTACCCCAGTACACAATGAGTGAACCCACTATGTTAGGAGTAAGATATGGATCCACATCACCTAAATCAGTATATTCAGATGCTGATTTGGAGAGTGATTTGTGTATTCCCTGGCTTTTTGAGGACAGAGCATCATCTCCTGGTTCAAATGCATCCACAGATGAATTTAGACCCCTTTCACCAGACTCACCCATTCCTGAATTTACACAGGCACTGCAAGAGTCCTCCATATCACATATAGATTTAAGGTCCACTTCACCTGAGTCAGTGTTGTCAGATTTAGAAATGGAATTGCCTTTCCCAACATTCTTGGAAAGCAGACCTTCATCTCTTGAATCTCGAGCATCAATAGGACTTTCACCTGATTCACCTTTACCTTACTTTATGCAGACAGTGCTTGGATTATCTGAAACTATGTCACAAAGGTCAGCATCCCTTGAGTCTATCTGTTCTGATATAGAATACAATGTTTTTAGCCAAGGATCTCTAGTCACTTGTCACTATGACACTAGACCTTCTTCACCAGACTCTGTGGCATCAGGAGATGAATACCTGGGTCTGTCACCAGACTCAACCATATATAAATACAGACCGTCAATCCCTCAACGTGCTATTGTGAGTGCTAGCAGTAGGTCTCCTTCTCCTGAATCCACAGAATCAGATATGGAGTATGCTCTGAGTGAGGTTTTAATGTCCATGAATTATGGTGTAAAGGAAAGACCAGATTCTCCCAAGTCAGTAAGATCAGAAGCAGTCCCAAGTGCCAATGAAGCAAGCACTTTGTTATCAACAACAAAGACCCCCATCTTATCAGAGGAATCAACCATCATGGCGGCTGAGCATAATGTAATTTATGATGCAGAGCTGTGGAAGCTGATTTCTCAAGTACATGATCCTCAGTATGCCGGAGAAACTTTCATCAGTAAAACAGGATTTATGCAGCTTACAAAAGAATATGAAAGGAGTGTTACAGATGATGAACCTGATGCTAAAGTAAAAGATAAAAATAAGCAGGAGACCAATGGCACAATACCATCCTCAGAAGGGACTGACAGACAGGCTAAGTATGCAGTTGAAATACCTGCACATGATGCGCAAACACAATCTGATGATGATTGGGTGGTTGTATCAGTGTCTGACACAGAGGATGATGATCTGCATTTTTTACCAAAATCCTTGATAGACTACCGACCCCTATCCCCTCATTCAGTCATGGTGATAGAAGCAAGAGCCTCATCACCTGAATCTGTAACATCAGTCAATGAGTTTAGACCACTCTCACCAGATTCCCCCTTACCCCAATTTACAGTGGCAATGCCAGACTATATAACTGTCCTGAGACCAGCATCATCATCCCCAGAAACTATAGCATCAGATGTAGATTATATGGCATTTGGAATTCTGGAATCTGAGTTTGCAGAATGCAGGCCATCTTCTCCGGAATCTGTACTGTCAGATTATGACAATGAGAGAGAAAGGCCTTTGTCATCTCAGTCACTGCCTGAATACAGACCCATGTCACTCGAATCAGCCATGCAAATGGCTGACAAACGAGCTTCATCTCCAGAATCGATGCCTGAGTTCAATGAGAACAGGTCACTGTCTCCAGACTCTCCCATTCCTCAGTTCACAGTACCATTGGAGTGCACTATTACACATAGGTCCTCATCACCTGAATCAATGGGTTCAGATTCAGAGTGTGAGCTAATGGTGATATCATCAAGATACACTGAGACTGACAGACCATCCTCACGGGAATCCATATCATCTGTCAATGAGTTCACGCAACTAATGCCTGACTCACCAGTACCTGATTTTATGAGGATATTGTCTTCTTACTTTATGGATGCTACCCATGTTGATAGATCATCACCAGTGTCTTTGTTATCAGACACTGAGTTTGAAGCATTACCTATTGATTGTTGGATCGATGACAGCCCAAGGCCTCTGAGCCCTGACACTGTTGAGTCAGAGGAGGAATTAGGCTATTGTTGTGAGGATACTGAACTTTTGAGTCATGTGACATCTACTCTATTACCCGTCCAGTCTTCATCATCACCTAACAAAGAGCCATTGCCTGTTTCATCATTATTAATTCCAACTAGAGAGACAAAGTCTAGAGAAGGACATATCAGTCCTGACGTGCAAAGTGTGGCAGGACCGCAATCAGAAGTTATGTCGTACGAATGGATGCAACGTGGATCAGAAGCTGAAGGTATCTCAACTTTACTAACCATGGTTCCTGAGGGAGACTTTCAAAAAGAGTTTTACGAGAAACCATCTCAACTTCAAGATCCAAAAAGAAAGGAAAAGAAGATCCTACACATGAGTGCAGAAGAATTAAAGAACACAGCCTCACAAAGGGTAAGACTGAGAGCATGTTAAGGAAACAAAGACTCACCATTGTTTTGGATGAACTCATTAACATGTCACTTGGATGGAGGAAATAAATGCCTTGATGAACTAATAACAAACTGGATTGCAGTGATGCATCGAATGTGCCCTTTTTAAAATTGCATGTCATGACTTCACATATATTATTCTAAACCTAATGAGATATTGGCTAATCATTTCTTAATCATCATATTTTTTTGGTGCATACAACCTGTACATTGCTTTTAATATGTTATTTTGATATGGTTTTGTCTTACGTTTTTTTTTACTTTCAATTTAGACCATGTTGATATTTACTTACAGGCTCCTTCTCAAACAGATGATGATGTGCAAAACGAGTTGTTGTCTGCTACTGCAGTGACACAAGACGCCAGTCACATAGGTGTGGTGTTCACTGATGAACCAATAAAATCAGCTCCCCTACAGATACCTGACCAGAAATCATACAAAACCCACAGAAATGTTACCCCAGTTCTATCACATGGGTGCTATGAATCGGAGTTGTCCCAGAAGAAAGCACAGTCCTGTGAGCTGTTTTCACCAATGCCTACTCAATTTTTGGTACCACCAGATTATGAAGCAGTGTTTTCAGGACATCAGACCCTGAGAGTTTCTGAATGCAGTCAAGCCTCTTTGAATGATTTGAGTACATTGTCTCCGGTATTCAGTGACTCAATTTCAGCTCAGAATGTGGCTGAAGCCACCACAAAAGGGGAGTCTAAAAATACTACAGACTTTGAGTTTTCCCCAGATTCCCCAGATTTCCTCTCAGAATTTGAGAAAACAGTCTCAGATTTTGAATCAGATGATCCAAATGTTCTACCAAAGGAGGCTTCAGGATCTTCACAGCACTCTGACTCAGATGGGGAATTCTTCGACTGCAGACAAGCCTTCTCTGACATTTCTGAACCAGGAGAAGTGAAACTGGAACATGGGATTACCTATCATATCTCTGAGCCTCCGTCCCCAATGCCTGGGAGTAGCCCTGATGTCGGCTTCCTTCAAGAGAACCCTCAATACACTGCTCAACATTTCCTCCGTGTTGAAGATTACAAGCGCTTCTCTTCTGGCAGTGAAGGCCTCAGTGAATTTGCATATGATTCAGAGGGCTCACGGGAGTGTCAAACAGAGGACAACCTTCCTGTGTGTCAGGAGCTACCTTCCAGAGATCAGGCAGGGTATTCAGATGATGATGACTTCTTGGGAAGGGTAAGGGATGAGCATGAGCACAGCGCTGCACTGGCTCTTTTCTTGCCTGGCCAGACTGGTTGCTGTGGTGTTGCACTCGAGACTCAAAAGATAAAACACACAAGTTCGCACTTAACCTAAATAAGCCTGACAAGTTCTTTTGTGTGCATGAATTGCCTTAATTAACAAGAAAATTACAATAATGTAACAATTACGATGAGTTGCTGTGTTAAATTAAGTGTGGCTAATTAGTGGTTGAAAAGGTAATTGGCACCGGCAGTGTGATGTTTTGCAGTTCCTCATTTTGAAGTCAGCATTGGTGACATTTGCAAGCTACTGTAAAGACCTGATTCAATAACATGACTCTTTCTTCCCACCTGCACCTGTTTGCAACCTTTTATTTCTGCTTGTTGTTGTTCCCATCGGTGTGCAAAATAATATTTGATTTGAGGTGTCCCATGTTGTGCATGGTTCTTTAAAACCTAGATTAGGCATACTTCGGCCACACATATGGAGCTGTTTATCTCAACCTTGCATTTTTCCCAGAGAAGTTATCATTTGACTCAATGGAATGGGCTAACTTTGCACTTCCCAACTCTATTGCAGAGATGAGGTGAAACAAGGACTCAAACAAAGTAATGTATACATGAGCCTACTACAGCTTTCTAAAATATCTTACGTTAAATATTTGTAGCTGTCAGACCCTAAGTAAACAGGGAAAGGAGCATCCTGGGCCCATCCATGCTGACTACCTGTGAAGGGCTCTGTGGTGGGAATATTATGCAAACCTGAGCACCATAAACCAATTAGTTACTCTTATTTATCTCTAAATAAATTCCACCTGATGATCTGACCAGAATTCAGATATGCCACACAGGCAAAAGCTGCAGCACCTGCTCAGACCATGACTTGAAGTTTATACTCAGATATCATATGCAGAATAGAGTGACTAGAAAATCTACAATTATACACAAATACAGTTTTGTTTGCATACAGTATTGTTTATGTGCGTTAGACGTTAAAGTTATGAATACTGTCTTATAAGCATGAAATAGAGTAGGAGGACCACGGTTAACGTAGGTGTTATTCCGCCTATATTTAGTGTATAGAATTCCGAAGTTTGATTGGCACTAGTATCCTTGTTAACAACTGCAGCACCAGCAGTCTGTTCACTGTCAATGGAATTAAAATATCATTTTATTATTCCCCCTCCTCCCTAGCCAAAAAAACACAAACAAAAAAAACATATTAGGGGGGAACTCGGAGTGTTCATCGGAGGGTCCGTGACTTCCTGTATTTTGCACACTGGTTGCCATTTTTGCATGTTTATTTCAGTTAAAAGCTTTTGTATAACTGTGCCTTCTGTTCATCCAACATCACTATTTTGTTAAGTCATTACAAATTTTTTATTACCTGATTCCATTTCTATGTACATACACCTTTTTGGCGAACATAAAAGTGAGGTTGAGAGAAAAGAAGGGGCAGCTGGCGTCTGCAGGACTGTTGTGTAGTAACACCTGTAGACCTCATACAATGACCCATGCTGGTTGTGTACGCTCTCCCAGGAGATAGCAGAGGAGCTAGGGTTGCTGTCTTCTGATAGCTCAGAGGAGGAGGTGCTGACCACCAGGGTGGTCCGACGCAGAGTTATCATTCAGGTAAACAAGCATGATGCAGCTGTGCAGCCCCAGTGAATGTGGAGTGGTGCAGGGTTTGTGGGTAGCAGCAGTTGAGAGCTCCTAGATGTTTCTTTTTTTTCTTTTTGTTTCATTGTTGTTTTTGTTCATCTGTTTCTGAAAACGTACCTGCTTTTATTTAGTTGCGTTTAATTTTTGTCATGTCTGTCATTTTCTTTGTTCTGTCACAGAAAATAAAGCCACACTGTAACTGAATAAGAGTGATTCACATAGGGGATTTCAACTAGACAATAGACTTGGTGCTGTAAATGACGTCTGGGTGATTTATATAATGATTGAGACACTTTCTCTGATGCAAACAACATTTGTTGGTTGTCGTGTTTTGTCCTTTTACAGGCAGATGACCTACCTGATATCCCACCACAAACTATTACAGAGGAGAAGTACATAGATGAACATGGCAACATGGTAGTTAAGAAGGTAAGATGTCATTCAAAGATGTCAGCAACATCAGAATATTCAGAATTGCACTTAAAATCACAGTTCCAGTCCTTGGTCTACATTAAGTATGTTAACCAGTTTACAGTTGTTACAGCAAAGTCTCTTCCATTTTTTTCCACCAGATCACACGGAAGGTGATTCGTAAATATGTGTCAGCAGACGGCATGGAGACACAAGAAGTGACCATTGAGGGCTCTCACCAGGAGACGGTGCAGATCGAGGAGGGAGATTCTGTCTCCAGAGTGGTGAAGAGAACTGTGCTGCATAGTGAGGGAGATCAAAAAGAGGTCAGTGTACTTTTATTGGTTTCATAGCAGCATCACTGAGTTGTTTTGTTGCATACAAGAGTTGTATAAGATCTGGAATCTGGAACTTTTTTACTAGAAACAAGTTACGCTGTTGCCAAAACTGCCCACTGAGGTTTATAAGATGCGTGTCACCTTATAGTGAAAAAGCGCACTAAAAGTGCATCTGTTAAAACTACCTGTATGCCATGTCAACAATCTCATACAATTGAAAGTTCACGTTCTGCACATTAACTACCTAATGTTGCTAACTATCCTTACTATTACAAACAGAACTTTTTAAAGATTACCATGCATTTTACTGGTCTGTCTGACAATTACTAGCTGACAATTCATAACTTTAAATGAAATGCAGCATCCATCAAAGATTTAGAAATATTATTTGTAGTTAGTGCAGATCAGTATCTCACCTTTAAGTCTCTGAAACAAGCATTGTCTCACTAACTAACCATTTGAATCTGTTAGGTAACACTTAAGTACAGTGGTAACTAGCTACAATCGTAGCTAAATGCTAACATCAGCATGCTAGCATTCTCTCAGTCATGCTAATATGCTAATATATATTGATCAAATTCATATTTTGCTGGTATCTGGACATTAAAGTGTTGGCTAGATTAGTGACAGTACCGCTACATCTTGGTGTCTTCTCTCCAGTTGACCTTTTCAGAGCCCCTGGCCCTGGGCGCCGCCACAGCATCAGAGTTTGAGGCAGAGCCAGTGCAAGGTCGAAAGGTCAGCAAGGTTGTCAAGACAACGGTGGTGAGAGGTGAGAGGATGGAGAAGCAGACGGGAGACCCCTCACTGGCTGCAGATCTCCCCTCAGCCAGACAAGATTTTGAGAAGGTCAGTGATGATTCTATGAAGACGTGATTTCACATTTTGGTCAACAGATCTACTGCTTCCACTCCATGCTAACATGTGTTTTTATAACTTGTCAGTAAGTGCTGTTAAGCAAATCTTTCTATCAGTTTTCCACTGTTTATCAATCCTCTTTCCTCCTTTTGATCCCTCTCTCCTCCCTCCAGGCATTGAGTTATGCTGGAGGCTTTGGGAAAGCGCTCCTTCCGCATGTAGTAGAGAGAGAGATTGTGCAGGACGACGGTTCTGTGGTTAAAAGGTTGGACAGCAGCATGGGAATGTTTAGAAATGACCACGATGAAACGGGTGTTTACTAAAAGGGCTTTCAACAGAGGTTAACATGGAAGCATGGTGTGATTGTGCTTTATCTTCTCACCTTTAATGTCAAAGTCCTAACCTTGACTTTGGCTTTTACCTTGCAGAAGCAAAATTGAAACTGTAGTCAGTTTGGAGATCTGTAAACTGCTGAGAAAAATCTTTAATGTCAGTATACATAGGAAATACATCCTCTGAATTCTCTAATTTGTAGCTGTAAAGATCATGAGGCTGTGGTTATCCCAGCTGTCTCAGTGGGTCATTTTTTTTTTACAGTGAGCTCAAGTTTAAAAAATGTTCTCCCAACAAATGAAATAGCTAGTTTAGCAGCCTGATCTCACAAAACGATGTAAAATATGAATGTGAATCCTGTTTTTAAATAACTTTCACCCTTGTAACAACTTCACTTAGGACATTTCTGTACATTTATTCACTGTTTAACCTGTCCCATATAATGCCTCACCAGAACGTTTTTTGCCCTAAACCTAGGTCTGTGGCTTTGGAACCTAAATTCAACAAAACTCTTTTTTACAACCGTAAACTTTATCTCTATGTGTAATTATGTGTAATATATTTAGAACGCTCCGTTCACCAAATTACGTGAAATGACCAGGACGTCTTTTCACTGAACTTACTTGCTGGTGTCACATAAGTTTCATACATCATGTACCACCAGCATGTCATTTGGTGTTAAGAAGTCGTTTCACGTAATTTAGTGAGATCAGGTTGAGTATAGAGACAGAGCATCATACTCTGAAGACAAACTACCGCTCTCCAAAAAATCCGAAAAATGGTCAAAAGCTGCTTTGTGGACTTGCACTTTAAAGTTCAAGAATGTAGTTTAAAAATCAGATGAACAGAAAAACTAAACTTTTAAGAGCTTCATCCTTTCTGGAAGATGTAGCATTCTGGGTTTTTTAACCTGTTGTTAGTACATTCTGCCACACAGTACAGCAGCTTTTGACAATTTTCCGTGTTTTTGCTTCTTGACAAGAGTGTCAAGAATGCACCGTCTTTCAATACAAAGTCAATGAGGAGAGATGGGTCGTAAGTACACTCTGTCTCTGGGGACTAACATCACCACACATTAGATAAAAAGGCTCATTGAAGAGTCTCAGCTACATTTGCACTGCATGAGATCAACTGCATGGATTGTGCCTCAAACTGCATAAAGTATACATCCATAAAATCCATTTTACTTCTGATATGTTGAGGTCAAAAGTCAAGGGAGCCCATTGAAATTGGCCATGTCAGTGTTTCCTTGCCAAAAGGTAGCATGACTTTGGAGTATTATATGCCCCCTTCCTGCCATACAAGCATGGGTGGCAATGGATTCATTCTAGTTTCATATAATACCAATATCTTCACTGTGGCACTAAAAAGAGCCTGCTTCATCCTCTGAAATATGGAAACTAGTGTCCTCAGGGAGCTGGGGGAAAAAAACCCACAATACCTTTGCTTAGTTATTATATTTGTGCAAAATTTGGGCACAATCCTTACAGAAAAGGTCCATACATCTTTCACATTCCTTTGACTTTGATGCAGTTAATGTGTTGCCATCGGCTCATTGATCTCAGTGTCTCTGGGCTGCATTGCTTTTCTGCCACATTGTGTTTCTATTCTATCACTCGGCATGTCAAAGTCTTTAAACAAATCCCTGGTTTCAGAATAATAACTTGTGTTTTACATTTCCATCAGATGCTGAACAGACCCATTCTTCATATCATATTTGTGTGTTAACACGTAGTTTTAAAGTACTGTGTGCAATTATGCATTGACTTTCTTTACTTTTTTCAATCATCATTTTATGAAAAAGTGAACTCCCTGTTTAGTTATGTGCTTGTGTTTTAACTCCAGAGGTGCTGCTGCTTTACCATGTCTTAATCACAATAGCTGGAAAACAATGTTTTCATAACTGTTAACTGAGAAATAAAGCCCAGGTCGAGTCTTTAATACAAAATGTGGACAAAGAGAGCATGAAAACAAACCAGTCGGTGAGGAGAAAAGGGCACCATGGAAGTCTACAGCTGCCAATACTAAATTGAAATTATTTAGTCAAATGGAAATTTTATATAGCTTTTAAATACCCATGATTTATGATCAAATTAATTCCAATTTTCTAAAATATGAAAAGGGCTTTTTTTTTTAATGAAAAGGGTAATTTTCAATTAATATTCATAAAAAATAATAATTATGACCATTCAGCCAGACCAAAGCAGCAGCCAATCACATAACTCTGGCCTGAGTCATATAAAGCACTATCCTGACAGATATAAAGTATATTTTTCAATTAGAAATTAGACATTAGACAACTGATTTCACAAGTATTTTGTTTTGTATAGTTTTTTTCAGGTTATTTGTCATGGAGCTTTCCTTTCACTCCAGCAGTGATTCAGCATCGTGATGCTTTATGTCAGGGGTGTCAAACTGATCCAGTAAAGGGCCGAGTGGCTGCAGGTTTTTGTTCCAACCAAGCAGGAGCACAGGTGATACTGATGATTAATCAACTGAGTGAAGACAGCTGTGGTGATTAGAATGATTGGATTCAGGTGTGTTTCTTCTTGGTTTGATCCAGGAAAGAGTGGCTGCAGGTTTTTATTCTAACCAAGAAGAAACACACCTGAATCCAATCATCCTAATTACCTGAACTGTCTGCACTCAGCTGATTAATTATCAGTATCACCTGTGCTCCTGCTTGGTTGGAACAAAAACCTGCAGCCACTCGGCCCTTTACTGGATCAGTTTGACACCCTTGCTTTATGTGGATGTTAATGTTGTATTGTACATCACGGGAAAATGAAATGTCTCTTTGATTTGATGATTTCATTTTAGTATTGGTAGCCCTTGAGTTCCTCACTCAGAGACAGTGACTACTGAAACCCGGAGCGGCTCAGTATCTGATTAGTCCAGGCCGGTGGTTGAAGGTCAGAGTGCACTCGGATGTGGTCTAACTCTGCTTTTTTTTTTGATTCCACAGAAGCCAGATGCGTAAATCGCGAACCCAGAAGAGGACTGTGGTGAGGGATGCCCAGGGGAAGCACGTGCACCTGGAGCGCCTGGACGACAACCCAGACGCCCTGCAGCCCGACGCACTGCATCAGCACCTGCACCGACTGCTCCAACGCTACTGTGAGGACGACCAGGAAGAGGAGGAGGAAGAGGAAGAGGAAGAAGAGAACTTTGACTGAGGAGCCGCTTCCGCTGATCTTCTCCCTATTCTTTCACTGAAGCTTTTGATGACGTACACTCCCACAGATCAAGATGTTCCAGATCCCCTTTTCTTTTTGTCCTCGCCGATCACTGGATTAAAAGTTTTTGTTTTGTCAAATAACGGAACAGTATTTTTGTGCTTTAACACTCTCCCTTCCTTCACATTGTGTTTCATTTGCTCTTTTTTGTGACCAAAGATGGCACCCTTCATTTCTGTCAAATGATGATTTTTGGTTTTTACCTTTTGGCTGCCACCAAAAGGTGGATCAAAGTCAAAGGGGGGCATCTTGGACATTTTGCCTCACGCACAGGCCTCTTCTTGAAGAACTCTTGTAAACATTTGTATATAGAGGAGATGAAAAACATCATGCTTCAGCTGGGGGGGGGGGATAAAAGTAAAGAAAAAAACAAAAAATTAAAAGCATTTAATACAATTAGCCCACCTAAAACCTGCTGTACATGCACCGATTGAGCTGGAGAATGGCCACCGTACAGATGAGATTAATGTTACATAGAGAATACATTGGGAGGAGTGAATGTGTGTATCACCATGGACTCTTTATACAGCCAAACATAAGCCTGCTGATCTGTTTACAAAGGCTGTGTGATCACACCTTTTGTCTTCCCATGATGACCTTTTTTTTGTTTACGTGTCTGTCTTTCTAATGCGTGTTGTGCATTCACATTTTATCCGTCACAGAGCTGCCACTGCTGTGTGTGTATATATACAGTGTGTCTATTGCGAAAGAAAGTAGTGATGAGGAATGTTTTGCTGCAGATCAAGCACTTACCCCCACTGTCCTTGTGGCTCCTACCGTCCCCGTTCTCACCTCATGCTGCAGCGGTGCTCATGGAATTGTCCTCCATTAAGCCTTTTAAAGGATAGGGCTGGCTATATTTTCTCATGTCAACAAATCTCACGTGCAGAGCCAAACAAATGTACCAACTAACAATATTGTGTGTATCAAAGCCTGATATATCTTCTTCCTGTGTGCCATAGAGCTCCACTGTTGTCCAAAAACTCTTAGAAACACATCAGTGAGGCCCTCGCAGCACTGAGTGTCATATTACTTGTTGTGTCATTAAAATATAATAATATAATATATATAATTTATAATAATATAACTTAGTTAATTAGCGTCTAGAAACAGTTTGTGGCTCTGGTTGAGCTTCGTCAACACATTTTAAGATCAGACAGTTAGCATCCAATAAAAATAATGCATTATGGGAAATGCAGTGTCCTTTGACTCATATTAGGGACTAAAAAGCAGGTTATCTTTGATTCTGTTTTATAGAACTGGATGGCTCTCTTTCACCAATGAACATATACAATTATTTTTTAAGTGTGTTAGGCAGAGACAATGAGCTTTAATTTCATAATTTCCAGTTTTACCCTAAAACATACAGCTAATTATTTCTGCAACTGGCAAAAGCCAAAGATTTACATTGTCCATAGAAACCAATGGGCTTGGGGCTGAGAGCTACAGACAGGGCAGTCTTTTCATGAGGTTTGTTGACAATAATAAAATATAGAACACCGGACTCATCCTTTAGGTTTGTAGACACCAGACATTAAATAGAGATGCTTTGCTTTAATTGCTGTTGTTGATTTGATTTTCTTGTTATCACTGCTATCAAAGAATTGACACATCAACCTAGAATCCATCACATACATGTACTGTACTTCCCTATTTATTTATTGCCGTCCATTTGTGATCCCTGTATACTCCGGCAGTTAATCCTGAGAGCGGTGTGTGTATGTATGTGTGTGAGTGTGTGTGTGTGTTTGGGTGTGTGTTTGAATGTGTTCTGAATTTAAAAGTAAAGACAAATGAAGATTTATTGCCATCATAGATAAACCGATTTGATTTGGAGGCTGGTTGAATTGTGTACAGACTGATAAAGTACGTTTAGTGTTCATCTGCTGTTGAGACTTTATCCATGTAACAATACGATCCTACCGTCGACGTTTACTTTGTTTGTGATCCAATGGAGAATAAAAGAAATGTCAAAAAGAGACCACTGATTTGATAAATGAGCATCTTGTTTCCATGGTGATAACAATATATCCTTACTAACAGTGCAAATATCTATGCGGGCATGTAATACTTTATCAAATGATTACTAAAAAAAACAACCTGAAACGCTAACAAGGCATAGCAGCTGCAGTGTGTATATGGCAGAACAATAAAACTGTACATGTGTCAAATGAGAAGTGATGTCATTTTTTTCTAAAGGCAGCAAAAGGACTTAAAGCTAATTGGTGACATTCAGACTTAGTTGTAAAGGTTCGGACAGTGCAGGACTAATATAGAGTAACCAAACTAATGTATATTTGTAAGCCAACCCAGACGTTAGCATTGTTATTGGGTCTGCTGAGAATTTGAATTGTTTGAAGCGTTAAAGTGGCCAACAGAAGTGAAGCTAACGTTATGCTTTTGCGATCTACACCACAGTCACATGACTTCAGTGTTACTACCACTATGCTTCAGAAGCTAACCAACAAGCTAACCAGCGGCTTTGACAAGCTAGCAAAACCATAGCCCAATAAACTGTTTATTAACCTAATGACTAGAGGCTGTAAGGCAGACATAATGTCCCAAACAACCACTGTAGTCTAATTTAGCCACTTGCTAGCAACCACCTTTTTAAGGACATGTAAAAATTTCAAAAGACCCCATCTCGCTAACATGCTAACTGACTTCCTGGTTTAAGAACTAATTTCCGTGGTGCCCTATAAGAGATAAATTTAAACAACCTGGCTCCCTTTTCACTAAAACATCCACAGAGTTTATTCCAAGTAACAAAGGAAGAGGAGTGTAATGTTCAACAGCTTGCATTTTGGCCATAGCCTAGATATCATACTTTATTTAAATGGCATAGGGCCTTCACAGAAATGTAATATGGTCACATGGTGATAGCCAGCCTGTAAGAGCCCATAACAGTCTACAGAGGGGTCACACAGAAACCATAGTGTAGTTCAGTTTGTAATTGTAAAGCATTTAAATAACATCGGACGCTGTCACTGTGACACCACCCATTGGTTTGTAGTTTCCGGTTCTGAAGCCTTATGCCGCTGCCATCTTCACCTATCACCATATTGTTTATTCCAACTGGTATGCACAGAATAGATCAGAAGCCAGAATGAATCTAAATCATCTGTAATGCTAGCAGTCCTTTTGAGCTTGGTTGAGCTTGAACTTTATTGATGATAAGCTGACCATGTGGTGGGTAATTTCACAAAAGGCCAAATCATTAAATGTACTGACTATTGATATCATATTCTGTAATGTAAAGCTCATAAAATGGGGGAGTTTTCTGTCCCTTTTTCAAAAATTATACCCTGACATGTGTCAACAGACTCTTATAAAGCTACTCTATGAATTTGGGGCATTTTAAAATGTCATGACCTTTTCATGGAAAAAAATCGACATGCTATAGTATGACTTTTTTGTCAAATTTTTTGACACCTCAGTATGGTGTATTTCTGTCATTTTTGGACAAACTAAACAGCTAAACGTTTCCAACAGACTATACTTGGTCAATTTTTTAGCATTTTTCAGCGTTTTGAAAATTGACCCCTTTTGACGAAAATCGACATACTATTGTACGGCTTTTTTCAGTTTTTGGAAAGCTCATAAAACGGTTGTGAGAGCCATATACAGTAAAACTTTGAATATTATTTTGGTTAAAAATATAGAAATGTCCTGTGTTAAACGTTAAGGTTAAAATCTAACGTTAAAAATCTAATGTTTACGTTTTAATTAAAACCAAGTAAAAACATTATTTCCTTTGGTAAAGTTAAGATCCTCCCTTTATATGGACGCCTGTGACGTCGTTATGTGGTTTTTAATGAGCTACAGGTGTGGGAGCACACAGATTTTCTACCCGTGGACATGGACATGTAATATTCTGCTTTTTTGCTTGGAATAAACGGACTTAAATGGATTACGTCGTCCTGGTCTTCAGTGTCAGAAACCTTTCACTCCTGTGGTTCAGTGCGACTGTATAGCGATGTTTAAAACAGCCGCTACATTAGTAGAAAATCTGGCTCTAGACTCGGACCTGAAGCCTGGGTAGCCACGCTAGACGCTAAAGGACAATAGTGGCGTGGACAAGGATGCTTACAATTACACCACGCTGGAAGCAAGCTTTGGATTTTCTGCTGCGCGGAGCCATAGCCAAGACTGCGTTCGGATGAAGTTGTGTGTTTAAAGAAGAGGATTCGCACAATTTACGCACGGATTGCTCTTTGTGGGCACAATGGCTGAGGAACGCAATAAAGTGGGATCGGAAGGAACAAATGGATGGAAAAGAAGTGGATCTAAAGGCCGTGGAGTCAAACCGAGTGAGTAAAGAAGCTGAAAAAGCATTGGAGGAAAAGCTACACAGATTAATGACGTCAAGAAGAGGAGTTTTGGGACATATCACAAGTAAGAAAAATGAAATTGAAAAATTAATGGATGACACTGATAATGTTGATATAGTCAAACGTAATATGTAAATTCAAGGATTTAACTACTGAAATAGGGCATTTGTTATGTCCAGAAGAAAGACTTGCTGATGAAGAGACTTGGTACAAACCCAAACAGAAATGTCACAGGAGGACAAGCAGTTTATGCAATCAGTTCAGAAGACGGCAAAATGGGTGGAATGGACGTTACAGCATTGGGCTGCCATTCAAGTAAGAAACTGTTAAAATGCCTAACAATCGCTGTGTCCGCAGAACAGAGAGCTACAAGCCTGAAAAGTAAGCTCAAAAAGAATCCAGCCTTTTTGGAAGACTACAAGGCCTTCATGAAATCACTGTTGGAAAAAGGCTATATAGAGCAGATAGACCGTGATGATCACAGTGTTTGGTACATCCCACATGATGTACTGCGGAGAGCAGCGGAGGACAGAAAAGAAACTGCAGATCCAGAAGCAGTCAAAACTGTTTTGAGGCACTTCTATGTGGACGACTGCTTGAGATCAATGCCCACAGAAAAAGAAGCAGTCAATTTGATCGGGAACTTGCACAGTCTATGCATGAAAGGAGGGTTTCACCTGACCAAATGGGTGAGCAACCGCAGAAGTGTTCTGTCATCTATACCAGCTGAGCAGCGGACCGGTGAGTACAAAGATCTAGATCTCACACATGACATGCTGCCTTCAGAACGAGCACTTGGTGTCCAGTGGTGCACAGATGATGATGCATTCATGTATTGTGTAAAACCCCTGGACAAACCAGCAACAAGAAGAGGCATTCTGTCTGTTGTAAACTCCCTCTATGATCCTCTTGGGTGCCTCTCTCCTATAATTACTATAGTTAGTCAGTTTTTAGCCTTTTTCAACATTTAGAAAATTTACCCCTTTTGACAAAAATTTACATACTATAGTATGGCTTTTTACAGTTTTTGGAAAGCTCATAAAATTGTGTTTTCTATCCCTTTTTCAAAAATTATACCCTCACACATGTCGACAGACTCTAATAAAGCTACTCTATGAATTTGGGGCATTTTAAAATTTTATGACGTTTTCATGGAAAAAAATTGACATTTTTTGGCATCTCATAATATGGTGTATTTCTGGACTTTTGGACAAACAGACAGACTCTAATAAAGCTATCCTGCGACTTTGGTGCATTTTGAAAACATTTTATGTTTTGGCTGAAAAAAAACGACATGCTAGTATGACTTTTTGAAAATTGGGCCATTTCGCAACATGGTGTTTTTCTGACATTTCTGGATAGATTATGCTCTAATATGTATCAACACACTGAAATTGGGACATTTTAAGCATTTTTAGGCGTTTTACGGAATTTTAAAGTTTGACCACTTTTGAAAAACACCGCATAATATGGTGTTTTTCTGTCCTTTTTTAAAAACTTTCACCCTGACAGACATCAACAGACTCTAATAAAGCTATCCTGCGAATTTGGTGCATTTTGAAAACATTTTATGTTTTGGCCCAAAAAAAACGACATGCTATAGTATGACTTTTTGAAAATAGGGCCATTTCGCAACATGGTGTTTTTCTGTCATTTCTGGATAGATTAGCCTCTAATATGTACCAACACACTGAAATTGGGACATTTTAAGCATTCTAAGGCGTTTTAGGGAACTTTAAAGTTTGACCACTTTGACAAAAACACGTCATAAATGGTGTTTT
>CAFUXE010000059.1:827867-852451 GCA_903364295.1 Serranus cabrilla | reverse complement strand
ATTTGGTGCATTTTTAATAAATTTGAAAATTTTCAGGAAAAAAAAACGACATGCTATAGTATGACTTTTTGAAAATTTGGCCATTTCGCAACATGGTGTTTTTCTGTCATTTCTGGATATGTTATGCTCTAATATGTATCAACACACTGAAATTGGGACATTTTAAGCATTTTTGGGCGTTTTAAGGAATTTTAAAGTTTGACCACTTACGACAAAACACGTCATAAAATGGTGTTTTTCTGTCCTTTTTCAAAAAGTTTCACCCTGACACGCATCAACAGACTCTAATAAAGCTATTCTTTGAATTTGGGGCAATTTTACATTTTTTGACGTTTTCTTGGATACTTTTTTATTTTTGTCCAGATATTGGACATCCCATAATATGGTGTTTTTCTGTTATTGGAAAAATTATTCTACTACAGGTATCAACAGAGTATAAGCATTTAAAAATGTCAAAAATTTTGACAAAAATCGACATACTATAATATGACTTCAGTTTTTGGAACGCTCATAAAATTGTGTTTTCTGTGTCTTTTTATAAAAAAAATATGCCATAACACCACATCAACAGACTCTAATAAAGCTATTCTATGAATTTGGGGAATTTTTCAATTTTATTACCTTTTCGTGGACAAAAATCAACATACTATAGTATGACTTTTTTTTTGTCAAATTTTTCACATCTCATAATATGGTGTATTTCTGTCATTTTTGGACAAGCTAAACTACTAAATGTATCAACAGAGTATAATAAGACAGTTTTAAACATTTTTAAGCAGTTTTAAAATTTTGCCATTTTTGACAAAAATCGACATGCTATAGTATCACTTTTTCCAGTTTTTGGAAAGCTCATAAAATGGTGTTTTCTGTCCCCTTTTCAAAGATTATACCATAAATCTTGTCAACAGACTCTAAAAAAGCTACTCTACACTGAATATGGGGCATTTTAAAATTTTATTACTGTTCATGGGAAAAAAACGACATACTATAGTATGACTTTTTTGTCAAATTGTTCACATCTCATAATATGGTGTATTTCTGTCATTTTTGGACAAACTACACTACTACATGTATTAACAGAACACAATAAGACCACTTTGAGCATTTTGGGGCATTTAACTCCACTACTACATGTATTAACCAGTGGTGAAAGTAGTTTTTAAATTCTTGCCGATACTTTTACTAAAACCTTCATCCCTCTCACTTCATCTTTTAAAATAACAAGATATTTAAATCATGCTGAAAGTGTTCCAGCCAACCACAAGAATGTGTGGATCTTCGTTGGTGTCATTTATTGTTCGTCCTGTCCCGGCACAACGGGGTTTCCTTACGTCTGGGGACCAGTTGTGGAAAACGTCCCAGTTATATCAAATGCACCGATCCTCATAGCAACCTTCGGAATGAGTTAAGAGGAATTTTAAACAGACAAAGTAGTTTTCAAGACTGCATATTACAAGCGGATCTATTGTCTGACCCAGATTGCAGCCGTGACTGGTTCTGAATGAGGCTTTATAGCAGGCAACCGCTCTCCCATCTTCCTGGTACTGCGTACCGCCACTGATTGTTTTAGTGGTACGCAGTACCGGACCGTACTGGCTTACTTTCACCCCTGGTTCTTCCCCATTGGATGGTTTTAAGATTAGTTTTCTGTTTTTAGCCATTTTAAATCCTTTTTTACTGTTACTCTGTTACCCTGTAGCACTTTGAGATTTCCTTTAATGGAAAGTGCATTATAAATAAAATGAATTATTATTATTATTATTATTATTATTAAAGACAAACATGCTCTCAGCAGCTGTTACACACATTAATAATTTTTTTTTATAATGGACAGATAAAGCAAGAACTAACACCAACTCTGAGCATGTAAACAAGTTCAAATTTAATCTTTCAGAATTAATTTTAAGGGGGTGTAATGGGGTTTTTGGCACTGGCTTACCTCTACCTTATGAATACATTTCCCCAATCAACAGATATATAATCATACCTTTTCTCACATCTGTGCAAATAAAATACAGTGAGGGGATAACAAAAATATGTTTAATGGTCAGTTCAGCTCACTTACAAATTGCAGCAGAAGCCCGTTGATCACTGAGCGTGTGCAGAGGGTGAAGGAGGTGATGCACATTATAATGATGAGGCAGTCAAACAGCACAGTCAGGTATATGTTTCTAGCAGCTGAGGGGAACAGAACATTTTAAATTACTCTCACCTGAAAAGGAATAACATCTTCAAATAGATTTTATGAGAAGCCAAGTTTCAAGCCAAGAGAGCAGTCTTAATGAATCCCAGCAATCCTGGACACACAGATGATTCAATAGTACACACTAAACAAGCAAACTTACATGCTCCAGTTACTTTCCAGTCTCTGCATTCATTGATGTCTACATCATTTTCTAGGTCAACCTTTATCCTGCCGCTGTGAGCTTCGTTGTTGAAAGTGATCTGTTAGCCAAAGAGTAGTGGGGGGGGAACAGACAACTTTAGAAAAAGACTGCATCCTTACATCCAACAGCTAAACATTCACTTCCATGCCGTAAAAATGACTTTTAATTATTTAAATAGCAGGCACTGTGTGCAAATTGCCATATTTTAAGATTTGTGTCCTCAGCGTTTTTTCTCAAAAAACAAGAATCAACATTTTAACTATCTATGCTGTTTGATGAAGTGTCAAAAGGATTCATTGTCACCTTTATAGCAGCAAAGATGTGATCAGATGTGTCACTGCTTTTAAAAGACATAGTCTAATGTGATTCACGAGTGTTTACTGAGCTATGAAGGCAAGTCAAGTGACTTACAATAACAGTGAAGTCGTAGCAGTCTGGCAGCTCTCGATGTCTCACTGTCTGTAAATTTATGGCCTTGAGGACAAATGTGATCGTGACAGAAACCATCCTGGAAGGCAGAGCAGGTACATTAACTGAGGGGCTTTCACAGCACATATAAAAGCAAGAGAGAAAAACAATGTTGCATAAGAAAAAAAGACTACAATTAAATATTAGGCTACATGCAGACCTTTTGAAATGCAGTTCAAATTGTGGGAATGCTTCCTGCAGTGGTGGATGGTACATCGGGTAAACGTCGACGCAAACTGTTAGACACAAGCCACAACAAGAATAAAGACGATGAAAAACAAGCATGCTCATTCAATCTGGTTGACTATTCTGTTTTTCCATGCGAGTTTCAATCATGCATACATACCAGTTTCCACTTGGGCATCAATTTCAAAGGTTTCATTTCCAGGGTAGATGGTACCATTTCGGTAGAAATCCTGACACATTGACAGTGGGGTGTACAAGTCCCCTTTTTTCTCATATTCATGATTGCCAACTGTGATGTTGTGCAAATGTCCATACTAGAAATTTCAAGAAAGAAATGAAAATCTTAGGTATCTTAAAGTTAATTGTTGATTGACAACTTTACAGTGCTAGGATACAAAAAGCAACTCTTTGAAAAAAGTGACTGCAGCAATTCAGGGTTGGATTTATGCAGCCACAATCTGCAAAACATGACCGATTTAAATGACATGAACAAAGTCCAGCTGCATGATGGGCTACATCTTGTCATGGGAGCTTTTAGTGTTTTGGTCATATGAACATGCAGTTATAAAAGTCCAATAATGATTTACAGTAACAGTAAGTAAAAGCAAAACTAAAGTGTCAAATAATCAAAATTAACGGAGGCATCAACAAATAAAATCATGCCTTCTTCTTGTTCCGTGCAAGGAGGAGGAAATAAAAAGAAAAAGCTAGCATTCAGTTACCTGTTTAAGGATGTAATCGATGTGACCATAAACATCAGTCTGTCTGTAAACAGCGTATGTATTCATGCCTCCATCGATGTAATCTTTCAAGAAGAGGTGCTTGAATGTCATCAGATTTTCCTCCTTAAATGTAACAACCATCTGGTTGCTCAGCCCAAAAGACACTAACTGAGATGGAGGCAAAGGCATTTGTTATTAGTGTGGAAAAACAACACAATTAACATCTGTTCTGTGCATGTCTGAGCTAGCTACCTGGATAGTAATAATGGCAATTTTGACAATCTGCAGTACGAGTTTCCATGGTTTTCGGCCGCGAGCATGGTACTTCTCACATGGGTTCATAAAGTAGTATTTGATCTTCCTTCTGAGACCGTCTGCATTGTCGAGATCCTCCACGCACTGATGTTGGTTGTCTGCCCATGGAGAGGGGTCACTTGCCTCACACACGTCATACAAGTCACTGGACTCCTCCATATCTGCAATCGATTAGAAACTGAATTACCAGCAATAAATATTAGCTTTACAACATCACTTCCTAGGTGACTGCTTTTTGGCTTTTTCTCATGTTTTTCAGCATAGTATATTCTAGATTTTTTGGGGGAAACATACAATAAAATGGTGTTTCTTGATATGTTTTGACATACTATACTATTACAATGATTAACATGCTATTGTATAGTGGGATTTTTTTTTTTTTGCATTTTTCAACAAACTGGACTTTTACTTTTATACTATGGCTTTTCTCAATTATGGGACATAATATAGTATGGTATCATAATACATTCAACTTCACAATCAGCTGGCTTGATCTACTTCCTAGGTATATATGTCTTAACTGTGTCTGAACCTGTTGGCAGTGGTAAAGGTTTGACGCAATGGTAGGCTTATACTTTATATGCACAACTGTAAAAACATGCATTAAATCAGTACTATTGAAAGCCACTAATGTCCATTATCTACTCTGTGTTTATATATATATATATAATCAAGTCTATCTATCTATCTATCTATCTATCTATCTATCTATCTATCTATCTATATATCGCAGTCGCCCTTCAAACCATTTAAATACTTTACAAACAACAACAAAATTAACTTAAGAGTGGTTCAAAAATTGCATTAACTGTAAGACTACGGATGTGCCTGATAAACCTTTTACTACAGCCAGAAAATGTGTTCTTCCTCGTTGTATTTCCTTTTGTAAAACATAAACTAAAATCTGTTGTTGTTTCCCGCATTGCAAACGGATGACTAACCAGCAGCTGTCTGTGAAGAGGAAGGAAATGAAGTCAGGTGTACCTGAGCATTGTTGAATAATACAAAGCAGCTCACATTCAGACACTTGATCAGCTCCCTCCATTGCGACACACTTTTAAATATCCATTACTTTTCGTGTAAGAATTTAAATGATATCCCTTCGAACCGACCGACGAACACGTGAAATGATCAGCCAAGAGTCGACTTACCAAGGTCCCGCAGCAACGTAATCAACTTTGTTGCATCCACCTGCGTCTGCGACACGCGCGTTGTATCCAAAATGCCTTGTTCTTATTAAAAAATTAACAATGTTGCTCAAATTGTTGTTTTACTGTGAGAGTGGTGACTAAAGTAAATATATTCGGTAACCGTCTGAAGTGTTATGTCTTGCGAGCAAACACCTCTGACTCAGGTGCTTTTTTATGACAGTGCAACGTCATTTTACTGCTGAAAGCTGATTGGCTATTGAGCTGTCAGTAGTGTCGTGTTTTTTTCACTCATGTAACCCATGGCAACCAAACAAAAACGACCGATGAGCAAAGAACGAAACAGTATGGAGTTTGGATTTCAAGCAAACTGCTATGATTTGACTAAGTCACTGGTAAACTTTATTTATTTGTCTATAAACTGCAGTTACATATAGTTGATTTGAGTGGGTTTTCTCGCTAGCTTAGCTCGTAAGTAAATGCTAAATTAACAGTGGCAAACATCATTCTTCGTTTACAAAACATAACGTCGAGTGCAGACAAGGGCCGATGTAATGTGTCTGTAACTTGCCCTGTCTGTAAATAGCAAACAAAAAACTTAAGCTGAGTTCAATGGGAGGCAGCTATATTGTATATTAGCTAGATATAAACCGTAACTATCTGATATTTTAACGTCAAATACAATTGACAATTTAAGTTAGTATCAGTGGTGTAGTAACTCGTTATATATAAGCTAATTCAGAGTCTTTAAGCGATGTATTTAGAAGCTAATAATCATACATTTTCAAAAACAAAATAGGAAATTAGTAATAAGTAAGTAAGTAAGAGTATAACACAAGAATAAAAAAAAACAGTGTATAATGTATGGCAGCATGAAGACTTGGCTTAACTTGGTTTTCACAGCCAAAGTAAATTCAGACAGGTTTGTCACATTCTAAGCTATTTCTTATAAGGTAAAGTAAATATATCAGAATATATATCAGAACAGTTCTCTTTTTCTCCAGAAGATGTCGCCACCTGCATTGGTAATTATTTTTCAGGCCCTATTGCAAGACATTTTTCTGCCACTGTGTGTAGCCTGTGTGTGTATTGAAACGGCCACTTTCTGACTATAGTTAAACAAAATGGCAATGTGTAAAAGTGTATTTTGTTGTTTTGCAACAAGAATTGTAACAGTGAGTGTTGTACAAAAATGTTCTCCCTCATGTTTTAAAGCTATTCTAAGAGAAAAGATGCCACCCAAGCGACCAAAAAGTGCAAAAAGCAGTGCAGGCAGTAAGGGGAAAGGTAAAAGTGAGTGTCTGAATATAAGCTCAGTTTTTTTTTTTTTTAATGTATGAATGTTTGTCATAGGAAGATTACCTAAATAAAATGCTGAACTGACTCTCACTTCCAATTTAGGCAAAAAGATTCAGTCACCTGCACATATGGAACAGCCTGGTAAGCTAAAATTGTTTGCCTTTTTCTTTATGTACCTATCCATCCTAAGCTGTGTAGATGAGACACTAAAGCAAGACCTTTAATTACTTTATTATGTATTTAAAGCTAAGCACATTTATATCAACTTGACTAAATATGTGAACTGTTTCAGTGGAACTGGTGGGTAAATTGAGCATAGATTGACTATATTCAACATATTAACTCGAGGTCTGGTAAATCTGACATGGCCTTTTAGTTTTTTAAATATCTAATTTTAACTAGATGATAGATTCAATTTGTACTTGATTAGCTTCATTTATTTGAAAGTACAGGGTCCTTTAAATAAATCAATATACATCATTTTATTCCAATTCGTCTTGGATGATATAAAACACCCAAATCTGTCTGACATTGAAGCCAGAATGTATAAGTATGGCTGAAACAGTCAGAGATATCTATGAGGAGTTGGAGAAACTATGCATTCTTCTGATGTGATCTTTAGTGTACTGTTGCATAGCCTTTGGATATGCTCTCTTCTAAGCTGAGGGTCCCCATTGTCATGGTTGAGTTTACTACTCAACATACTAGCCCTGAAGAAATGCTTATGGTCAAATGCAGGTCACAAAATTTATCTTTTTACTATAGATTAGGTCATTGGTGATATGGGAGTCAAAAGTAAGGGTCCTCAGATTCACATTGTCTCTGTGATGTGCATTTATTCAACAACTTCCCCATTTCAAATGTAAACTTAGCAAGTCTAAATTAACTCACCCTAAAGATTTTTTACTTCAACCTAACCCTGACCCTAAACTATATATAATATATAATAATATATATGCAGATTTTCTTTCCCCTTGACAGCTTTCTCAAGGATATTGATGATAACAGCTGTAGGACTTAGCCGCTGATAAACGGCCATTGTTCAGGGTTAAATTCCTCAGTAGTATCAACAGAGCAGAAAACAAGCTACCATAATTACAATGTATTATACTTCAGTATAAATATCTTACCGTACACAGTCAAAAAACGTTAGCCTTGAGTGGATTATGCAAGAGCAAACAGGCCCAACAATTTTACAATATCGCAACAGCGCAGACTACAAGCACAGTTTAATTACATTCTTCAGGGTTATGGAACATTGCACATCACATTCACTTCCTCTCTCAAGTAAATATTTCCCATGAATACATATGCCAGAGTTGACACATAACTGTGTGAAATGAGGGGTGTAAGTTTCCACTACAATGAATTGGCGTGAAGCCTAACTGGTGTGAGTGGAAAAGGTTGACACACCCAGCTGGGAAGTGGTTACTTAAGCTGTACTTTAACATTCCCAGCGTCCCCTCAGCAACCTTGTGGAAAGACTTTGAAGAGAGGGACCGCAAGCAGGATGAAAACTATCATTATCCAGAGCCCTGTTTACTGTAGAGTGCCCTGGACTGAGCCAGGCCTTGGATATGGAGGAGTCTGCATAGATTGTTTATTAAGAAAACTTTGTTGTGGTGATGGTGTTGTACTGAAGTTTTATATAGTAACAATCCTGGTTAGATGGCCGTAACTGAGCCCTTTATGTCATTTTTATTGATCTGCATGTCACATACCGGTATTATAGAAAATACAAAAGCATTCCTTCTACAAGTGTTTGGACATTGCGTGCATGATTTTCAGCAGGATTGCGTTTCATCCTGCGATATTGTAGGGTGGGCCACCCCTCAGGGTGGGGCAGGTGAAGGATCAGAGCGTTGTTGTGCACTTGATCAGTAGGGGCAAGAATCTGTGTCACAGTCCGTAGGCGATGGTGACTTCTAAGCCTGTCCATTGTGAGAATAAGTAACGTTTAGGCTCTTAGTTGTGGAATCTCTACATTCCTACCTATCATGTTTGTATCTCTGTTTTCAGTACATGATCTGCAAACCCGCTATTAGTGCTATATGTTCTTTATGTTTTTAAACCTCTCAATCATTCTCCATTCATGTGAAACTACCAAAGACAGCAAAAGCAATGATTTTCAATTTAAGTTACGATCAGAAATAAAACATTTAGTGCTTTATTCTGAAAACAGAACCGAAACAGTTATTTTTGGGGATATTTGTGCATCTTTTTCTGGAGAGATATAGTTTAGATGCACAGACGATGACAGCAATTTGTTATGTACAGTCTGCGGAATAGACAGAACACAGACATGCCAATTAAACCCTTCGCTCATTATTATTGTCAACATACAGTGTCAAATCTTCTGGCATCTAAAAATACAACTTGTAATTTCAGTTTTATCCTACATATTTACTTTTGTAAGGGCTTGTACTCCATAATGTTTAAAGTTGCAGGAGTAAAGGAAAAGAATATATAATACTTTTATTGGTGGTAATTGTTTTCGGATTATCTGTTATCTCTCAATTTAGATGAACCTTGCTTTGTCTTTATTTCAAACATTGGTAGCTCTAGTAATAAAAATAGTAGTAGAGGAGTCCCCTTCAGAAATCATGCTGTTATTGAGTGTTCTTCAGCTTGTTATTTAGCATACAATATTCTTGCTTTGTGCTAGAAAATTCTGAGGTTTTAGTTGTAACATATAATTCCCTCTTTCTACCATTTCTGCTGTCTATATTGACTGTGAACTCTCACCCAGGTCATCCCGAGGATATCTTCCCCATGGTCCTGACATCAGCCACCCAGGAGCTCTTTGGCTGCCGTGCTGATGAGGATGTCACAGGGGAGAGCCCTTACAAGCTGCTGAAAAAAGACGACATCATACAGGACATTAAGACAAGAGCTGCAGTGTCCGATTTCAGCCCTGTGAAGCAGATTGTGCTGGTGAGGCTGATCCATTGTCATACAGATCCCTCAGACAATACCCCCAAGACACTGTGATGACACACAGACCCCACGTTAAGGACTGTGGGAACAGACGGAGAAACCAGTTTAACCTAATTTCCCCTCTTTCTCTGATTAAGATTAAATACATGGTAACCACTGACCTTACTTAAAGCATGCATGTCCTTTCTACCACATCACATTACTCTAATGAGACCAGAGAGGACCCTACTTGACATTCACCCATGGTGTGTTCTCAAGTCCACAACATTCGTGTTCTCTCTCCGTCATCCACTCTCAGCCAAATTATTGTTGTATGCCAGAATCAATTCATATACATTATTTTAATTATTTGTAAAGAATATTTGACATGAAAATAGTTAAAATCTGGGAATTCCACATTCTTTCATCTCTCAGGACTATCCAGAGGATGAGCTCTTGCTGGTTTTTGACAGGGACTTCACCTATGACCAGAGCTTCTACCTGGCTCTGACACCGGAAGCTAAGGACAGAATCCTCAATGTAAGCAGATGGTAGTTTTAGTGATTTTTACAAGATTAACTTTTTTACCTTTGTTCTTACTAATACTGTGTCCGCTTGTGCTGCATTAGGTTTCTGCACTAAATACTGAATTTCAAAATGACCACTGTGTTGCTGATATTTTATCTTCATCCTATTCTGGTAAACAAATCTGTAGGCAGGAATGTTCTCTATTATTTACTTCTTTTAAATATTGAAGGTATGTACACTATTTTATCACTTATCGCTGACATTAATGGCCGGTATCAGAGGCTGATTTTGCTTTGCCAGCTGGCATAATCTCAAAATTAAAAACTTCCAAAAACGACTTCACTATCTTGCTCTAGCTCAAACATTCTGTGACAACTGTGACTGTGTGAGCAGATTGCCGGTTTAAGGATCTTACTAATTCATCATACATTTTAGTCTGTTTCATGTTCTTTATACTGTATACTCTTGTAATTCTCTCTGCAGCCCCCAGAGCCGGAGACACCAGAAGTGCTTGAGAATGAAATAAAAGTCAGTAAAACCCCAGAACCAAGGCAATGGATATCTCTTGGCAGTGAGAAGGAAATAGATGAAGAATCTGTCAAAGAGACAAGAGAAAAGGTACTGCAGCATGTAAAAAAAAAACACACATTAAATATGCATTTTTTCTCATTCATGTCTTTCCCTCTGTTGCACCTTTCTGTTCTGTCTCCTTTTTGTCTTCAGCTGCGGTACAAGTTTTCCAGAGTGCGCAGGAAGTTCGGGGTACCAATCTGTTTTTCTGACCGCAACCCTGCAGATGGCTACCTAGAGTGTGCTTCCTACCAAGACAGCAGATTCAGCATCAAACAGATGCAGAGGGACTGCGGGATGCAGGCTGTTCCCACACTGCAGAGCAGCAGCGCTCAGACACAGTGGTATGCCAGCAAATCAGTACACATAAAATTGATTTGTTCTACTGGGGGGTAAAGCACTTACAGTTTCTGCCAACACCTCAGTGCACTGAGAAATAAAAGATTTTAACACTCAATCCAACATTAAACCCTTCGTCAGACATGTGTATTTTCTGTATATGCCTTTATGTCGTATTGTTATGTGGTGCAGATTATATAGTCCCAGCATTCATTAAAATCACATTCACCACATACCATTTATCTCTATTTATTACTTTAGTAGTAACCCAAGCACCACAAAGGTTTTGTATAATTAACTTCTGTCCACCTTACAGGAAGTTTCGGAGGAATGCCTTTACCCAGTACACACCAAGAGAGTTAAGTGATGAAAAAAAAGAAAATATCCTCCAGAGTGAGAGTCTGAAGAATTTTTTCAACTTAGTGACCCCGAGGTAAGATGAAATACTCTAGAAATTCATGGTGTCTTTTGCCTGCCTTCCAAAGGAGTATAAATCGCATTGGAGCACAAAAGTTCCACCCAAACTAAATTAAATTTGAATTAAATTCAATTACAGTATCAGCCTCAGGATACTTTGAGGACACCTTTACCAGTGTGCTAGATTTTGTCTCGTTATATTTGCCTTCTCAGCCCAGAGTTTGAGATTTAACCATACATTTGAATCCTACACTTTACCCTCAACCCTAATTTGTTCCCAGGTAAGAGATAAGAGACCATCTGTCTGGAGTATAGAAACCTATTTACACATTTTGCCATTTTTTGCAGGGTGTTGCTAGCCCTTCAGCAGGAGGAGATAATGAATGTGTTTGTTGATGACTGGAAGGCTCTGGGGTCAGCAACTGAAGACGGTGACTGGTCTGGGAAGGTTTCTCAAGCTTTCATGCTTTACCAGGTCTTCACGGACCAAAAGTACACGAAGGACAAGAAAATCAGCAGTATTAATTGGCACCCAACTATCTACGGTACAGTGCAAAATGTCATTCTCGCAGTGAATATTTTGTCACACAAAGGTTTTGACCAACAGACTGTATAGCATAAACTCCCTTAATATTTAAAAAGGATTATCCACATCCATCATTTAACATATTTAACATCTTTTATCCTGCTGCTGTGTATTTGATACATCGTTTGATGTGTTTTTTGATGTGGTAGGTGTGATAGCTGTGGCTCTGACAGAAAAAAAGGAGGAGCAGTTGAACGAGTCCACGATGCTCAGTTCTTCTCTCATTATCTTCTACAGCTTCTCCGACCCCTCTAAGCCTCAGGTAATCTTCCCCCAAAAAGACTGGTCTTCTCACTGACAGCATACAAGCTAGTTCTCACCTCATATCTGTTTCAGACACAAATGACTAGAAGGATTTGCTTTCTGCTGTCATTCAAAACCACTATTTGCATTAGCAAAATTTGAGAGGCTCTATTGATTCGACCCAGAGACTCAATCAATAAAACTGAGCTGCTAAATCACTCAAAAGTAATATGAGTTCTGCATGATGTATGCTTTCACTGGTGCATGCATCACGCTTTGGTTTCACTGTCTGCTGGAACAGTGATCAAAGTAGCAAAGGGTACGGTATAGAAGAAACCAGAAACATTATATAAGTGAAATAAATATATGTATTTGGTGTGGGGAGCACAAGTGCTGTGATTCAGTGTTGCAGCTATTTTAAACTCCAGAAGATTTAAACATGATACTGGAAAATGGCTTCTTTGTAATACCACCCTCCCCCTCCCAGGTCTTTTTACTACTGTCAGATGAAATGAATACACCATATGCACTTGGTTTTGTGGATTAAAAGCTGAATTTAGTGTGGAGAGTCTAAAATAAATAAATACTCGGGATGGCAAGCACCCAATTCATGGAAATGTATGCTTTGAAATGTAATATTTCTGCCCTGTGTATGTGGGTTTTCTGTGTTGTTTGCAGTTGCTGCTGAAGTGCCCAGATGACATTTTTGCCTTTCAGTTCTGCCCCTCTGATCCAAATATTATCGTTGGCGGATGCGTGAATGGCCAGGTGCTGACTTTGACTCTGCTCTGCATTTCTGGTTTGCTTCATCTGCTGTCTTTTCTGCCTCGTAGAAGTTTCTGTCCCTCTGTCCACTTTTACACACCCCTATTTTCATTGTAAGGGGAAATTATTGAATAGACCATCCGTCATCTAAATTAAGTCTGACCATGAAAATCTTATACCATTGCAACCCTAACCTACAGTCACTGTCTTTGTGTTGCTGTTGTACTCAGGTCGTGTTGTGGGACATTTCTGCTCACGTCACGCACTTACAGGGAACGCAGGCTGGTAAAAAGGCTTCTGTCAACACTGACATATTTGTAAGTACCCATATCCTTTCTCTAATGTACACAATGCTGAAACAATAATACATGGTGTTCTGTATCTGTGTTGGTGTACTACATGTGGTATCAGTTACCGTAATTCTTTGGCTCGTGGTGACGTCGGCTTGGTTCATTCAAGTATGGGTCTTCAGTTTATCAAAGCATGCAGCATATTTTCTGTAAAGACAGACTGTGCTGTATGACCGAGTGAGATGATGATACGTTGACTCCTGAGTTCTCCCCTCATCCTCACTCTTTCATTAGATGGGAATGCAGTGGCCTAATGGTCCTTTTCAAGCCAGCCACAGCTGTCAAAACTAGTCCCACAAACTTACTAATGCCAGGAGAAAATCTCAAAGCAAGTTTATATCATTACATGACCCCACTGTTAAACGAAAACAGCCTATTAAGCCCCTTAGAAACACTCCAGTCATACTGAAGTGATCCAACTCTTGACTGAGGACTGAAACTTCAAACACGATTACTCTTTTGGCTCAACATCACAGTAAACTAATGTTTGTGGCATAACTGCCTTGTTTATATGCTATTATATAGAGAAATAAAAAAAAAGGTGAGGGAAGAGAGAGGGTATGAGGGTATGATGATCCATTAACTCCATGGAGCCTCTTGACAAGTCCAGAATATTAAACCAATCAGTTTCCTAAAGCCTGACCTCCACTGACATCTTCCACTCCGTGGCGTATTTAAACAGACACATATGCCCCCATCATCCAGCCCCCATTTGCTTTGTGTGTTTTTATTGCCTCTACAGTGGAACAGCTGTCTCCATCCCTGTCCTCACTACTTCCTTCTCTTTTGTTACCCCCTCTCCCACTCTGCGTACCTCCCTCTATTCTCTTTGTCCTTGTTTGCTCTTCATTCCCCAGAGTGAACAGCATCAGCTCACATCACTCCAGCTGTTACACAAGCCCTCCATCCTCCACCATAGTTTGTCCCATAGAAGATAACACACACAGGCAAATCAGATCGCCGCCTTCCCTTGTGTTTGCAGTGTAAACAACGGTGGTTGTATCTGCTAAAAGGCTTTATTTTTCATGTTGAGTGCTGTGAAAGCTGTTCTGCTCCAGCACCTGTTGCTGGCTTATCTGATAAACGAAGTATTAAAATCCGCCTGTATAGATTCTCCTCTGTTGACAACATTTAAATCCAACTGCAGGTGCACCGCACAGTTTACTGAAATAAAAACAACCTTTGTTACATATTCTGTGGAGTTTTGTGTTGCAGACTAGAAGTTAGGATGCCTAATCTCTTGCAACCTTCATTTTATTAAGACAAGATATCTAATCCTCACCTTTTTTTTTTGTAAATATATACACTCACTATGAATTTGATGTATTATGTTTTAATTTACATTGTATACACTGTCCCAACTTTTTGGAGAATTTGGGTTGTAATAATAACTATTTTTATATAGCATGTGTAAAAACAGAGTTTACAAAGTGCGTTGACAAAGCAAAAGCAGGATAGACAGAGGGCAATAAAACAACAGGTAGCCAAACAGTAAGGCCAAACAAAAGTCAGACTAAATTAATTCTTAATACAAATGAAAAGAATAAAAGCAATAAAAAGTCAGAATCACATAAAAGCAAGTCGATGAAAATTGGTTTTAGTTAGTGATTTAAACAAATTTACTGATTATGCATAATTTGTTATGCGGCTAGTTCTGAATATCCTGCTGGAGCACTTTAGAAAGGCTGTTCACTAATGTATGAAGTCCATGTGTTTGGATTGAATTGTCAAAGTTCACTGTACATGCTGAGCCTTTTGTGTCTGACCTCCCACCAGGAACTTGATGACAGCAAAGACAATAAGACTCCTGTCGTGGGCTACTGTGCAGTGTCTGCATTAGACAGCAGCCACAAAGCACCAATTACTGATGTCCAATGGCTGCCACCAACATTTGAGGTACGCAAAGGTCAGAGGGACCGGCATCAGTACAGAGTTATTTCATGACATTTTCCACCAAGAGTGCTTTAACAGTTGGAACCATTCATACCTAATCAACATTTCATTTGGATCTTGATTAATAAAAGGTGTTTAGTGTGACCACACAGCAAAGCATTTTTTTAATCATATCTAAAATAAACACTGTGGCATAGTTTCCAACATACAAGAGTAAATCTTAATCCTTCACACCTAGGTCTTGAATTGATAATAAAACATTAATCACATCACTGTTCAGGTATGTTTGTGCTTTTAATAATTTTATATCTAGTTTTTGGAATATTGACAAAGTTTTTATCTGACTATGGCTAAAAGCCACTTGAATGTAAACAAGTGTAACAGGAGGTAAGGAAGTAGTGGACACAGGAAATGAGTCAGGGCAGGGCAATGTCTACGAAGGTCATAATGCCACATATTGAGGACATGATATCAAATAAATGGTTCAACAGGAAAGTATGTAAGCCACTGTTAGAAAGAACAAACATTACCTCACAGTGCTAAACACTGCACATGTATAGCCTCAATATGTATTTTTTTTTTTACTGTTTTTAACATTTGCAGAATAAACACATTGACCTAGAGTGATACTTGCCAAGTGGCGCAGTAAAAGATAATGGTAGCAGCCATTAAAAATAGAGTAACAATTGACTTCTGCCCACATAGATTCATTACATTATCACAGTCCACAGAACCTTAACACATTTAGTATTTCAAAATCGTCCTCCTTATGAAACAATGAATACATTATAATTTTGTTTTCCCACTGGTACCTACCACCCCTGTCTTTTATAGCCAAGTGTAATAAATCATCAACCACTGGCACTCATCTGGATAAGTAAAATAAGGCAATCATCAAAGTGCCCCCGGGGGCACATTAACCTCCCATATATTTTCAGGAACCTTTTTCACTTCAGTCTGCTCTTTACAATACTAAGCTTGACAGACATTTGTTGACTTTGTGACTCTCTTTCTCTGATTAGGTGACCAGGACGGGCTTACCAGTGGAGAACATGTACAGCATTTCTGCTCAGGTTGTCACTTGCTCTCCTGACTGGTAGGTCTCATACAGAAAAATGTTCAATGTAAATGTTGTTAGTGCTCGTGTTTCTTTCTCTCTATCTATATATAAATATATTTGGAAGACGGAGTAATGTCCAAAGAATGGTAGTGAGGGAGTTGCAGATGACAAAGTTAAAAGAAAACACTCTTCACTGTTTGCAGTTATTGGCAGTTTGCAGAAGAAACCTTTGATTATAAAATGACAAAGATCACAGGTCTCCAAAAGAGTCTATACTAATCAGCACTCCCAATGTGTGTGTACATGAGCAAAGGAATCATTTTCATTTCTCATTTGTCTTCCTCTTCCTCTGAAGTTCTGTCATGTTCTGGGATGTGCGAGTGTCAAGACTGTTGAGCCAGTCAGCGTGGGACAGAAAGCAGAATGTTGATCTGAAGACACCCCACAGTGTCCCCAGCACTTTCAAACACCTGGACCGGACGTGGAAACCTCTTTTTAGGGTACTGCAGGGTTTCAGGGTGCAATACAAATGAATAATGAGGGTTTTTTCCCCCTGCAGTTTACAAATCTAAAAATGAAGCTATATACACAAAGTGATAGTGTACATGAAAACCTTTAGGAAAGCAAATAAGACTTCTTCTTATATCATCAATGAAGCATTAAAATGTATTATTGAAAATGAAGGCTTGCGAGACAACATGCAACTAATATTTTGAAGCACAATGTGAATGTTTTTATGTAGGTATGTGTTTTATGTTTTTTGTATGTTTGTTGTGTATGTGTCAGGTTTCCCTGCCAAAGAGCGATACTGATGGGGAATACGCTCCTCTGAAGTTCAGCATGGAACACTACACCTGTAATGGTAATAATACAGCCAGGACCACAGGTGAGGCATTTGACCCTTCAGGCTCGCTTGGTTTATTGGTTTCTGTCTGCTGCAATGCCCCTCCCTTCACCAACAATCAGTCAACATAATTGAGCATTATCCAGTTACAATTTGTATAATACACACTGTCTGGTATTATTATTGTTTAATGCAAAGCACTTACAGGGGGCATTATTTTTTGGATTTATAACTTTTAATAGTTTAACTACATTTCCCTTATTATACACAGATGCTTTAACTTAAGCAACATTATTAGCACATGACTTTTACTTGAATTCAGTATTTTCACAGTGCAGTATTAGCACTTTTACTTAAGTAATGGACCTTAATATGTCCTCCTGCATTGCTTAATGGTGTGTGCATGACTGCAATCTATTTTAAAAGGATTTTGGCTTCTTTAATTCTGCTTTGGATGGTTGAGCACAGTGATCAGTGGGGCAGGGTTCACTCAGCCCTCGGGGACTCTAGTTCTCTGTCTGTCTCCCTCTTCTCTTCTCCGGTTTCATAGCACTTTATTAAGTGATACTTACAAAACAAGGCCCTCATAGTTGCCGAGCATTAGCCCCGCTGACTGTCAGCTCTTTGCAATATGCTGCTCAAGCTCCTTTAAGGCCAGAAGATGATCGTGTGTGTCCTGGCTGGTCTAGAAGAAACCTGTCTTTGTCTGGCTGAAGGTCTGCCTCCATAAACACAGCTTTGGTGGCTGGCGGTTATAGAATTAATATGTTCACTAACTGAGGCAATAAATCTGCTGCGGCCCTCAGGCACTCTGTTATTAAGGTTTTAATTAATCCCTGTGTGATTAATACTTTGCTACTGTTTGACTCATATTGATCAAGTGTGCAATGGCTGCTTCTGAGCTTCAGTTTGTTCTTTGCCTTTTTGTATCTCTGATACTGGATTCACTTGCACTTAGCCGCTGTATAAAAGCTCCACCCTGCACTGCAGCAGTACCACATGATTTTCCACACCAGGTTTTTGCCCCTTGTGGGGATTAAGCAACAGTTGAGCAGCAGCGCAGTGTGGTGAAAGTGAAACAATGTCTACATCTGTTGCTGTGCTGTATCGTCTGTCTCATATCTTTACACACATCTTAACTGGGGGAAAGTGGATTTAGAAGATGTGTGATTGGGTAATCTGATCTGACCTTCAAGAGCTAATCTAACAGAGTGAGGCTGAGACTTGATTGGAAGCGCTCCGCTGATAAGGGGGTGTGAACGGATAGTCTTGTACTGTCCCTGACAGACAGTTGGGCTTTTGTGATGGAAAAGGCTTCTTCCATCACTAGTAGTCTTGCCTATCTCAACCCTCCCACCCTTCTCCCTTACTGTCCCCCTTCTCGCTACAATCCTCACTCCCACCTCCACCTCCTTTCTTTCCCACTCCCCTTATATTCCCTCTTACCAACCCATTCACCTCAGCTGTACCCCTCCCCACCTCCTCCTCTTTTGTCCTTCCTGCTGTCTTGTTCATGGTCAGATTACACAGCAAGCTGCATCAATGCCACTCTTCAATCTGTCTTATTTCCTTGCTTTAAATCAATAGTTGAGGTAGGTAACTGTTTTCTAAACAGTTTTACAATGTATTGTCAACATTTTTTATCCCTAGCTAAGAGCTGCCTTTCTTGACCAACTGAAAAGTAAAAAAAAAAGAAAAAAGAAAAAGTAGCCTCTCAACCTTACTTTCTACACACTCCCTTGCTGTTTCCCTTGACAGAAGAAGCTAATGAAAAAAATGATGATAGCTCAGAGGTCGTCCCAGACTACAGCCAGCTCAGAGTGCCCTCGGCTAAAACACTCACAGCTCGGGAAGATGTCAACACCAAGCTCTATATTGGAACAGAGGTAAACATTAATACCAATAAAGCAGTATTTTTACACCTGCATGACACTGACCTGCTAATGAGCTTTATAACAACATTATGAAAATATAAAAAGGTATGTTTTAGTAACATGTTCCATCATTGATGTTTTTACTGCCAGGATGGAGAGATTATTTACACTGACTGGAAACTGGAGAAGGATGCCTCTGGAAGGCTGCACAGTGAGTGTTCTGGTTAACAATGATCAAGTCAGTTAATATCCAAAAACACAACTGCAATTACCACTTATTGCAAAAGGTGCTGCTAAAGAGATCTTTAAGATTGCAACTTTAATCATAAAAACAATTCTGTCCAAATTATTTGAATATTTGATATTATTTCAATATCACTGTAAGTCAACTCCTGAGTTTTGCAGCTGTGCTGAGTGTAACATTAGAGGACGCAGGGGGTTAATTGTTCCTTGTGTTGCATTCCCCTTTTGCTTCTGTTTAAACAAAGTACTGTCACACTGTATCTGCTCTTCATGTCTCTCCTCTCTCTCAGGTGCCAAGCCCCTCCACAGTTTTAGCTTCCATCACTGGCTGGTGAATACGGTACAGCGCTCGCCCTTCTTCAAAGACATTATTTTGACAACGGGAAGCTGGAACTTCGCCATCTGGAACGAGGGCGTCATGGTAACAACACCTGTCGCTTTTAACTTCAGACAGTCGCAGAAAACTTTGCCAACAGTTAAAGTCAAACCCACAAACTTTACTGAATTACAATATACACAAAACTTAACATAACTAATATAACTTAAAAATGCATTTTTTTGTGAACTACAACATCCAGGATGGACCCATCATCCTGTCACCAAGCTCTGAACAGATGTACACTGCGAGTTGCTGGTCTCTGTCTCGACCAGCTGTTTTATTCTTTGGGAAAGAGGATGGCAGCATCGATGTGTGGAACCTGCTGGAAAAGAGCAATGAACCTGTGCAGATCCACGCAGGCGTCACTGACAGCAAGATTACCAGCATCAAACCCTGGACTGCCTCCTGTGAGTTTGAGCCTCTTTAGTAGCTGATGTGAGGGTCTAAGAACAGAGGGTGTCATGCTCTGTGCAGGCTGTACAGTCAAATCTGGGATTTTGGGCTGGATAACTAATACCGAATTGCATTGAACACAACAGTTAGCATATGTGGCTCCATTAAGAATGGGTTACTTGTTTTACTATGTTTTGTTTCTAGCTTTTGTGTCACACACCCAAATATCATTTTACTATGTTTGCCTTAATGATGATAAACGGAGGTATGACTGTGATCTAGTTTCGACAGATAATGTATGTGCACTGCTGCAAGCACACAATATAAATCAATCAAAGTATTGAATATGTCGAGGTTAGAGCTTTACAGATTACTGGCATTCTGATAATAACACAAAGCAAATGTAAAAACTATAATAATCTGTGACTAATAAATACCACCAATGAAAATGATAAAAAAATAAAAAAAATAATAATATCACCAATAAAAAATATTAAATCCTTTTAAAAATATATATAATAAAGTCAATGACATAACATAGAAAATAAAGAGTAGAGAGTAAAACATTTTAAAACATGGTTACAAAAAAAATCCTTAATAAACACTGGCCTTAAAATGATCTATTATACTTTCTGTTGCTCATCTGAAAACTCAGATACTGGCTGTGTATCCCTCTCGAACTATATTATTTATATCTTTACAACCTTGGTGATAAGTTCCTTGATTGTTTGTTTGATTCAGGAAACTTATTTACTGGATTTTTATCTTTGTATGTACAGCAAAGCAGCACTTCCTGGCTGTGAGTGATGACCTTGGAATGGTTCGTGTGTTTGAAATACCGAAGATGCTTTACGCTCCCTCCAGGAGTGAGGTAAGACAGTCCAACCACCTCCTCTTTACTTACTTTAAAGGAGGTTTGGAGTTGTTTGTTTACTGTTTTGCAGGAGAGAATATTAATGTACCCTTGGTCAAGGTTGAAAAGCTGAGGAAACTGCAACATGTGACAACTAGTGTTTAGTCATGTCGCAGAAATAGTCATTTAAGGTTTATTTTTTCTGCTTTACTGTATTTACAATGAGGCATTCTATTAACAGACATGTTGGTTCATCAAACGTCCAGCGGTAGTCAGAGAAAATATGATTATTTAAGTATTTATTGACCAGTCATGAATTGTTTACTAGAATGTCTGTCTCTCCCAATGTCTTTCTCTTTTTTCTGCAGAGTTTGAGTGTGAAGAAGTACTTTGAGCTTGAGGAGGACAGGTTGAAGGACTTTGTAAAGAGGGAGGAACTGTGGGCAAAACAGAAGAAGGAAGCTGAAGAACTCAATAAGAAGACGGTGAGCTCTGGGAGCCTGACTGTAGAAAGAATTAACTGTCTTTGTCCTCTCTAAAACATATATTTTATTTATAATTAACATAGTATTTGCTGTTAATGTGGCCTTGAATCTCCTCAGCTACAAAGTGGGCCTACCAAGCACAGGCCAAGGGGCATACAGTACCAACCAGGAAGAGATTCAATATGATCACAAAGAAACATAAAATGACTACAAAGAGACCAAAACAATGGCAAAGATATGCAAAATAGCTGCAAAGGGATACAAAGACAAGATTCACATGAGAGAAGCTTGATGGAAATGCCAGTTTGTTTCCATCAAACAATAAGTTCTGGCGTAGTGAACATTTAACTCTCAGCTGTTTCCGCTCTGCCGGTCAAGACACCCTGACATGAAAGAACAATTATAAGTTGCCCAATTGAATCCAATTCCTGAAAACGTCTCCATTTTCTCTCGTGGGTGGCCAAAGTTGTTCAATTAACAACCTCTTTTCTGTCTGCCATCTTCTGACCAAAGTATGTGTATGCAGCTTTGTTTATTTGCTCTAAACCAGTTGATGGAAATGTCTCTAATTTGCATTTTCTTCTATGCGACATTTCAACATTTTGCTTCAACATGGCTAATGTCAATGAAAAGGGGTAAAACAAAGAGAAACAAAATATCTATGACATGACACAAAACAACTACAAAGAGTCTCAAAATGACTACAAAGATAAATGTAAAAAAGTCAAAGAAAATGTAAAATTACACCAAAAAGAGTAAAACAACTATAGACAACAATAACTAAAAAAAGTTGAAGGTACACAAAGCCAAGAGACCCAAAACAACAACAAAAAGAGGCTAAATAACTATAAAGTCTGTGTCTCGCCCGTGTAGGAAAGGTGTTGGGGCCGTTTGCGTGCCCCTGAACCTGAACCACCACTCTCTCTGTCTCCTCTGTTCCTCTTTCCCTCTCTCTGCCCTCATGTTTAATTCAGTCAGATCGCTATTTGATCCCAGGCTCTGGGGAGAGAGGAGTTATTGACAGTAAGTAGCTGCTAACTATAGCAGCTAAATATTTTAGTGACTAAATGCAGATGAAGTTTTGTTTTGTTGCAGTAATCTCACGTTTGTTTTTCAGTTCGTAGATACCCTTGCTCCTCCAGTGACAAGGACAGGGCGCCTTAGGAATTTAATACAAACAAAACTGTTGGATTACTGTTTTTCTGCAATGTCAGTGTTTGTGTATAAGCCTGTGATTGTTTGACTCATCAGGTCATAATTACAAATGAAAGAGATTAGAGAATATTTGCATTTAACAGACTTTCCTTAAAAAAAATACAGCCTTTTAATTTCTATGTAGATTTTTTTTACCCTAACAGATTTCCAACTTCAAGAGAATTTAAGGATTAGCTCAAACTGCGTAAAGCAGATTTGATAAGGAAGATTAGTGTTGAATTCTATTTAAGTGTTTTCCTGAAGCCACAAATGTTTTCAGCATAAGATGATATATTTTAGGACTGCTAGAGGATGTAAAATGAGAGTGTTGGTCTCTACCATCAGCTTCAAAGAGGATAAAATGTCAGATCTTTGGTCAGCAGACATTTTAAAGCTTCATTTGCTACATGTTGTTCATGACTTTATTCTTTTTTGATGTTTGTCTCCAGGAACCTGACAAGCCAGTCAAATCAGTGGTGACGAATGAAGAGGAGGCCATGAAGGTGTACAACGATTACCTGATGCTGGAGAAAAGCATCCTGAAGGACATGGGCCTGTGTCCAGCTACTGCCGACACACAAGATACCTGATATCACACACATTTACCTTAAGATATAATAGATTTAGCATTCTCTCTTTTTTATATATATATATATAAATTTGAGTGCCTTGTGTTTTAATAAAACACTATATTTTTACATCTTTCATTTCAAAGTAGCCTGTTTGTATCTTTTGTGCAGTTTATTTGTAATTTGTATTTTGTCATTTTTAATTGTTCTGTAAGGTGACCTTGAGTATCCTGAAAGGTGCCTATAAATAAAATGGATTATTATTATTAGTTTGTCAAAACTATATAGTGTATTAATTGATTCTGCCATTGACATTCAGATCATTTCTTGGTTGGTGCTTCAGGGTCAAACATGGATCTTTTTCATCCACTCATCTGAGATCTAGTTTCTGGGTAATGTCATCCATTTGCCCCCTCTGCACCACCGCTCCCTGAGGATAAAGACTGGAATACCTCAAGGATCTGACCTTGGCAGGAAGTCATTTTATGGCTCTTTGATTTCATGATACTTATCTTTTGTTGTTGAAAGCTCCTCTAGTATAAAATTAATTTTGTAAGGCTCATCTTGTGTGCTGATTATAATGTTGGCTTTGCTTAAGAAGGAATTTAATAGTGGCAGACAAAACACACTTCATTTAAAACTGTTGCCCGACTGCATTTAGAGGGAAAGTGGGACATTTTTTAATCTACTTGTTATATTTTTATAGCAGTTTTGGGCATGGACGTTTTTTTTTCCTAAATGGCCCTAAAGTGTAGTAAATTAATGCATAAGGCATCAAGATTTAAGTCTAGGGGGCCTAGGACATAACATGAACAAGCCCCATCTTCCCCAACTCCCAAGTAGCCACAAACAACTATTGGCTCAAATGTCAAGGAAAATATTTATTACAAAGATAATTCAAGTTAACACAAGTAAATTATTAGGCTTCAGGGTGGACAAAGGCCAAAATAACAAATAAAACGTTTCTTCCTAAAAAATAAGAAATCTTACTGATGAAAACAAATGACAAACTTATCTCGCTAACTTACTAAAACAGGAGAAAAAGGGAATAACAAAACTGGCAATCCACCCTTACTATTCAAAACTAGACATATAAAAAAAAAAACACAGCTTAATTTATACAGAATTTGTGACGGCTGGGGGACGAGGAGGACGAGAGAAAATACCTGCTGCCTCCAGCAGCCGCCATCTTGGCTGCTTTTATAGCAGATGGTTCCGGCTGCAGCCAATCACAGCCAGGGCGTGGAACCTCTCCACCAATAAAGCAGCAGTTACGGCACACACCAATCTGCATACAAAAATAAAACTAGACATATATATAAAAAAAAAACAGATAGCTTATTTATACAGAATTTGTGACGTTGGGAGACGAGGAGGACAAGAGAAGATACCTACTGCCTCCAGCAGCCGCCGTCTTGGCTGATTTTATAGCATTTGATTCCGGCTGCAGCCAATCACAGCCAGGGCGTGGAACCTCTCCACCAATCAAGCAGCAGTTACGGCACACACCAATCTGCATACAAAAAATAAAATAGACATATATAAAAAAAAAAAAAAA
>CAFUXE010000059.1:807562-818996 GCA_903364295.1 Serranus cabrilla | reverse complement strand
ACTTTATTATGACCATACATTTCTCAGGATCAATACAAAGCACTTTTCTGTTTTGTTTAGTGATTTCCTTTCCATGTGACATTTTCTCTCCAAAGGACAAAGTGGACAAGACAGAAAGATTAACGCTCTAATGTGACACAGACACTGATGCGGTGGAGGAGAGGTGAGAGGATGGGAGCTAAAGCAGAAAGGAAGAAGTGGGAAAAAAACATTTCTTTGAGCATCGCTCCAAAGGCTTCCTCACGAAAACATCTCAGTCAAACTGGATCTTTGAAGTGTTCGCAGGCAGAAATCAACTTCTGAACAATTTCCACTTTAAAAGGATCATCTGAATGATGCTTTGCATGTTGGTTTCTTTACTGTGAACGAGGCGCTGGCTGTTTTTGTTGTTGCCCGGGCAAACAGATGGTTTGAAAGGAACCCTGCTGAAACTCACTTTCACCAGAGTCGCTCAGACTGACAGCAGCGGCCACAGCTTCACCACGATGGAGCAGCAGGACTGTGAACACACACCGTGCATGCTGGAGGGCGGGGTGAGGAACAAGAGTAAAAAAATAAAATGGAAAATATATATAAATAAAAATGCAAACTCTACATGAATGCCTGTTGTTAAATTATGTGACTGGGTTTCACGAGTGAAAGTCTCCTTCGCCATATTTTCTTCCATTTAAAAAAAAAAAAGAGGATTTAGATTTTTAATACCACTTTAAATTACATTTGAAATGCAAATTTATGGAAGAGGATAGAAATGTTGAAGGAGAGTAATTATATGCACGTCACGTAGATGCAAAGCTGTGAGAAACAGCATCTATTGTTGTGCATGATGTAGAAATAAGGATGTTTGTAAGTGTGCAAGCAGGAGAAATAAATGGCCATATTCATATGTAACCTGCATAATTCTAAAGAAAAAACATAATTTCAGAGTGTCACAAACCAGATCACTGTCTGCCTTTCAGTCCTCTGGAGAGAAGCTTTCTAATGGAGGAACAGAGTGACGAACAAATGAGCATACATTACAAAATAAGTCTTTTTACACATAAATATCAAATACAAAGGCAGATGAGAAAGAGCCTTGTTTATGTCAGTAAAGCTTTTGACCATGCAACGTTCAGTACCTTTAAAAAAACAAACACCAATAATCATGAACACAGCTTAGTCCACCAGAGACACAAAACAATGTCAAATATATACACAATACAATAAAAATAACAATATCACTTTTTTCTGCAAGAGCACGATTTTCTCATATATTTTACAGCTAGAGTTGTACCATTAGTCCAGCACATTAACATGTGTACAGGTAGCTTGAAGGGAGGAAAAGCGACTATTGCTACAACACTACGAGGTCATCAGAAGTATTTAAATACGCCATTGAAACAGAAGCTGTAAAAATAATATACTCCGAATACATTTATATAATTATATACATATAGGTTAAATACTGATCATTCTGAATCCCTGGATTGCTGAAAACGTCCTTTGTCGATTTAGGCAGCTAGCTAAGTCGTACTAACTGAAGCCTTTCCGCTAACAGTTTCCTCTGCTGCTCTGAAAGTTGTGCTTCACATTTCGGCTGCGTCTATTTCACAGGTTTTGCCAAAAAAAAAAGCTGGGAGAAGCAGAAAAGTGACTGGTTGGTGGTTTTTAGAGGAATAGTTCAACATCTTGAGGAATATTTTTAACGTATTTGCTTTTTTTTGCAGAGAGGTTCAAGTCTGTTGTTTTTTTTTGCTACGTTAGGTAACATTAGCATAGCATAGTCATATTTTAATTTGTCAGTTTTGGTGATTCTGGAAACAGGCCCAGGCTTGCCATTCCCCCTGCTTCTTGTCCTAATGCTAAACTAAGCTAAAATCTACTTTTGCTTAATATTTAGAAAAAACAAACACAAGAGTGATCTCAATCTTCTACGGAAGCCTTTTCTCCCAAAAAAAACCTCTTGTAAGTCCTTATAATGAGAAACCTTATCAGAATGATTTACTAATCTCAAAATAATGACTAATGCATCGTATCGAATCATTTTCAAGCAAAATAAATCTGCTCTTGTTTTTAATTAAGTCTGAAAACAAGAGCACACTTTTTCCATAAGAAACTGTTAATTCAGAAAAACAGCGCAAATATATTTTCTCAATGGACAACATTCCCATTTTCTGTCTGAATTTCTCATTATCTTTAGATACTAAGTCATTATTTTGAGATAATAATCATTTTGTTGAGGTTTCTCATTATAACAACCTACAAGACATTTTCTTTATCATATGGCTTAGCTTTCATCTTATTTGTTTCTGTAACTGGTGGTAACAGGCTTCCATAATCCTCTCACTAACTCTCGGCAAGAAAGTGAAAAAGCGAATCTCCCAAGATGTTAAACTATTCTCTTAAGCCTTAAGTGAATATGATGCCACGTGAAACACAGTTTCTCTGTTTTTAGTTGCCTGCTTAACATCGCCTCTACTGCACAGCTTCCTGTGAATAGATACGAGAGATATTATTTAGTTACATACCTTACCATGTATCCAATTCTGACAGGTGTGGGTGTGCCTGTTCATGGGTGTCACAGAATGCACAACGTAAATACATTTCACGCCATATTCTTTCATATTTATCCCAAAGAGGAGGTTTCAGTGGCGGCTGTTTCTCCCTCAACTCAGTCCACAGTCCGTTTTATTTACTGCATGAACTATAATGACAATCTACACTACTGCCTGCCTCATAAGTGCATTATTGTTGTACAACATTTAGTGTTTCATACCTCAATAGAAAAGCTCTCTGCTGCCTTAAAAAAGGAAATCCACCCTCAAACAAAATGCTCACACGTTCCTGTTGTGATCTTGGTTCATATTGCTGAACACAGTGTTTACAGAAATACACGGAAGAGGCTCAAAACATATCGGAACATATTTCCCCAAATGTGATAGAAAGCTGGACTTGGCCTTGACTGTAAAACCGACCTGGTTTTGTTTTTGGTTTTTTTGGCACATTTTTCATTAATCTAATTACCTAATTACATATTTTAGTTGGAAACCAATTCTTAATTGAAAGGCCTAATGCATCCCAGATGTTTTCCGACCACTGCGTGGATGTGGAAGTGTCCAAAGTCCAAATGCTGCTTCCTGAAGCCTGCCAACAAAATTCTTATGGGGGAGACTCTGGAAGCACTGCGATATTTTGGTCAATTTTTAAAAAAGTGTCTATCAGTAACTTTGCTCTCAGATTGTTTGCCTCACTACAGGGGCTTGAAAGCTTGCAGGAGTAAAAGCCCCATAGAACTCAGGATGGATTTGTTTTGATGTAAAAACGACTGCCGGTTATCAACACTGTATCTGGATCACAGGAGGGGAAGCATTCTATTTCAGGGTGGATTTCCTCTTGACGTACCACCTTCACACAATTAAGGCACCTTTTAAACCCCTGAGGGGTCAATGGGTTCTTCTAATAAGAAGAGAAGCAACAATAACAACATGGAACACAGAACCGGACTGAAACAACATAAAGTAAGACAGCCGACAAAAATAAAAAGGAAAATAAAAACATTACGGAATGTCTATGGGTAAGGTACAAACGCCAGAAGTGCCCCGTTGCATTTCTTCTCATCTCATTCTTTCTGTTTTTTTACAGCAGCACCGCGCCAACACCACAGGACCTCCATGAAACACTGTGGATGTATCCTGAAGCACCTTGATCAGTTAAAGAAGCTCTTCTCCAAACCTGTCAGGCTTTATGAGTGTGTGGGTAGATATGTGTGTGAGTCAGTACCCGACGTTGAGCTTGTTCTTGTTGAGCTCTCTCTCCAGGTTTCCTATCAGAGTGTCGATGCTCTCCTGCAGGTCCCTCAGGTTCACCCTGTTGCTCAGCACGGGGCTGATGTCCTGGATCTTCATGTAAGCCTGGTAGGTGTGCTCTTTGGGCAGGCAAGGGGGCAGGATGTGGTCGCACACCCTCTCCTCCTCTTTGTCCTCTAATGGCTGCCCATTGCCTGGACTATCACTCTCTACTTGCTTCTCCTCCTCCTCTTCCTCCTTTTCCTCCTCGTCCACCGCCTCCTCTCTCTGAGGTGGCTCCTCCTCGGCAGGATCAGACGCAGGGCTGGTGACCGTCGGCCCTTTATCTTCCTCTGCGTCCTCTGGCTTCTCCTGCGCCTCCTCAGCTGCCTCCATATCCTCAGAGGGCACGTCAGCATAGTCCGCCTCCTCTTTGTTGGGAGGCAGCTGAATATCACAAGGGAAGTAGCTCTCGCCGCAGCCGCTCCAGTCGCCGGCGTATCGGTTGCTCGGGCTGTCCAAGCGTCCCGGTTTGGGCCGCAGAACGCCCGCCATCTCCGCTTCAGAGAGGTTCAGGACCTGGGGGCGCTCTTTTCTCCGCCGTAGGGGAGGAGCCGACAGCAGCTCAGATGATGCTAAAGCCGTAGAGGCTGCAGGAGGCTGGGAGGAGGACCGGCCATGTGGGTCCACCACTGGAGACAGGAGACAGGAAAAGAAACAAAAGACAGGCAGAGTTAACTGAATGTATAGAGGCCATAGGAATAATATTCCTAACGGGCTATTTTGGGAAATATTCCAGTTAAATGAGAAGAGTGAAGCCACTCTATATGGTAAATATGAAGCTACAGCTAAGCAGCAGCTGGTTAGCTTAGCTTTGCATAAAGACTTGAAACAGAGGCGACAGCTAGAGGTGCTATTAGCTACAAGGATTATTTACTTTTGCAAAGAATATTTCCCAAAATGACAGAATATAGTTTAAAGGAATACACCCCAAAACCATCATTTAAATATCAATTATTCACCCCACGTTCCCTCGAATTTGTGATTAAAAGATGGGTTTTCAAACATGCCCCAACAGCCAATGAAAAATCTAATTTTTTTTTTTTTTTTTTTGCTTAATTGTGCTAAATCTGAGCCTCACATGCTGTTATTGAACTCGGCCCCCATTTACTTAATGTCATCAAGAATTTTCTCTAATTTTGGATTATTCACTGTGGAGGCACAGGAGGAAGAAACTTTCCTGGAGTCAAGGCAACAAAGTGAACAAAGGATGTACAGATGATCATTTTGGGGGTGAAGTATTCCCTTAAAGGGGTAGTTCACCTAAATTACAAAAGGGGAAAAGAATATTGTCATATGCCTGTAATGACATCTCGCCATGCAGATATTTATTTGTAGAGAAATCTGTCTCTGAGACTTCTGCCATCACTAAAATGGTCAGAGGGACTATTTATTTGGTAAGTACTTCCATGGTCACCCTGACAACAGATATTACTATAATACAGCACAAAACTAAAACTGTCTGCAGAGAAAGATATCACAACAGCTAGAAAAATGTATTTGAACTGACCCTTCAACTGATTTAAAAACATGCTGTAAACACAACAAGCCTTTTTTGGAACCACAAGTGAGAACACAGGTCTATCAGAACAAAAGATACCTGGATGATCCTGCCAAAATAATGTGAGCATGCCATGCTGTGCTCAAAGTCAAACACATGCTGAAGTCACACCACCGCACTCGGATGCCAACCGTCTGTGCTATTTTGTTATCAACTGTTGACTTTTAACCAAACTTAAAAATTAACTAAAGTGAAACCCTGTTTGGACTTTATGAAAGAATCATCTGACTGTGCCTTGAAAAGGAACACGAGCACTCCAACACAACCAGCGCAGTGCGGTTACCTGTCTGTCTGTATCTCTGTGTACCTACACTTGTTGACACCGCTAGCTCTCCCTTACTGGATTGGAAAGGAACAAAAAAAAACAAAAAGTGTTAAAAGATATGGCTATAAGTCACATACAAAAGGTAGAATACAAACAGAACTGCAGTTGTTTTTGTCTTGAGGGGTGAAGAAGGTTTCAAATATTATCTTTGGAAAGAATGAAGACGAAGTGAACCATGTTGACTACTTTTCATTCATCAGGAGCGGCAGCTGCTGGTGCAGTATTTATGTGCAGTGGTTGCATGCCTTGCAACTCTCCTGAGGCTAAAGACTCAAAGCAATTATCACCTAAAACAAACAGAAATTATCCTCCTTTAAGAGACAGCGTGTTATTTAATTTCAGACATGATTCACTGATGACACAATTAAAGCTATTAGCTGTCAGCAGAGAAAATGAAGGCAGGAAGCAGACAAACGTAGGAGTAAAGCTTTTTAAGAGTCAGTTTAAGCACTTTCCAAGCACTTTCAAGGTATGTTTCCAGACTCTCAAAGCCTACATCATCACATCTAAATTGTTAGAAATTAAATTGCCAAAAAATAAAAGTTGCTGCATTTCTTTATACCCATAGCAATAAATGTAAAATGTTCTTTTGTTTATTTTATCTTTGATTTTATGTTTTATGTATCATGATTATTTAAAGCGTATTCATTTCCAAAGTAAGGGATCAATAACAAAGGACGGATGTTACTTTTAAAACATTTTAACATTTTATGTCTGTTTAATTCTAGACATAAATTATTTTTTGAAGATTAAGTTGAAAATTAAGCAAAAGTATATTCAAGGTTATTCCCATTGTCCAAACTTTTAAAACTCTGGTTATGAGAGACAAAATGTGCTTTGTGTTCTGATTTTCTGACTTATCCCTGCACACAAGCACAATAACAAAAGACTAATACTGTTGTACAAACAGACACACATTGGAAAACATCATTTACAGTGAAGATGAGGACACATGCTCCTGCTCTCTCACACTACCTGTGCAAAGTGTCCTGAGAGTCAGATGCCTTTGCACTTGCCCAAAGACAGGCACTCTTGAGGCCTGAGCAACAAAGCCCTGGAGGGCTGGGTATGTGTGTGTGAGAGGCGTGAAGAGGCAGCTCAAAATATCCCATAATGGTTGTGAAATGTTAGGGTGAAGCTTCAGGGGCTGAGGGCTAAGGTTAAGCCTGGAATGTCTTTAATTATAGTCCAGGCGTCCTATGCTCTGAGCTGGGGAAGCGGACAGAATGGAGATGTCACTAAACAAAGGCTTGAACCTGGACTGAGAGCTTTGTCAAGGTTATTACAGGTCATTATGGACACTAGCTGGGTGACATCAGCTGCAGACAAAGATTATTTTCTTCAGACAACTTGACCCCATCTCCCTCCTTTATTGTCTGCTTATCCTCGAGGAGAAAAGTACCTTTGCACTTTTTTGTTTATCTTTAAAAATTCCACTTGTACTTCGCCGAGCTACCTGCAATTAAGGGATTCACATATGCTGACCTATTCCGCTGCTATTTGCCCTCAGCGTGTTTCTTCCACAGATGATGTAAAGAAGGGTGGAGGGTGCTCCACTTTTTTTGGTTCAACGTGGGAGTGCAGTTAATACAGAGGCCAGACCAGACACAGTGTCAGTCCTTCTTCAGATATCAATCAGCAGATCTAGTTAAAGCTGCAGGTTACAGGGAAGAGCTTGGAGGAATTTAAATCTTTCAGGGATAAAGTCCACTCAGAGTGATGTTAGGAGCACTTTAAAAAGAATTTATGATAGACAGCATGCGTGTGAACTTGGAGAAACGTTGAGACACGATGGACAACTTGAAAGAAAGTCAATGTACTCTGAAAGACTTTCTTTCAATTAAGATGCTGAAAAATGCATTGGCTGTGTATATCTAAACTTTGTATAATGTTCTCCTAACCATTATAAAAATGTTAATAACCAACATAGTAAAAAGGTTTCTTTGGGCTGCCGAGTGAAACCAATGCAGAAATGCCTTTAACTTGCATTCTACCTAAAGGCCAGCAGGGGGCGACTCAACAGGTTGCAAAAAGAAGCTTGTTTGAATGTTAGTAAATAGTCAATACGTTGAATTATTCCCATAAACTCAGTAAAGTTCTCATAATGAGTTTATGGTCTCAATTTTTAGTTTTAAGTTTTCTTCAATTCAACATGTTTATTTAGTAAATGATGGTTCCATTAGAGTTAAAGCAGGGCTACTTTATGACTGTATACATATTGTATGAGTCTTTTCATCTTAGAACTTTTACCATTTCACTTTTACCATACCACCTTTGTGTTTTACTTTATCAATGTTAATTGTGACATTTTAGTCACCTTAAAAATATCTTCTTCAGTGGTTCTTTGGACTAGAAGACTAAGAAGTTGAGTGTTCATTTAGAAGAATGACAGGACTGTCCCTGTTAATTCTGCAATTTAGATAGCGTTAGCTAATGACATAGCAACTTTCTGTACTGTTTTTTTAGAAAACAATATGGCAATGGCAGTAATGGATTTCCTCACTCTTTTCAAACTGTGTGTAAGCAAAGCAAACAAGTTAATTTTGTAATGTTTTGTTTAATTTTCCACAGCAGCCGAGACTGTAACTGCACCACAGCAGCAGCTGAAAGGCTCTCACATTGATTAAAGCCGGCATGAACACAGGATTTCAAAAAATGAAACGCCTAAGGTTAAGAAGAAAAAATCAAATTAGGTACTGTGACTAATACAAATATTCCACCGCCTGCAGCTCTTCTTCATCATCCTCGCCTCCCTCCTGAATAATCTTTGGGCTCCTTCATATCTCACACTGAGCAGACAGCTGCAGCTGGCAGAGAGCAGCTGTGCAGGCAGACAGATGACCTGTGTCTGGGCGAAGCTGGTACTGGGGATCTGTCCTTGGTTGGTGATTTATCTTAAGACAGGGTGCCACACCTCAAAAGTTTGGTTAACACTGGGGCTTACTGGCTCGGCTCTGATTGGCTCAGACTGCTGTGATGAAGCGCTCTGTGGAGAGTTTCATCCCAACAGATGGTGACCAATGGCTATCAGCTGTACTTGTGCCACCGGTGGATAACCTCAAGGATCAAAGCGGCCTATAACAGCCCTTGTAGAGCTGAACCGCAGAGCTGGCACTGATTTAAAGCAGACACAGTAAGAAACGGGTATATATATACAGACTTACTGATATATATCACCTGTGTTTCACATCAAAATACCTTGTAGAAATGCATCTAACATGGGAGAAACATCATTTATTCACAAACGGGTCTCACCTGGCCAGAGCTGCAGCAGGTAGTGCAGGACTTCAATGTGTTTTTTGAAGTGCAGCGCGCTGGCGAGCTCCTCTGAGTCGATGAAGACTCGGTTGGTGTGGCAGGACGCGTCCTGGCGCTGGCTCAGCAGCACCGGGCCGAAACACACCGCCAGGTTTTGACACGTCATCTTGTTCACTTCCTGGCAGGACGCTACCAACTTCAGGTGGTCAAGGAGCTTATGTAGTGTCATCTGATGCAAACACAAAAAGACATGTTATTACTTTGATTAGTAGTTGTAGTAGTACCACTCGGAGCAGCAGAGCTACACTGCAAAATCTACTTCACGGAGACATTTGTGGCAGTTAAAAGCTATATTTCTTGATTTTAGGAAATAAGGCAGTATTTTAATTTGATGCTACACCTGCTCCAGCAAAACATCTTCATAGCAAACAGTTGAGCATTACTCCTTATTTATTGTTGGGAGTGAGTTGTTGCTCCCACATGCAGCTGCTGCTGCTTACAGTCATTATCTTTGTTTTTGCTAGAGCTGGAAAAATAAATTGGCTGGACAGTAAACTGTATATATCAGCAAGAATTTGCAGTATTGAAAAAATATGTTTGAGGTAGGTGGGAACAGTCTAACCATTAGCTTCATAATTCACCCTTGCTCATAATAGGACCCTCTTTAAAAATACTTTTTAATGCAAATTGTTTGCGTCATGAAAGCAAGAATATCAGTCAATATATCATTATTGGATTGTTACTGACAGTGAAAGGTGCAGAAATGACACTGCTACATGCTGCATGTCACCACTAATATAACCCCAATGAGGTTCAACAGCAGTGATCTGTAGCATTATCGTCATGACCGTCATTATCTTTGCCACAATGACTCACAACCACTTCTGTGACACTATTCTGGTGTTATGATGACTGTAGAGTCCCGTTCAGACCTGGTAATAACATGCGTCATGGGTGATCCGATCACAAGTGGAAAACTAAGTACAGGTGCGACTGCTCATTGGAGGAGCCCTGAGACACATAAGGCCGCATTCTTTTTAAAGTGTGTACATAAATGTGCCCTGACCTCCTGTGCGTGAGTGTCGACTCACTCCGATTGTGACTACAACGTCGAAAGTTTGGAAAAGCGAAAAGAGTGCGTCAAACATCTTGGGCTTTTTGGTTTAGTTGGAACCCGCCAAAGACTAGAGCCAGTCTGTATTGTTTGATTTGGATGGGAAGTGCATTGCTGCCTCTCACCAGTTGAAAATAATACATTTGATCTTTGCAGACAGAAATGATGTGCATGTTTATTTTGGTTATGGAGCAGGAAGTTAGAGCCAATCAAAAGGGATCATTAGAGAAACATGTGGAGATGCACTATTGGATGGAATATGTGAGGGAAAGAGCTGACGCTTTTCACAGCAAGTCATGAACTTTAAAGTATTGTTGTTGGAGTTTTTCACTTTTATGCGCCATTGATCTGCTGCCTGAATGAATCCATTAGTCACCATTCTGTCGCCAAATCATTTTGTTTCACTCGACTTTGTTGTTTTTGTGTGTAGTCACAAGCAACTGTGCTATGATTGTCTGACCATATTTTGATAAGAGTGTAGACATTTTCAAGCCTGCTAACATCTTGGAGTTTCCACCCAAATTTTGCGTTCTAATCTGCAGCGCATCAAACTCTGGTGCAATTGGAAGTGAACCAAGACCCCCGTTTTTTTAATAGACTAGAAGTTCTTTGGTCGCACCCGAGTTCTTCAGAGCATTCACACCAGCAAAAACCAAATGGACAAAGTGCACCAGGGTTTTGTCAAGTGGACCACACAGCTCAGGTGTGAAAGCCCTCTTAGAGCTGTCCACTTGTGATCGGATCACCCAAGACGCATGTTAATGGCAGGTGTGATCCGGGCCTGAGAGCCAGGATTTACAGTTTGTCTTCCTCACCCTCTCCACGTCCGGCAGGTTGTCCAGCAGGCTGACGGTGTGTTCAGAGTCGGCCTGGTCGTTCTCGCAGCCTGCCGCTCCTATCCGCAGAGGCCTCGTGGCCATGGACTCCAGCACTGCCTCATACAGCTGCTTGGTGATCAAGGGGTAGGGCAGCTCTCGCAGGTAGTCCTTCAGCACTCCTGAGAAGTTGGAAGAGAAAAACAACAGAGCATCAAGAAATCTGCTACGGCAAGACAGTGCGTGGCTGTTGAGTTTATCAGTGAATAACGGTAGGTGAGTTCTCTGCAGCAATGCTGAGGGTCAGTGAGTTTTCCCACAGCTTTAATACCTGACAAATCACCAACAATATATCTTTATGAAGTGTTGTCATTTAGAAATAAAAAGCTTTTATTTTCCCTCTCTTTCAAACTGCTGAACCTGTCGCACTCTCTTGGCTGCAAATTGAGGTCCCATTGTTTCCACAGGTGATCCTGTGGCGTCTGCTGAGATGCCTGATTCGAGTCGGGCGAGACTAAGCGGCCAAGAAGTGTCGGGGTG
>CAFUXE010000059.1:791457-807539 GCA_903364295.1 Serranus cabrilla | reverse complement strand
CCCCCCCCCCCCCCCCCCCCCCGTCTGTGACAGCGGGTTCACACCTGTGACTTCAGCCTCCCGTAGTTCAGACAAAAGCTGCGGGGAAAACATGAAACCCACGCTGTCTGTCTCCACTAAGCCCCTGAAATATCGCTGGCATGTCTTTTCATCAAAGGCAAAGGGGGGGAAAAAAAGAATAACTACGGGAATAAGAAAGGCTGTTGGCAGTGTGACAGCTCTTTGTGGTGAGTGTCTGCTCTCTTTCCCTCTGCATGAAGCTGGATCAGTTTTCAGAGACGGCTGGAGGCGGTGTAATCAGCAATATTGGTTATTCTCCAAAGTAATACACACGAACGTCTATAAAGAGAAACATTATATTATATAATTTTATACTACTTACTGTCACTACAATGGCAGAATGACTGACAAATAAAGCAAGCTGTTGATAAAACTATTTAGAAATGCAAAGGACACACTTGACCAATATTTTTTCCCAAATTTAACTATACAAGGTTCATTGTTTGTTTACAAAAAAAGAGTTGACAGCCTTGATGGCGGCCAATTAATGACAGCAAATGAGCTACAAATGGAGTTACACCTGTGAGCCAGTTCAAGCAGATAACCTGAGCTGTACAGCTGCGATCAAAGCTGAAATATTTCACTCAACATATGAACAAATAAGCAACACAACAAGGTACAAAAGTCACACAGTATGAAAATAAGGACTCCACATGTCCAGAAATGCATAAATCATGTGGATATGTCATACTGTTTTAGTGTTTAACCTGGAAAGCTGCTTTGGATCACAGGAAGTAAGTTCAACTCAAGCAAATGACAAGTTGTGTTCATTGTTTCGTGTGTCACAGTCATGATCACTTGACAAACTATTTAGTACTTTAACACGTCCTGGAGCTTGACATGTCAGAGTTTTTTGGTATAATAGCAAGTCAGCTTCAAAATAATAGTAACAGATGTTTTTTTTAGTTTCTTTTGTCTTTCTTCAACAGTAACAAGAAAATCTTCTTTGTTTTGAATGTGGTGACTCTTCCTAAAAGGTTTATTCTCTTAAAGGCCACTTGTGCAACAAAATGATTATATAATGCCTTGGCTCTGTTCAGGTTTTGTGTATTTGACACCAATGTGCTATAATGCTGCATGGCTGCGTTTTTGCTCTCCTGCTTGTGGACTATCTCTGCTGGCTGCTCTTTTTTCACGCTTGGTGTGTCTTCTTTTCATTTTTGTGCAATTCTAAATTAAGCTCTGCATAAACGTTATGATGCATCAATTCTGATTTATGCCGTGGTATATGAATATGAATTTTCAGATTTTAGCGTAATGCATAATGAGCTTATGGTTTTGTGCTGTCGGTTGTCACATTGTTTTGGGTGATTTCTTATTGTCTCACTGAAAACGCAGGAGAAGATGTGGAAGGAAGCAGGTTTTACATTCTCTTTCCTATAGCTTACAGCTGAGCTCATTGTTATCTTAGCTTACCGCCATTCACTGGGTAGGTTATGATGATCAACGTCACGTTTGATAAGATGATGTCCGCCTCAAGCTGCAAGTATTTGTTATTTTAACATAGGCAGTGTAGTATTTATCTGCTGAAAAGCCAACATGCCAACCAGGTGAAAAGCCGGGTATGGCATTCTATGTCGGAAAACTCTTGGAATATTTATTAAAAAAAAATCATTTGCCAGGCATTGCTTTGAGGGATTGGACCAACAACATGCTAGAATATTAAAGCAAGTTAAAAGAAGATATTTATCTTTGGGTGTACCTTACTGTTTGTAGAAATCCCCAAAGTAGTGACACAATCCTTTCTAAGTGATTCTGGTCAGGATGCTGTAAATAGGAGCTCCTGCGTTATCACTTCTACATCACTGGATTCCCTCCCTAACACCCGAGGTGTTTTGCCTCTCGCCTTTCTATTTACAGCAAACTGCAATAAGATTCACCGTAAATCCTCTGACATCCCTTTAGGCCCAGTGAGGAGAATGGAGGGCACAACTTAACACGCTCGCTTTTTAATCCCGGTAAGTCCCAGCTCTGCTTTTTAAGGGAGCCTGAGGCTTAAAGTTTAGCTGTCTATTCCTAAACTGGCATTGTGGATCCATCGCACATTAATCTAATAAAGTGGACAGATGGATGCTTTTGAATGAACCTTTACATTTCTGTGTTTTCAGGTGATGACACACTTAAATTAAGTTTTCCTTTCCAGCACTTACATGGGCGTAAAAGCTTCTGGATACAGGATTAAAGAGAGAAAGAAGGATCTAAATTCAGTTCAGTGTTACACTTAAGTCTCAGATTAGCATTAGGTTCAGCGTCTGCACAAACAGAAACTCAGTGATCATTGAGAGAACGTTGTATGAATTGCTGTCATCACTTGTTTCTTTTCAGGTACCATAAGGTTTTTCCCAATGCTTCTACTTTTAGTTTTAATTACAGATTCTGATCATATCAGAATGGATGTTTTTTAAAAATTACTTGGAGAAACAAGACTGCCAAAAGTGCCAACACAATGAAGAAATGCATCCTTATGAATAAAAAAGTGCCTCTTCAGATATAATAAAATGTGTCTCAAGTAATACAGAATCTGAACATCCAATCAACTCAGGGGAAATGTGACATTCACACAGAACTCGACATGCAAAAAAAAATGAAATACCTCCACCTCTGCTGTTTTTTGTGATAAGTCTATCAAATGTTAGCATGCTAACATGCTAAACTAACCTGGTGAACATGGTAAACATCCTACCTGCTGCACTTCAGCATGTTAGCACTGCAGCTTTTGTAAGCATGCTAACATTACCATTTAGCTCAGAGCACTGCTGTGCATAAATACAGCCCCATAAAGATGCTGTTGTTACTCCTTTCATGGTATTGTCTTTGTGATTTGATTTGCATGTATAATGCATTTTCTATAGTTGTGTTTACAGATGCATTTGTATTTATCCGAAGACTTGGGAGAAGTATTACAAATGTGCTTGGACTGTAAATGCTATATGTGGAATTTGACTTTCTGGTAGTAAGATAATATAAACCATTTATCCTCAGGGGAACTGCTGTGCAGCAGTCAAAGTACAAAGTGGGAAGAGTGCATATAAGACAACAAATATAAAATTCTAAGATAACAAAAATAAAAAAGTGCAAATCCAAAGTATATACCATACGTGCAAGTTAAAAATCCACTTGATAGCTTGGATCCATAAGTTAACTGTAGATTATTCTATGCTGCAAATATGTCCCTACAAAAATAACATAATAATAACTACTACTACTTAAAAAAATAAAAATAAAATAAATAATGTACTGTTTGTTCCAGCTACCATCTTATCAAAAAAAGGCAACTTTGTTATCTTGCTTCTGAAGCCCCTCAGAACTCCTTCCTCTACACTCGAGATTCAACACGTCCTGACACACACACACACACACACACACACATAGAAACACAGAGAGAGATATTGTGCATTCCTGCGGCAGGCGAGTGGCTCTGAAGAAAAACAACTCATACCCTAACAAGCGAACTGGTGCACTCTGTCAGCCCTCCCACCTCAGGTAAACCAACACAGTGACAGCTATAAGTCTGCAGTGTCAGACTTTAACTTCGGGCAGACATGCACTTAAAACTTCGTAAAATGTCCCGGCTATTCAAAATGTCCTCTTGCGCCGTCTGAGTCAGTGTTGCTGATCTGTGGCGACACGTTTCCATGTTTGTTTTCATTTCTGATTCACTTCTGTTATCGTTTATCTTCATCTGGTTTGAAAAAAATCTGGTATGAGTAGAATGCGATAAAGACCCATAAACACAAGATACATTCAGTCTCCTTTAACGCTTCTCTAGACATGCTGATTTCCAAATCAGATTACAGGGAAATGCTTTGTGAACATCCTCCAGCTTCCCGTTGTCAATCTTAACTGAGACTTCACTGAGATAATAATAATCAGCTTGTTTCATCGCAGGAAAAACAGCCTGCCTGGAAGCACAAACCAGCCATGTGTTTTCCACCCTTATCTCTGTGCAGCAAGGCTCGTTTTGTTCAGCGAGTGTGCAAATAAAATGCAGAGAGGTGCCCCTTGATTTGTTGCTTTTTTTTGCCTAAAATGTAAACTGAAGCCCGGTGGACCCTGTGACCTTCGCTGTGCTGTGAGGCAGATCATCCAGACACAACAACAGCAGGACTGTTAAACATCAGCACTGCTTCATGACAGAAAATATCCTCAAAACATGCAATATATAAGGACTTAACATACGTATTTAGACTTCAGTCATTTCTAAAAATACGCCAGTCAGTCAAACCTTGTGCTCATGTGCTGGTGTTTGTCTTAAATGAGGAGAATGCGGCCATTCAGGTAAATCATTAGCCTGCTATGAGTCAGTGCTAGTGTTTACTTTTGTGTCTTAGCCCCTGTTGGTGCCTTATCCACACACACACACACACACATAAACACTGACACGCACGTAAACACACAAGGTCATGAGCTCAGGGGTGAACAGGTGTGCTTCCCCTGCAGGTGCTTCACTCTCCTTCACAGCCAAGCTGACAACAAGCACACGCTGAGCGTCTGTTCTCCCACATTTAAGCTGTTGGGTTTTGGCGATATACCAGCACAGATATGAACTACACACATACACATACAGTATCCCCACCCACACGCACGGCTGATTAAGCCGACACTGCACTCAAAAGCAGCTCAGCAATGAAGAAAAACAACCCCCTAAAGCAACGCTTCAAAACATGTAATTATAGTTGCAGGTTATGGCAGCTAAAAGTATTTTGATGTAAATGTTTTCAGACTTTCAATGCTCCAAATGTGCCACCAAACACTACAAGGCACACAATGCACTGGGGCATGGCTCTACCTTTGACCTCTTGTTCAAACAAAGCGGAAGGTCACTCCTCTTGTCAGCGGTGCAGTCAACGCCTCGCATGGAGAACAAATGGGGGTTTGTTCTCCGTGCGGCCCCCTCCCTGCTGTCCTGCACGCCCCCACAGCACTAGGGGGGGCCAGAGGAGATGTGTGTGTCGCTGCCTGGTCCGGTGGCACGGTAACGCTCTACACTGTGGTTTCTTCAACTTTTTCCAAAGCCCCCAAAACCTTATAACCCCATTCCAAACTCTGGAAACAGTGCTGCTCTCATGCTACATGCGGATTCATCAGGAATTTGTGTTTACGTTTTTGCGGCCCGCAGTTTAAGAAATATTCTCTGTGACACCCACACAGGCCTGCTGCTCTTTGTAAAGTGGTTGCCTGCCTCCCCGGCCGGCCCAGGGTTCAGCTAATCCCCCATGCGTGAGCCAAATACCATCTGTGTTTGTTCGGCAACAAAGGGGGCACTTGTTAATGACTTTCCATGTCTTCACTGGTGTACTGCCGAGGGTGGGGTGGGGTGGGTGGTGGGGGGGCAAAGTAGGGAAGTAGGCTATGGAAAAGACGAGTCAGGCGAGGCAAATTAAAAGACCACAAGGATCAATAACTGCGCTGAGCTGTCAACCAGCAGGGCTCAGGACACACTGGTTTCATTTTAAGAGGACAGAGGACAAGTTTCTCATCACTGGATCAAGTTAGACGCTTTGTTTCCACACAAAAATCAAAACAGGTTGAGCTGAGGGCTTAATCATTAGTTAACGTCGCTACAGTGTCGCCTGAAAACAAACTTTTTAACAAGGATTCATTGTGTATTTATTTGAACCAACCAGGGTTTTAGGTAAGGAGGTGTGAACTCTAAAAAAAAAGTTGTTTTCCCTTTTGAGGTTAGACTCTGCTTGTGCTAAGTGTCACTTGGCACTGCTGCTGTCATAAACTGAGCTGCCAAACAGTCCTATAAGATTTTACTGACAAAACTCCATTACCACTCCAAACTACTGAGCGAAGCCTCTCTTACCTGGAAGAAAAGCATCATCATTTTGAGTAACCAAACTTTCAAAGTCCTCCTGAGGTTTAAAGTATGTAAAAATACTGTGCTTTGGTTAGTATGTCATTTGATATTATAACACATAAAATGTATTATAACACATATACTAGCTGAGAATAAGAAACAGGACTTTTAACACTAAAACAAAATGACTCATGACGTCATCTTTACCGCATGGATTTTGGCTCCAGGTTCTTTTTTCTCTGTATCGTTTTTACTGAGGAAAATACTCCTTCAGTGTCAGAGATTCTCAGCTTTACATCATCATTGCAGTAGCAACAAAGCTGAGTCAATTTGGAGGTTGCCATCTTTAAAAGAATGTGTGTCAAGTGATAAACCTAGTTGCAGTGGCTCTTGATGGTAGCTTGTCTAAATGGCGTGTTTGTGCACGATGTCCCATGTCCACCTGATCGGTGCTCGGCAGTGTTTTAACTCCCCTTTTTAGAATTTGCTCATCTTGGTGTTACCAAAAAAGCAACAGGTGTCAGGTACTGTCCACAGCTTCTGCTTGTAGGAACCAAAACAGAGCGAGTCAAGTTGAGTAGAGTTGCACCGTGCAGTGGATATGTGGCAATTGATGATTGCTAGGAGTTAATGGAGGTTATGAATCCCTCCGGTCCACCTCCACATCACCTAACACACTGCAGCTGCTCGCTGCAGCAGACTCGCCCTCTTTAGTGTCACACATGAACAGATTAGCTGCAGAGCAGAAAGAGTATTTACTGAACGCAAACGGCTGAAGATAATATGGTTTGTCTTGATTTTCCGCAGCATGTTGCTCGTGTTGATAACACATCTCTGATTCTTTTGAGTGAATTGTGATTTGAAACAATGGAGGGCCGCGCGCTGAGCATGTTTTGCAAGCTTTGGATTGAACTCTGATCTCTGGATAATCCCTTTCACTACCTCTGCTTTTAAATTAGCCGTGTGACACGCCAGCCCTCTTAGCTCATCCATTTGCTGCTCGCTCATTAGCCTCTAGTCTGACTCTGCACTGCAACTCGGTCTTTAAATTTTAAAGACAAAGAAAATATAACACGATGGGACATTCTACTTCAGTTAATAATTCATATTAGAAGGCGTTTCTTGAAACATAGGAGGATTTCATTGTAAAATACTGGCAAGAAAAGTAAAATAAGGTCAATCATCAGGCAGAATTTCACCAAATGTTTCAGGGAAGTATGTTTAAAACTAAACCGATGATTATATCACAGATGGACATTTTTTCAGCCCACACCATAAACCCCTCTTCTGCTTCCCTTCCCCCTTTCTCTGCCCTCTTCCACACTCAGGCCCATCTGCAACAGCAACTCGCTTGGTGGAGCAAATTTAGGCAGCGAGCAAAAACCAACAATCCACGCTGGTGCTGGCCCTTTTTTTCTAACCCGCTCAACTGTTAACTGTGTTCTTTGCCCTGCCATGCAAATGCATGTGGATCAAAGCAGGCATGATAGGACGACGCCTATACGGGGCCTCTTCCCAAAACCAACAGCAGCTCCTACAATGCCGAGGGGTTTCCATGGTCTTCCTCTTTTTGTGGGAGAAACAAAAATCATGACCAAGTCATTTTCTACAACTTCGCCCTCCCCCCTCATCTGTCGCACTGCTGGAATCATTACTCAATCCAATGACACGGCTGTTTTTGTAAGCTGTGACATGTGGCGTAACTCGCTGTTTCCATTTTTAATTACACAGCAACAGAGCGGAAAGAAGCCGCAACTCACAGGAATCTGAGTGGCATCTAAATTAATGGCTTTAAATAATACATAGATAGGCATAACATTTGTAGCACTACAGCAGCACAACAAAAACAACCTCACACTTACTGTGCCATCATATCCCGACTGAGGAGTTTATATTTACTAAAACCTGCCCTTAGGGACAATACAGCATGTCTCAACCACAAACCTGAAGGAGAAAGAATGACCTGAATGTACAGCATGCTCCGTGTGTGTGTGTGTGTGTGTGTGTGTGTGTGTGTGTGTGTGTGTGTGTGTTTGTGGGCCCTTCCCTCAGGCACCGGCCTGCACTGTTAACTGACTGCTGGAATGCTTTTTCTACAAACAGCAGAGGTACACATGTGCTGACCTATCTGCAGAGGACACACCAGTTCAGACACGTTTACTGGGGCAAGAACTGGATCAATACTGAATCCAGACTCCATTTGAGTAATGTCCTGTTTGTTTTATTATTAATGTAGATGTGTGATAAAGCCTTGATCTCTTCATTAAGTAACTCAGAGAGGTTGTTTATAACTGTCCCTGTTTTATTTTTTTATTACATTTTTTAATCTTGTGTAAAATATTGTTTAAATATTGCCTAAAAAGTGCGGTATAAATAAAATGTAATTACTACCATAATGAGAAGGGCACTCAGGTAGCGCAGACTTTAACGGAGGCCAAATGCCCTTTCTTGCAATGTTAATGAAAGTGAAAAATAATTGGTGTATCAACCCAGAGACTTGGAACCACTCCAAAATGTAATGGCTTCTTCCTCGACCTATGCTACACCCTTTTTATTTTATGAAAATTGGGCCTGCTGACAAACCAGGAAACTGAAAACGTGTCCTCATTGGGTGAGATGAAGGGAAAAGACTAAGATAAAATAAAGAATGCTCTTGTGACTGATGTATGATATTTACATTATGATAAAATACTACAAAATGAGTATTTTGACACATAACCCAAAAACGTGGGTCTTTTTTCCAGGAAATGTTGCAGAAAAAAAAGTATATTTTTTAAAACTTTGACCGGCCGAATCTATCTCAACTAGAGCTAAATGATCAAATAATTAATCCAGTAAGTAATCGCCAGTAAATTAATCTACAACAACATTTTGTAGGTAAAACAGACGGTTTGACCCAGATTGTAGAAAACACAAAAAAACTTTGTGAAGATGATACACAAATGGATGAAAAAACAAATGGATGCACAAGAAGCTTCTTCATTTAAAAAAAACTGTAGATGTTTTTGGAGACAAGGAAAAATCATTTAAAGTCTTCACCTGGCTTCAAACTGTAATGTTAAAAACAAGAGACCAAGCCAGAAATACATTGTGTAGTCATGGACAAACACCTGAATTTCAATCATTAAAGTCAAGAAAAAAGACTTTTCTATTCTCCGCTGCCTTTTATTATATTAAATGATTATTCTTTTCTTACTCTTTGCAGTATAGCTTTTAAATTTTGTAATAACTTGGCTCTTTAATGACTGTAATTGTATTCAAAAGTAAATATTTTGTTATTGCACACTTTGAATCGCCCCTGTTGCTGAAAATGTGTTGTATAAATAAACTTGCCTTGTTTTGTTCTTTCTGAATCATTGAGCGTATCCGATGTTTTGTATACTCAGTGTATTATGTAATATCTTAATGAAAGGTAAGAGGGACACCAACACCACCAAGTTAAATAACCAATTCCTAATTAAAGTGAGTGTGAGCTCATGTTCTCAGCGATCGATTTACCTGTGATGACGTTAACGTCGGGATAGGTGTTTTCACACAGCTCCACGGCGATGCTGTCCCTCTCAAACGCCTCACGGAGCTCCTTCTTCACGGCTGCAGATCCACACAGACGGTAAAGACCCACCACCTGGAAACACACACACAAGTAGGTCACGTAAACAAAACATTCGACAGAGAGAGGCAGACATTTTTACAACCCTATCGATCACGTTGGCACTCAAACAATGTGCTGGACAGAAGCCAAAAGTACTGTCACAGAAAACTCACGTGTCTCCTGTCTGTTTTATCTCTACAAAGGCAGTTTACTTTAACAAATGGCAACATTTTTGCCATGTATATTTAACTCTTTCAGGGCTCCATTTTTTTTCCTGACACAGGAGGCCACCCAACTTCCCATGTACTCATTCTACTTTTTGTTTTCCAGTTTTTATCTACTTCTTATTCTAATCTATTTATATGTATCTGAAGGGTAATACCAGCTGCAGGATAATAGTAAATCTTAAAAGCAATGCTAACAGTAACATAATTATTTACACTCCATTCATGTGGTGTCAGACACATTTTAAAAATTAGTTTCAAACTGGGAAAATGTACAATTGCTCCTTAAAAGTGGAACAACTCAACTCAAAGTGTTGCCACATGCCATGTCAAATTGATGTCACATAACACAGAAATTAGTAGTTAATTGCAAGGAACTTGACATATTCACATATTGCATATCAATGTAATTTCTAATAAGGTATAAGGTTGTAACCATGAGTTACTGTCCACCTAGAGTGACCTTAATTAGTTAGAAAAGTTATTTATTAGCATAAACACTATTAACAAGTCAAAGTAAATCAATATTTTAGCAATACCCACTACGCAATAAAACACAACACATATTCTTTGAAGCATCCATGTTGTTTTCACTCACGAATCAAAGCTCATGAACGCCTCAAAGTTGGTAGATCAACTTCCTAACGATGGAAATGGGTGCACGTTGTTGCACTACTGAAAGTGTTTTAAAGTCAAACTGAGTAAGAAATCAACACTAGCACATATAAGTCACCATAAACTACTGGTCAAGTTACACTTTGGCACTAAAACTTCTGAGTATATTGAAATAAACAACAGTTTTGTGTGTGATTTTCATGCCTTATTTAATAGTGACAGGGAGAACAGAAGAAGACATGCAGCAAAGGGACCTCAGGTCGCATTAGAACCCGTGTACACACTCTACCAGCCATCCACCGGGACGCCCCAACAACAGTGCGCTTCATTGCTTTCTATACTTTCCAATTGCAAGAAGAAAGTTTCGTTATTTCTTCTCTTAACTTTAAAACTCTGCTGTGCGTCATTCTCAATACATGTGAGAGCTCATTCTCATCACTCACGCTTATTTTTAACGTGAATAAAAGAAAGAATGTGTGCTGTGTTTTGCCAAACTACACTCAGAGGTGTGATAAAAATGTCACATCTTTATGACTGACTGGATAAACACTGAGCTCTTCTAAAAGCCCAGCTGACAGCGCCGCATTAAAAATGGAAACACTGCGCAGTAAACCATTAATGTTTCTTCACCTAAGCCTCCGCGGTGTGACCTAAAGGAGCTCCTAACAGTTTCCTGCAGACGTTGACATTTGATAGTTGAAACTTGGCACCAGTGGTCTCCTTGTTATGTTGGGATTAGGCCTGGCTACAGACATACCATAATTTCTCCTACATGTGTCTGTCTGGTATGTGGCATAGCAGACCAACTGGTGTGGTTGCCCCGGTAACGTGTTAAGTCAGTGGGCTGTGAATGGCGGGTCGGGTCCGGTTCCACACAAACACACACACACATACACTGCTGGCCTTTCCGGGCTCCGGCGTAGGAGCACTATAATGTCTCCCCACCAGACCAACTATTTGTGAGCGCTCCTCGTCGAGTCGAGCACTGTTTTCTAAACCTCACACGAGAGGGAGAGAGGAGCACAGATTAGGCAGGGATTTGCCTTTGTGTGAGAGTAAACAGAAGTCACTGGGCACAATGAACAACAAGTCCATTCAGAAAAAAAAAAGAGTCTCTCTTTGGAGGAGAGCCGAGCGCAGGCGTGGAACAGCTGTTAGCGAAAAGAGGGCTTGCACTTATGCACTGCGGCTGCCGGGCAACACAACAGGCAGCACCAGCCAAGATCTATATGCAGAATGAGGCCGACACAATGACCACAAAACCAAACGAGTTCCCCCGACAGGAATGTGGATACTCAGTGACTCTAGAACCAATGAAGGGATCAGTTGTTGGGTTGTTTTTTTTTTGGTCCCAGAGTAGCTTAAAGACTTTATAGAGACATCAAAGGAAAGAAAGAAAAGTGCAATTCACTGCTTTAATGCTGCTGAGTGTTCGATCAAAGTCAGCCCACCAAGTTGTTGACTTCCTCTAAACATGACTCACCAGGGAGACAATGATGACAGAATACCTTGATTCAAGGATTCCCAAAGCATGGTTGTTGACCTTTAGTGTATAACTACACAAACACAAGAACAAATGTAGGGCTACACCTCAGCATTGTAATCATTAGCTCTGTTTCCATTAAAGTCGAAGGAATTTAGATGCAAAATTGTTAAATGTTGCAATAAAGAAAGTGCAAATTAGGGACGTTTCAATAAACAAAGTTGCATAAACGTACTTTCGTCAGAAGATTGCAGTGTAATGCATTACTGTTAATCTGTCACTAAACAGTAAAAATAGAGAAAAAACAATAACCTAAAAAAGAGGTTGGTAACTCATAACTTTTTAACTCTAATCATAACCTTCTTCTTCTTATGCACAAAGCAACTAAAACCATTTTAAACCAAAGAATACTGTAAATCCTCTACTTTGAAGTTGTCCAGTAGATTTTTGTCATGTCAATGTGTTTTATACACTGCTAAACAAAAGGAAAACAACCTGAACATCCAGCAAAAGTTTCTACAGACAGCATTCGAGCCAGTGGGAATTAAAGAGAAGTAACTACTTTAATGATGCTTCAGCTCCATTGAAATGTACTATAAAAAAAAAAGCATTACACGTTCTTATAATTTTCCTAATAGACTATAAAATTAATGAGAAAAGTTATTAAGGGATCAACTATAAAGTCAAGCGCCCCTCGTGCTTATGGCGTAATAAAGATGAATATTTTACTGATGTAGCCTGTGAGGAAACAGAAGTCATGTTATGTCTTTCTCCCGTCTGTCCTCTCTCCTCTCGTCCAGATGTCACATATAGTCCAAATAGTGCTGCAGTCCTGTCATGTTTGAGAAGAGCCATTATGGATTATTTAGGTAACAAAGGCTTTTGTTTGACAGCCCAAAAGCCATTCCTTTAACAGACACATGAAGCCTGAAACGTTACTTATTCAGTGTCAGTGAAAAAGGCTTTAGTCTAAGAAGTCTGTTCTCGACTATAATGGTGCATCTGTAAGCAACTAAAACATGTCTAACATCTGTGTGCTCCTTTTACTGTCATGTATGGTAATATATAGGTTACTGGGATAGATGCTCCTTTAAAAAGCGTCTCTTTTTAATGGGTACAGAGTGCTTACATACATAGCTCCAGTCTCTGACACAGACGTTATGTGCAGTCTTTTCAAACCACCCACAATCATCCAGCCTCTTAAAAGCTCGGAGAAGCCCTTAGGACACTCATTTCTAAGAGACTCTGTAAAAGAGTCTCCATCAAACATCCACATAATCATTTGTAAAGGCACACCGCTGCACGTCTGGCCGTGCGTGCTTCAGTGACACAACCTGCAAATTCCTCTGGGATCTGGTGTCAGCCTGGTCCTAACCCCTGTCTGCCTGCAACCTGGGGGAGCCCTTACACTTGATCTCAGACTGATACTCTGTACAAAGTCTGCTCTGCATCTCTGTGTAATGAAAGAAGGCAGCAAAACGGGCGGGGGAGAAAAAAGCGATTAGGAGAAACACTGTGAGGGACGGGAGAAAACAGTGTCAGAGACTGAGTGAGGGGGAGGGAGAGGGAGAGGCGGGAAACTATAGCAGCGCACATAATGTATCTTTCTTCTACTGGAGTGTATTTCATTACATTTATGCAATTATTTCATAACACAAAAAATCCTGAAGGGGAAATGCGGGAAAACTTAAACAACTCAACTGACAACATCACATACTCAACTGTTTTTTGCTTGTGGGGCTCAAAGAGACAAAGTGGTGTGTTGAAATGATTAGAGAACATATTGATCTATAGCTTAACAGAAAATTAGTCAACAACAGATTTCATAATCGACTCCTCATGTATAAACCAAATATCTCAAGTTCCAGTTTCTCAAATGTGAGATTTTAAATATTTTCTCCAGTTTATCCATCTATCTTTATCTTTGGAATTGACATCATTAGATTTTGTTGGAGGGTGCAGATTTCCATCAACCCTCCTGGCTATATTATTCTTTTCCCAATAGTTTTTATCAAAAGTCCTACACGATTGGCTACAATTTATCATCTCGTATCATGCCTAACTTTAATGGATTATAACACATTGTGTATGGAATTAATCAGTACATGTTCTGGTTCAAAATAAGACCAATTTTCTTTTAATGGATGTCAGTTTTTGAGCCATGACAAAAGCCAAAGTGTGGCCGGTAACAGACCAGGCAAGACTTATTTTTAGACTTTTTGCGATTTGCTGTACATTACCGCCTGGATAAGAGGCATTAGAAGTCAGCAGGTAAGGAGTCCTTGAGCATACAGTCATATATTTGCACAGAAAGTATCAGGCTGATAGGTCCAGTAGTGTGTAAGATTAGCTGCGGACAGACAGACAGATAGAAACACACACACATATTCACACAAACTGAAAGCATGGTCCCCTACAGGCTCATGCATGTTGGAAATAAAAACAACAGATAGAACAAGACTCTGGAAGATCTGAAGATCACCTTTGGCTCCGTAAAACTGGAAAATGTTCATTTTTTTCTGACATCATAAATAAAAAAATGTCATCAACAATTAAACTAGAACTAACTGGAGTACTAAGAGAGTGCAGACCTCCACCAAGGTCAAATGCCCTTATCCAGAGTTAATAAAAGTGAAAAATAATTCAGATGTGCTCCAAATTTCTTATTCTTCCTTGGCCTATGCTAAATCTTTCCAGAAAGTTTCAGGAAAATAGGGCCAGTAGTTTTTCTTAAATCTTGCTGACAAAAAAAAAATTAAACCGAAAACAAAACCTCCTTGGTAATAAGGTAATAATCCACAGATAAATGAATAATAAAAATAATCACTAGTCGGTGCTCAAGCTGGATACACAGACAAGAAATACATTTAAAATAATCTGAAGTTTTCATCTAAAAATCAATCAATTATTTTCTACTCCTGGAATCAAACTATCAGTTTTGCTGTTACTACTCCTCCTAGTAGCCCAGCATGCTGAACAAGTGTCAGAGGGCGGGGTCTGATTTGACAGACGGGCTCCTTGGAGAGGCCCAATGTTTGTCTGTTGGCCCCAGGCACCCGCTGCCCCTGGCATGCCCCCCTAGAGTGATCAGTAGGGAACAGTGGCCAGACACTTTTACTGCCGCTGTCTCAGCTCTAATTAGGAGAAACGCCGCCGCCTCTCTCTGAGCTTCAAAGAGCACATGAAATGTGGAGGTGGTGGAGGGGGTGCAAAACAGGAGATGATCACATGATGCAGGGGAACACTCCAGCATCAACACCACCACCACGTCAGTCTCCTTAACTCCGAGTCTTTCTTCTCTCTGAATAAAAGAGCCAGTCGCCCCGGGACGGCTCGGAGACATCGTGAAGTGTGATACATCTCTTCTATCCATTCTGCTCCTGCCAGCCATCCAGCATCAGAGCTGGCTGCAGGGCGAGCACCCGTCGCACGGCATACTGAGCTAAAAGGATCCTATGAATGTGGGATTATTTCTCTCCCTATTCTCTCACACATCTCATACAAAAATGCATTATATAATTGTCTTCCCCATCTGTTTTCAATTGACAGGACAGGATTTGAATGGCTTCCACCCACATGTACTGTGTATATGTGTGTGTCCTATATATATTGTATAAACATGAAACTATTATTATATTAACTGCTTGATAGAGCAGCAATGAAATGTAAATATATTTCATACTACCAATTAATAGTTTCAATTGCAATAATAGCAAACTGGCGTTGTTTGAAGATTTTTATTTAAAAGTAAATTTGTGTTTGGATTTTTTAGTTACTTAATTTAAATATTCCCCGAAAATAAAAAACAGATAAAATTATAATCAGAAATAGCAATTATTTCCTATTTAAAGTGCTGAAATCATTGGACTGAACAAATTGGACAAATAAACTGTTACTATTTTGATGGTCTGTTGCTTTTCTGTTTTAAACCATTGTAAAGTAGATATGGTTGGTTTTAGACTAGCAATTTGAAGACATTAACTCTGGGAACTATGATTCATCTTTGTCTATTTTCTGACATTTTATAGTCTGAAAAATTCATGAAAAAATCAAAAACAGAACAGACATATAAACAAATATTGAATAAAGAAGGGTAAATCAAATCTGCAGCAGTAACCATGACCAATAGAACCACAGACTGTCGCAGTGTCACCTGGCTGGTTTGTATGTGTTTGTATGTGTTTGACTCTGACTCACCTGGCAGCCTCTATGCTCGATCTCATTGATGCACTTGTCTATAAGCAGCGGCACCATCAGTCCCGAGTTCTCCCTCTCCACCACCCGCCACGCCTCCACACCAAA
>CAFUXE010000059.1:765141-784861 GCA_903364295.1 Serranus cabrilla | reverse complement strand
CACACCGCCACACAACCCTGCAGCTATTTGGTCTGAATGCAGCCTGGTGCACGTAGTGACTAACGTAGCCTCAAGCAGAGATACAGAGCGAGCTGCAGAGCTCTGGTAAGCTCACTTCTCTCTACATAGCCTAAGGCAATTCATGAGATTTCACACAGCTCCCACTGGAGCCACAAAAGGCTTCATACAACTTTTTCCACGTATGCAGTAGTACTCCTCAGACTCTGATGTGTAAAGTTGGAGGAGTCCTCCTTTAAAGTTTGTGCTGACCAGCTGGATTGGTATCACCAGCGGCTGGTATCATTTACCACTGACTGCTGTGACCAGCTCTGCTAAAGAATCTCCTGGAGAAATGTCTGGAAATGTCCAAAACAGACAACTTAGGGACATCCCCTTGGGGATCTGAGAACTTTTTGTGGGTATTTTTTCTTACTAACTTTTACTGGTGAATTGGAAAAAAAATATTCAACAGATTCAACAACAGTGATACTAGTAGGTTGCAATCCTAAATAATAGTGTTTGGGGAGCTATAAACAGTCAGGTTTGCATTCTATACCAACTGAACTGATACTACTGTGACCCCCAATGCATGCATGACCCATTAAAGAAGGATCATAAAATTTTTCAGTTTTCAACAGCTGCTCTGGTGATGAAATGAAGACCCGACCAAAAAGAAAGAGCCATGAGAAAACTATGTGACCTGAACTTCACATCTAGCGCCAAGCAAAGGAATCCACTCTAGTTTTGAAGTGCTGCTCTCACAGTGTTTCTCCTCTGAGTTGTTGACTTCCTCCAGACCCAACCGTGCAATCGTCAGCCGAGATTAGATTCCAGGTTTGAGTTCAGAGGCTTGAACTCTCATGTAACTTTAGCAGCCGGGGCCAACTCTCAAACACTGCAGCCAGCGTGACCAAAACAACCCCCAGAAATAGCTCTGATCCCATTCTGAGTGCTGGCCAAGTCAGATTCCCCAAACAGGCGCTAAAGGGAACAAGAGATTGGGAACACACCATGCTCACCACCCCCAAAGTCCATCAATCATTATTCCCCATACAAATAGAGCATTCAGATGGACAAAAAGTCAGTCAATAGGCAGCACACGAGGAGTCTGGAGTGTATCCGGTGAGGGAAAAAGAACCAGCCAGCCGAACAGAGGAAAGCTATAGTCGCAGAGAGTCATCTACATCTGCACTGCTTCATTAATTCAGCAGGCACTCTTATTCGTGCTCAATCAACGAGAGGCCTGTCAAATCTTTAGCCCTGCAGATAAAGTGGAGTCTGTATGAGCTCATATTTATTAAGAAAAGATGGGACGAAAATAGTTGAGTTCAGCACTGCAGCTGCACTCCTTGTGTTTGGTCCTTACAGACTTTGTCAAAGCTCACATCAAAGGCCATTATGCCCAAGAAGAAGTGGGAACATTTGCAAAAATGTGGTGAGGCGACACATGGTGTGGTGTCCTAAACACACATACAGCAGATGTGGTAAAGATACGGCTCGCTGTGCCGTAACAATAATGCTGACATGTGTTTGATGGGGTTCAGTTTGGTACAGATTTCCCTATTCTGTCATTTTGGTAAACGCTTTCATGGAGCATTAAAAGACTTTACCAATGCTTTAGCCTTTCACCCATAAATCATCTATAATTTACAGTTCAGACACATTTGAAAGGTCTGAACTGCATTACAACAATGTCAACGTTACTTGTGATAAACAGGGTTCTTCCAGCAAGAGTGAGACCCAAGCACGTCCCAAATACCTAAACCAAAAACGTACAGACTAAAACCTGCAAAACCACACATATTCAAAGGAACTAAAACCGTATTACTGTTGCATGGCCGAAAGAAATAGATGTGTTTCCCACAGAATAGCTATCCACTGCAGAAATTTCATTATAATTTGTGCTATTAGATGGTAAAAATGCACTTACTTTACTTTAAGACATACAGAAAACTGTCCTTCAGAGTGGACAGTCTGAAGTTAGTGGGAAATACACAAAAGCTTTCATAGAAATGTTGCTTCAGTGATTATCCGTGTCCCTTTGACAGGTCCAGTTTGACCCTGTAGTAAAGAGGCGGGACACTGAATGCAGTAAGCAGTGAGCACCCACCAGCAGGGTGTCGTCCTTTCCCTGCCTCCTACCATCCTCCAACCCTCCCAACCAGAGTGAGAGAGGAGTGCAGTGTCATTCTGCAGTCAGTACAAACTCAGTTAACAGCAACCACAACACACACACACACACACACACAGCAGATACTGTAGGTATAGGAGGTTTCTAACTAAAGCGGTATTTTACCTTCCTACAATTCCTTTTGATTTTGCCCACTGCAGCCACAACACACAAACAACCAGTAATGACTGTTTCCTCTTTGATGACACATAGCTGGGCTTGTTGCTCTTTTTTGTTGCAGTGAAGTGTGGGATGGCGTCGCCAAACCCACAGGAATCAATTGCAAAGTCAACAGGCAGCAGAGAGGGAGGCAGTTCCGGAGCGGGAGGGAGAAGAACAACACTTCTGCTCCCGCCTCTCGTTTTCACAGCGACCCACACTACCACAGACCTGCTGCTCCTGTTAACCAGACTCTTATTACAGGATGTAAATGAGGCGCAGGTCTGTGAATGGTAGCGAGTCGATGGAAAATTAATCGCTTTTTTTTAAAAGGCAGACAGCTCAGAGATCATAAAAAAATCCTCTCTGCTCAAAGAAGATTTCTTCTATGTTAAAACTGCTGAACAAGCAAGTCAGGCCGCCAATTATGTCCACTCATCTGCTTACCCAGCATGAAAGGCCCTAATGGTACCAGCAAATTTCATCTGGACTGCAAAATAGGACTGAAACATGTCGAAAGGTGCAAGCAGAAATAGCCTAGATTTAATTAGCTCTGTGCGCTATTATTAGTGCCTTTCCTGTAGCGGTTCACTGAGACTCCATCGGGACTGGTTTAATCCTAATCCTACAAGGAGAGTCTCTTAGGGCGGAAAGTTTTGCTGAGCCACATGTGATGTCAGAGCGAGCCAGGAGTTTGACGCCAGTCAATGAGGATCAAGGAATTTATCAGGAGCCAATCACACCCCTGTCCGTGTCAGGGGCAGATTTGTTTTGGGAGATAATGCAACAGCTCAAGAGGTTAAGAAATGTCCACTCTGCCAGATAAACCACTTCTTTATATGTACTGATTATTGTTTTGAAACATGGAGCCTACAGTATATTCTTTAATTTATAGGAAGATGTCTCAATGACTTGCAGATTCAATTTTGACAATTGTTATATTTCAGGGGAAAGAGTTATTCCTGAGCTCATCTCAAACCGTCATTCCTGCAGTAAAGCTGTGGCTGTGAACACAAAAGCTCAAGTATTAGATTTCGCTCAGCATACTCAAACGATTCAGCCTCGCTTTGTGCTCCTACTACTAGAAATGGCTGTTGCGTGCCACAGAAAAGTGTTGTCAAAAGTTGTAATTATAGGCTCAGCTCAAGATGTGCCAATTGGTTCAAACTACCATGTTGCCACATCAGAGAGAACAAAAAGTCGGAAGTTAGAAAAAACAGCCTGAGCTTATTAAGAGACAGGGAGCCGTGTGCTGGCTGTCATCATTATGCCGTCGCTGTAGACCAGAGTTGTCAACAATTTTCAAGCACATGAATAAATCAAAAAGTGCAGAGAGAGCAATCTGCTTCATCTCCGCAGGTCGTGAATGTGTTTTTGTATCTTCACACACGATAAGAGTAGTTTTAATGAGCAAGATTTCCAGAGCAGCCTTTTTAAAAGAACCTCTAAGAACCACCAATTTACAGGGTTCGCAGCCCTGTGTGAGCTGCAGTCACACGTAAATGGATATTCTTTCTTCTGAGGAATGCCTGTTGAATTCCTCCTGGCTAATGTCTGTCTGAGTTTAACTAATGAGGGACACTGATATGGAGTGATATGATTAGACAGCCACAGCTCCTCAAACAGAACAGAAGAAGAAAAAAGAGTGAAGATGGCAACCTTTGTTACGGATTTTGAAAGGAATTTGGGATTTTAAACTCTTCAGTACTCTATTTTTTATGCTTTACACTCCAATGAAAACTTTAGATATTTCTGGGTGGAGTTCCAGTGAGCAAAAATCACTTGCAGCTAAATAACTCTGTTGATCCTTTGATTGAAAACATTTTTTAAAAGCTGTAATTTGTGCTCAAGGTGTGCGCGACCGCAAAAATCTGCTGAGAAACAAACAACAGACAATAATTGGCCCTCGAGCAAAAAGAAAGAAGAAATGTGAGGGAAAGACTGAATGAAATGGTCGACAAAAAGCAGGAAGAGAAGGAGAGTAAGAATGAGCGTAGGTGCATCTTTTTTTTTTTGCCTCACCTGTGGCTCTGCTGGTGGAAGGCCCCCCCTCCTCCTGAGGTTTGCACGCGAGCATCTGTCTGTGCAGATGTAGTGCCTCTGTGGAATGCACAGCATTCCCCTGACTCCCGTCTCCTGAAGCGCCAACGAGGCTATCACCGAGCGCCTCCGGGCCAACGTTGACACCCCCCAGGTTCCTGCCACAGTGACCCACATCCCCTCCCCTGCTGGGCCTCCTCTGGGACTCCGTTCGAGGAGGAACCAGCAGCCGAATGAAGGGTCGCTGAGACATCTCCAGTTCGTCATCCTCAGGGATTGGGTTGTACCAGATCTCTCCTTCATCGTCTGCGTCGTTCTCCTCCGTGGGGTCCACGCTCCGAGGGTGAGGAGACACTTTAGCCTGACCGACACTGACCTAAATCAAGACAGAGGCCAAAGTTCCCTGTTAAAGGCAGAATGAGTGGGCTCTCTGGTTTGCATACAAAACGTCAAAAGTTGGGCCGTCCTCCTGAGCTCACGGACATCTGATACCCCTCTTCCACGACGCAGTTCGAGAGCGGGTTCGGAGCCGGTGCCTAATCTCAAACCAGTTCCTCATGTTTGGACAGTCAAAGAATCAGCTGTCAGTCAGGAAAACTGGTTCCAGAGCGGCACCAACTCTTTGCTGGTCTCGAACCACGAACCAATTATGACAGGAGCTGGGTGTGGGATAATCATGACCAAAAAGGCCAACAAAAACGTGCATCATTAATTTCATTTGATTTGTTTAACTACAATGTTATTGATAGGGGCTCGGGGTAGCAGGCTATCGTAGCAGGCGAGCATTAGCTTACAACAAAGGTTAACTTTAACATCTTACGTTCAGTGTTAATAAGAACGTAGTTGGATGCCAATGTGGCTCACAAAGTAGTAGACGATGTAGTCCACCATTTTTGATTAGCTTGCGGCGAGCCTTAACATATACAGTGACGTAATTACATGGCTCTGGAGCCTGTGTAAAAGTAGACCGGTTCTGAGAAGGTTCGCAAGTTGAACCAACTGCTACCAACTTTAGCATTCTTCTGTCTAGCTAGTTGCTGGGCATATTTTAGTCCGAACAGGAGAATTTAGTATCGCTAACTCAGACAAAACAAAGATTACAATGTAACCAAATGTAAAAAGCCCACCTACCAGCACCTCTAAAGGACCTACGAAGTGTTATGCGGTGAATCATCTAACAAGCAATGACAAGCATATTTTAAAAATCACTTTCTTGTTAAGAGAGGGACCTTGAGGCTAACCTGAGGAAGGTGCAGGCGGTCCGGCCGTGATGGAGCCCCCCCTGAGGGTCTCAGATGGTCTGGAGAGGGACTGGGAGGAGGAGGTGGCTGATGGGAGCCCTCCTCCTCAGCTCCCAGCATTCCCTGCAGCTCATCCTTGCTGCAGTGATTCTTCCCAAGAGAGCTCTGCTGCAGCCAGTTGCGCTTCTTGGAGACAGTGATGGTGGTGAGTGGTGGCCGCCATGACGAAGACTCACTGGCCCTGCCCACCTCCCGGCCATTCACACAGGGGGTTTGGACATTCTCAATGAAAGCTGAGGGTGTGATGGAAAGAGAAAGTTTATTTTTTGGCATAAATACAGCAACTAATCATTATCATGATTATTGTTTAAGTAGTTATTGATCTGAAGTGAACGTCTGACTCTGATGTTTTATCTCAGACTATTCATGTCCTGTCAAGTTGGAGAAAACATCTGTATCAAGAAACCACAGGTGTGGAAACGCTGAATAATGTCATTAGGTTTTATAGAGTTTCCTCCCTCATCTCTTCACTTATTCATGTCTGTTAAAGTCAGTTAGCCAGCAAAAAGAGCCACGTCTTTCTTTTGTCCCATCAGATTGTGATTTTATTTCTTTTGGATGGACTATTGTGATTTTGTTTTTACGACCAAAGTCAAACTTTCAATCACACCACCACAGTCCCCCTGGAGCACCTCCCCTCTCTTTTCTCCTCAGTGATTTCCCATCTCAAGAGTGTCAGCTTAGGGAATATGTGGGCTTTGAATTCAATAGAGATCACAGGGAGATGGAATGATTGAGCACACATATCTTCCATCACAGCAACTTGGAAAGAAGAGCGAGAAACCGCCGGCATTACAGCTGTGAAAATAGACCAGAGAGGGGAGTGTGTGTGTGTGTGTGTAAGGGGACGATGATAAGTACAGCCGGTGGCGATATGTGCAGTGAAAAAGGACGAATAATAGACGGTGACGTGGTCCCTTACTGTCCCAAAGAATTCGCTGAAAGAGCTGCACAGTGTATTTCTGGAAGTTTTTCTTTACTAGAAATCAAAAAGCATATTTGCAAATCGTGCTTTTATTTTCACAAGAGTAGATGCTGCCAGAGAAAAACAACCTCTGAGCCTGTGTGTGTGTGTTTGTGAGTGTGTATGAGGGCAGGGTCTTGCTCTAACATGTACAGCAGGCTCGTGTAAAAGACTGTTTTGATCCTCAGCGGCTCCCAGACGAGCCCCCTCCACATGCTATAATGACAACTTCTCCTTTCCTCAAGGAAATGCATTTTCACGCACGCCAGGCTACATCCACCAAATTATAGACTTGGGAATATTTTCACTTTAGGAAATCGAAATCTAACAGAGGGCATCCAGTATGTGACTGTGCTATTAAAAAGTGTGAATGAGTCAGAATAAACCACAGTAGGGTTTTCTTTTTTTCTCCTTTCTTTCTGTATTATTAATCCAGAGCAGTCAGGAGAAGGGAGCTGAAGTACATTAAAAAATCACATGGTTTCAAATTACATAACTTCTACTCAGTCGATTGAGACTAAGTTTTGCATTTTTTTGTTTTTTTGCTTGGTTGCTTTTATTGACAAAGCCCTGAAAGAGGCAGACAGAGAGCAGAGCGCTCCACTGGGATTTACTTTTCCCTGGAAGTCAACCAGCCTCTCACTGCTTCCCTGTGATATACTACAGTATGAAGGAACTCGCCATAATCACCACCATCTCCAATGCATTAAAATCCCATAAACACCGACTTTGGAGTTCCTCTCTTAACAACAAAAACAAGAACTTTATTTCTCTACTTGCTGCTTTTTCCCCACTTGAGAAATATGCCAAGTATGATATAAAGTGGGATGAAATTGCTTCTGTTCGGGATGCCATTCCTCTGCGCTCCAGCTGATTATATAAGAGTACATGAAACAGCTTTCAGTAGCAAGAACAGAGGCCACTTCTCAAGCATTCCTAATCTCTACAGTTTAAAAAAAAACACTTTTGAAAGACAAAGAACACATCGTGGCATCCGTTTCATTTTAATTCAATCCACCATGCTTGCCTGGATATAAAGCAGGCTAAGTATTTCTTCAGTATTTCTTCCTTTTCTGCTCTGTTTAATATAAAGATGGTTTGTAGCCAGAAACGTGAGCCAGCAGTGTGTTTGCATTAGCCTGGCTTATGTAGTGTTTGAGGGCCGGGAGCTCAGTAGCTTTAATACGCAGCAACTACTGACTGAAAGGGAAACACGCATGATGTTTCTGCTGCTGTACTGTGTCCCATGGGTTCATGTGTAGGCCCGAGCTGGCATGCTGTAATAATCTGCTATGGTGGTTTGTTTTCAGATGTTCTGGCTTGGAGTTCCTCGTAACCCTTTAAACACTGAATACAAGCAATGTTTTCACCTAGATTAGGGTCTACGTGTCAAGGAACTGACAGAAAAGTACATTACAATAGGGACCGGATATTTTTGCAAACTAGTCTTGAGGACCAGATCATCCAGCAGCTTTTAAGACCAAGACACATCCAAAACTACAGGCTCTTTAGCCTGTGAGTTTTATTTCTCTTTAGGGTTCAATCAAACTAAAAAAGATGTGGAATTATAGTCAATTCACAGCACAGATGCTTAAATGTAAAATTTAAGAAGCAGAAGCTAATGTTTGTTTTACACCCTTATCAAAAATTAACTATTACACACAGAAGTAGAGAAGTTTCTGGGAGAGAAGGAAAAGGTTTTTAAGGCCAAGACGCCTACACATGATCTGGTAACGCGAGACTGAAGAGCGGTGAGATGGTTGTGCATGGAGTTGTTGTCAGCATGCCATCTTCTTTAAGGGGTCTTTCATAACTGGAAGAGGAAGCGTGTTCTGACACGAGCAGCATTCCAGACCACAGCTCCAGATTTACAGCCTCGCCGCCGTCTCCTTCACGGCAGTAACACCTTCCCCAAAGCAACAACAGGACACCGGTTTGAGATTTTAGCCATTTTCACTGGTGTGGAATATGAAAGCCATTATAACGCTCTCCAGCTGCTCTCAGCTTCTAACACCAGCTTGTCAGCATTAACTGCGTCTGATAGGGAAAGCAGCTTATGGTGGTAGCGACAGTTTTTGTACTGCAGATCATTCAGTCTGCTTTTCTTGAAATATCAATTTTTTTAGAAACTGAATGGCAAAGATATAAAGAGGAAGCCAAAGAGCAACTGTAAGGCCAAAATGTATGTCTGAGGCTTCATTTAAAAGGTAACATCTGAATCATCTAACATTTCTGAAATTGTGCTTGCTAGTGATAAATAAGGAAACTCAAGAATGGGGAACAATGAAGATAAGGAGTTTGTAGAGTTCAAATGATTAGTCAATTAATCTTTTAGCCGACACATATATTTTGGTAATCAAATAGTTTGTCATTTTTCATGCAAAAATGTCTCAGTGTTGATTATTTACTGCTTTTCTTTGCACGTACAACCACAACAACAAAAAAACATCTCAGGCTTAAGGGAATTGTGATCTGCATTTTCCATAATATTATGACATTTCTAATCTAATTTCTAAATTAATTAATTAAGAAAGTAACCTTCAGATTACTAGTTGCAGTCCTAATGCAGGGAAGAATTGCTGTAAAAGTGAGTTCTCCATTTGGGAATACATTTTTATAATCTTTTTTATACTGTTTGATAAGCTTACATGTTGTCAACTATGTATGTATGTATGTGACAAGATTTCCAGGAAGAAAAAGAGAGAAAACAGCCTCTTTTCCCTTCAGTTGGTATTTGGCGTGAGAAGCCGATGAGTACCTACTGACCTCCTATAACCACAAAGCAAAGAAAAAGACATTTCTATAACAGAGCTAAGACAGCCTGGCTCCCTGTGCAGCGATGGCACCGAGATGATGTGTTCAGGGCACTCACACCCCTGACCTGAAGGTAACAGATGGCCACAGCACATAATACAAGGGTGCACGTCTGTGTGAGAACATAAAGAGAAAAATAGAGAGAGAGAGAGGGAGAGGTGGACGGGGAGGAGTGCTATGGGATTGTGGAGGTGCTGAAAGGAATGAAAACATATGAAGAAAAAAGCTTATTTCCTGGTTGTGCTGGTATGAACCTGCGCCACGTGAGCCTGACAGTAAACCCAATTATATTCCTGTCTTAATCTTTGGAATCTTTCTCTCCTCTAAGACAAAACACTCGATCCACTTTCCCATAGGCTTCTCTTTTATTTCCTGGATTCCTTCTTGCTTCATAGAGGCTCCTCTTTTGATAAGTGCAAAACACACACCAGCTAGTTTTCTCCTCCATACAGACAACACTTTGTTGTGTATACAGAGTTTCAGCTCCCCCCCCTTCAGAGGGAATCTTTTGCTGTGTGCCATACATTCCTGTTGACACTCATTCATATGGAAATGAGGATTCTCAGTGTAGATTTTTCTTTTTAACACCAGTGCAGGGCTGAGATCTTCCAGGGTTGCATCACATGTCAACACTTGCATCCCGTTGAGGCGCCCTGGCAGCGCAGCCTGCTAACGCTAATGCCACTTCCTCCTCAATACGTTGGCTTGAAACCCAAATTCTTTTCAATGTTGTAGCTCTTTCAGTTACTCTTCTGTCTTGTGTCTTTGTTTACGTTTAAAAAAGGGATGAAAATGCTTCAGGGGAGGGACTGTACAATCTTAAAAAGACACATGACTCACAGTATGACCCAATTAAGTCCAAAACATTGGTAAAAGTAGGACCAGTTATGAAAAGCCCTTTAACAAATCCTTGTGCAGAAGTTCCAAACAAAATGCTGCCATCTAATACATACAATCCAGTTAGCTTGACTGACAAATCATTTCAAATTGCCAAACAAGTTCTTACTACGCCCCCACACTCTTTGCACACACCAAAATGTGACTCATCTCATAAACCATCCTGGTATGATGCCTCAAGTTGCTCCTCCATCACCTGATCTGTCTTTAGAGTTAGCATCCTCCATAAATCTGTCCAAGTACAGATGCACCAGACAAGACAATTTTATGTGAGAAAAAAAACAACAAAACTCTGCAGCTCAGTAACAAGACTTCTGGCACAACGCAGAAAACCAAACGCCACCTCGTTCTGACATGACTTGACAGCAGTCAGGGAGGATTGTGTTACACCTGCACTCTGTAACTTTGAATCTACTGAGCAAGCAAGAATTAATGTAGTCAAAATGTTGAGCAATACTGCACAGTGAGCCTGATCCAGGCATATTTGAAATGGTAATTTGTTCAATCCCTGATTGATTGAGAAGATTTACAGGAGAAGATCAATACCCATGAAGCTGGAACCAGCAGCTGGTTACCTGAGCGTAGCTTAGCAGAAAGACTGAAAACATTCAGGAACCAGCTAGCCAGTCTGTCCACAGGTGACAAAATCAGCCAACCAGCACCTCTAAAGCTCAATGCTTTATACTTTGTATTTCTTTTGTTTCATTTGTACAAAAAAACAACACTTAGTGGAGTGGAGACACCAGGAATTCACCCCCCAGTGCCAAGAAATAATCTGACCCATAACTCCTTGTAAAATTAGAACCTGTCAATTTGTCTGTGTTCATTGTTTGGGTTGATTTAAACAAACGCGCTATAACATGTTATTTATTAACATGTTTTGGACATATTTTTGGAATTATGGTCCAAGCCAAACTTGCTTCCACCTAGTTCTTACTCTTTGTTGCTAAGCTATAGTAACAGTTTATTTTTTTCAGGAAAATTCTTCTTTTAAATGCTTTTTCTGGGGGCATCCTGGTGGCTCACTGTGGGGCAGTGTGGGACCAGGATGCCTGGGGTCCCTTTGCTGCATGGCTTCCCCTCTGTGTCCATCTCTTCCATTCTCTTTGTCACTGTCTAAAAAAATGCCCCAAAAAATAATCTTTTCTAGGGAGCTACAAAGGATGTTTCCTCAAATGCTGCTTTGTTCCAAAATGGTCAGTATTTCTGCCAACAGGGTATGATTTTCCTCTTAGTTTAACCAAAGGACTTTTTTTTAAAGACGAAGAAATAAAAGACAAGATTATCTGCCTCCCAGGAGTGGATCACTACTCCTCTGTTTGTGGTGTCTATGGCTCAGTCTCAACATCAGCGTTGACTGACACACCACTCCTGACTTCAGTTCTGGCCAAAACATGATGCCTGGATACTGCCTGCCTGCCGGCAAGCCAATCCTCTGCCGCAGCACAACACAACACAACAAAACTATAAATCCTCCAACTGCAACTACAAACATGCACCTCCACACTGGAGATGTGCATTTGCGTGCTCATGTGCACAATATCCGTCACCCACACATATACATATAAGGAGTGACACACTGAGCTGTGGGTGATAATCGACATGACTTTTTTACACAGTAATTAAAGGACAAGTCAGAACAGAGATAAATTAGCTGCAGTCTAATTAAGCCAATATTTTTGTCCTATGACTTCATAGAAGTGTATTTCCAAGAAGCTCTCTGGGGGGAGGAAAAGGGCTATTTTTAGAAAGTCAGAATGCTATCAATATTTGCATAAAAAGAAATAAACTCAATTAATAGTTTCAAGCCAAGACAAGCAATTCACTGGAGCTTTATAAAGCATTGGCATTTCTTTTCTTCTTTTTTTTTTTTAAATGGCTCTTGTGAGGCGCTGAGAGGCCCACAGGGGTAAGATAAGCCCAGGGCCGACCTTAATAAATGCTTAATCGCCCTTCATTTTGTTCATTCATGGCGAGGAATTAAGTGACACAACGCAAACAAGTTAAACAACGGGAATGGCATCCTAAATATTCCATCCAGAGTCTCTTTAAAATGCAAGTTACCAGGGAGCTGTCCAGAGCAAACGACTGGGGAGGAAGGCAACATGACAGCCCAACCCCCCCTATACACACACACACACACACATGCACCACTACCACAGAACTACTGCAGTGGCTTCTCTTCTGCTTTGGATTCCTCTGGCCACAGCTGTGGAAAAGTTCAGTGGGGACAGAGAGGGGAAAGCTGAGTGAAATGGGGAAAAAATGAGAATCAAGGGGGGAAGAGACCTTGGAAACTAATATCAAGTATTTATTTGAACTGAAACGCAGCAGAGGAAAGAGTTTGAATTGTAAAAGATGGAGCTATGTTGAGCCAATAGCAGCTGGAAGTCAAACAGAGGCCTTCCGCTCAGCAGCCTCACAGAGATCACACTCTATTTCTAGCAGCACAGCAAACTGACAGTCCACAACAGCCTGTGCACATGGCAGCCCATGTTTATTCTGGAAAACAGTGTCAGAACAACACACACACACACACTGCCACTCACAAACACACACTCACATACAAGGCGATGACTGATGGTGATAGAATAAAAAGCTGGTGATATGATAATCCATACAAAGAGAGTCCATTTCCACATCATGTGCTACAAATGTCAATACAAGGTTTTCCACATGGACAGTTTCCGAATCCTGTGATTAAACTGGCAAACTGCCCCGTTTGAAGTCAGTTCAGGTCAGCATGGACACAAAGGTCCAATCCATGTAGGAAAATCATGCACTATTACACATACAGTGCAATAGCAGCTAAATGTACATGCAAAATGTCCACCCAGTAATGTACTGTAGGTTACAGCATCAGGTAATGTTTGAGGCTGATACCTTTTTTTTTTTAGCTGAAATGAAAACAGAGGATTGTGCACCATATAACTATAAAAAGGTACTATATTTACTATACTATTAGAGTATTTACTATACTATTTACTATACTATACTATATTTAACAATATTATGCACACTTATACGTACACATAATGCTTTATGTTGTTATCAATAACAAATATCTCTGCCATTTGTAGGTGAAAAAGGAAAGTACAATATAGCAAATTATATAATGATGACACCATTTCTAAACCACCCCAAGCATTGTTTTCTGCAAAATAAGCAGACAACATGTATGCCAATAGCAATATATATTCTGATATATCAATGATATGCCAATATCTGCTGGCTGATAGATCGGTTTAGCTCCACTGCAAATGTCATCAAAACTGTGGCAACATGGTGCTACTCTTTTTTCAGGGGTGAACTTTCAATGAGAAATACTGAGAAAACTGCATCTGCTGAGGATGACTGGATAATGTGATTGAAAGCTCCAGAACCGCACACAATGAACCTTGTGTTGAGAGTTTAGGCTAATGCATATTAGGGACCAAAAGTTTCATGACAATATTTGATATGATTTGGATTTGATTCAATTCAGCATCCAGAGACTGATATGAGATAGTATGATATGGTACAGTTTTAGTAACTAAATAATTATTAAATTATTAAAAATAATCCCTAACTGTTGACCATCTAAACAAACTCATTACGTATAACATGATGTCCCTTCTTGTCGTCAATGGTTTCTTGATACAGATGTTTTCTTGTTTTTGTTCCGCATCACAAACACAACATCAAAGCACAATCAGAAAATCATTTGGCATAATTTTGTGCATAATCAAGAGTCATTCAGACACACAAACTAGCCCACCACCACAAAAACACACCACTGCAGCTAGCAGAGGAGGGAGAGAGTTAGTTGTTACTGAACTACACTGTGAGTGATCCGACCTACAAACCCGATGTGCAATTAATTTGGTGTTAAAATGCACCTAAATTAGTGTAAAGGACAGAACCCGCCACCAGTTAGAGAATCTTAAAAGGAAAGCAAAAAGGTCTGAGGTGTCTCGTCCCTTTGCTTTGCATCCAGAGGAGGAGGAGGAGGAGTGCAGGGTGAACCGCCACCAGACGGAGTTTACTATGAGTGGAGGAGGATGATAATCAGAAGGTGAGAGGTCTTTGATTTAGAAGATCCACGGGAGTTGAGGCCACTCCGTGTAGCCTTCCTACCTGGCTGATGCTGCCGTGGTGTCTTGACCTTGACAGATTTTACCCCTCGGCTGGATGTCTGGATCCCCGGTTTACATGCACCGAGGTTACCCTGAGGACAGGCCCGGTGGTCCTGGCTTTGGCCTCCACCGCGGGGCAAAGATGAGCCCTCAATGCGCTGCTTCATCTCAGAGGACAACAGACGCCCCTTGTGCATCCACTCCTGCATCTTGTTGACAGTGACGCCGTGCCCCTTGTTGACAGAGTTGGCCCCCTGCGCTCGGACATCCGTCAGCTCCTGCTTGTTGTCGTGACCCTGATTTGCTGAAGCATCTATGTTGCTGTCTGAAGAACCTGTGAGGCTGTTGACCGAGCCGCTGCTCTCGTTCAGCTGCCCGCCTCGGTCTTCATCACCTGCAGCATCTTGCAGCAGCTCATCAATGCTGACGGCGTTGTAAAGCCCCTGAGCTTCTGACAGCTCACCTACTCCTGCAGCTTTGCCCCTTTTGGCTTCTCTTCTTTCTGTGGCCCCTTTATCACCACTGATGTCTGAACTTCCAGGGGCCTGAATACAGAGTGAGGGTCCACCTGGATACCTGATAGCTCCGTCACTAGCAGACCGCAGTAACATGGGCCTTATCTTGGTCAGAGACAGGTTCACCATACTCTTACTATTCAGCCTGCCTTTAAAGCCTGAGTCAAGGTTCCCACTGAGGCAGAGCAGGAGGGAGTCAGTGTCAGACACCTGCTGAGGGCTGTGGTCGCCTCCTGAGGACCACGAGTCACTGTCCATGTTTTTGGCAGACAACCTCGAGCACAGGCTATCCCTGGAGTGGCTACTACAGGAGGAGGTGGCCTGCTGCTCTGTTAAACCACCACTAATCTGCTGCACATCCATGTTGATATCATTCATAGCATTGATAAGAAGGTAATAAGCTTCTTTCAGCTGGTTTCTAAGCCTGTCTGTTTCCTGTGCACTGTTACTGTCATCAAGCTGTCCTTTATCCTGACCAAGCTGAGGCAGCTCTGAAACCTCTGTTCTTTCATCGCTTTTTGCTCTGATAGTTTCATAAAAGGGCAGAATTTCATTATCATAATAATCCTCATCTTCACTATCTAAAGTGTATCTAAGTGACCCCTCTGTGGTGCACAGGGATGCCATGTTAATGTCGCATATTTCTAACTCTGTAGGGAAAAAGGTCGGGCTCTGCAGCCCGCCTGCAGTCCCTCTAATGTCCCCTGCATACTCAGGCCCATAACTCTCTATGTTCTTGATTACAATGTTCTCCTCCGTGTTTGTCGACACACACTTTGGATACACAAGTGCAGCGCACAGGGGCGAGTTTGTCTCCAAAGTTTGGTTGTTGTCAAAACTCAAGTTGGCGTTGTGTTCATGAACAGCCACTACAGTCCGTACCATGTGCCGGGAGTGTCCTGCGTCTCTGGACTCCGTCCCATCACCAGCAGCAGTGTTAACCCGGCCCTCTGGTGGTTTAGGGACCCCGGTATGCGGCTCTACCCGTGCTCGGTGCAAAACGTGATTTGAATTGTCCCCAAACCCGATTGAGTCCCCGACGCTGCACTGCCGCGGCACCGAGACGAAGTGTTTTCTCTGGACATGCGGTCCTGCAAGCGGGACCCCCGCAGATAACGTGATTTTGCCAGCGGATCCGGGCCCCTGGTGGCTCCTATCTCCCTCCCTAAACTCATGTCCCCCAAACTGCACGTCTCTTTGAAGTGAGACCCCCAGGAGCTCCTCATTAACCCGAACCCTGCCCCCGCTGCTCCGCTCCTGGGGACGTGCGCCGGACAACTCTGCTGCGCGACTCTCCCGGACTATCACAACCCCCCCTACGGTTTGCACCACAGCCCCGTCAACACAATTCTCGTACGTACTCATTCTCTCTGTCGTGCAATCCAGCCCTGTGAGCAAGACTACCGGGCGAGCCTCGTCGGAGTCTCGCTGCGTTTGCAAAACTTTTTCTTTACCTTCTCGGCCCCCATTCGCCGCCGCCGCAGCAGCAGAAGCAGAGCCGTATCCACCGCCGACCGTCGCTCCTTTCTTGGATTTCTTCCCCCGGAGTTTCGCTAGTAAAGTCCTCCGCAGAGGATCAGCCATTCCTTTCCTTTGCCCCCTAGGTAATTCCTCCCGGTTTCTTTCAGCACACTGGCTCCAGAAGGAAAGGGCCGAGTGGGTTCTCCTCGCTCGCCGCGGTCAAAGCTCGCCGGGCGGACGGGCTCCTCTCCATTCTCCGCTGTCACCTCCGCTCTGTCGCCTCACTCACTCACTCACTCCTGGCTCTCTCTGCTTAACTGCACCACCTCTCTCTCTCGCTCTCTCTCTCTCTCCCTCTCCCTCGCTCTCTGCTCCATACACTTTGCCCTCCTCCCTCCCTCTTTTTCCCTCTCTTCCTTTCTCTCTAGCGCCTCACCTCACCTTCTCCTCATGTTTGCAGCTTGGATATTTGGCATACTTTCATGGCTCAAAGTTCAGGGACCTTTGCACTCAAATTATTTGGAGAAAAATGCATGGAATCGTCTATAAAACATATTGTTATGACTGATAATTCTATAATAACTTTACAAATAGATTCCTGCAAAAGCACCCATTGCATGAACATGGTTATAGTCTCTGCCTGTAAATCCAGTGCCTAAATATTGCAAATATGTTTTGTTTTTATGCAACATAGTTTTATGTAATGGCTTCATTCATGCTTGATAAACCATTTACTCAGATTTTGTAGACTTACTTAGATTCTGAACAATATTTCCCTGATTACTTTTTTATTTATTTGGTCTATAAAATAACAGAAAAATTGTGACATATATTTAGAGATATTCATTTTCAATCACATTAAGAAAAGCTTGAAATATTACTTATAATAGGCTACAATAAAAATAGCTAGACTAATCCCTTTTGCTGTTGTTTGTTGCCTCATTAATAAAGGTTAATGCCTGTATTGTTTTAAATAGCAATTCGTTCTGCACTTACAAATGTTTATGAAATCACTCATAAAGGGTCACACGTTTCTTAATTACTTATGTGACATGAGTCTACAGTTATTAATGTCAGTGAATCATCAGTAAATTCTAATTTGTAATTTAGCTTTTAAGTAAATAAAGGCCTCAAGTCTTCGGTTTCAAAACTAAAATAATAAGGTGTTTACAATATCCAATCAGTTCTGTTAAAGCGTTTGAAAATGAATGTTGGTCCTTAGGCTCTGAGACTTAAGCAGAAGGTCGGAGGTCAAAAAGCATGAAAAAGGCCTCCCAGTTAAGAATTTACAGCAGTGTTTACTAATGTCTGCTGTCCTTGTTGAATGTAGTATGACTGGTTGACAGCAGTAAATATATTCCATTTAGACCTTTTCGTCAATTAATCAATCAGTTGATCAACAGACAATTAATCAGCAGTTACTTTGATAATCGAGTCATTATTGCAGCCATTTTTTCTCCACTTTTTCTGCTTTATGTCACTGTAAATTGAATATCTTGTGTCTTGGACTGTTGGTTGGACAAAACAAGACATTTGAAGACGTCACCTTGGATTCTGGTAAATTAAAATGGGAATTTCTCACTTTTTTGGGACATTTTATAGACAAAACAACAATCTACTACTGAATTAATAAAAAAAAATAATCAATAGTGAAAATAATACTTAGTTGCAGACATAATTACATAAGTGGTGAAAGACGTTATGAGATATTTAATTAAAATAAGTCAAATAAAAATCCACAAAACCAAACAATGACAATGTACTTAAAGTATTAAAGTAGTCACTATACAGAATGACCTCCTGGTCAGTGTTATATTTATCATAACTATTACTGAAATACTGCAGTATTGCTGAGGCATTATAATCAGCAGCCTTTAGTAGTTTTTTTTTTTTTACATTTTCTGTTTGTTTGATCTATAACAGTGCATTGTATTTTTGTTAATTGTTTATTTTGGATTAAATTAATAATATGGAAATTTTAGTTTAGTTGTTAAATATATGTAATGGGGGTAAAAAAAAGTACAATATTTCCCTCTGAAATGTAGTAGAGTAGAGAGGAGCATTACATGGCGATCAGCACTACAGTAAGTGCATCTACATGCTGCCAGTGTAATCTACATATTACAGTCAAAATCTGTAAGTGTGTATAAAGGATGAGGATATGCTCCAAATATTAACTAAATGTTTCCATAGTGATGAATCTCACACCCAGGATGAGGTTGTAAGATTAGATCTGGGTGCTGCTATGTGAAAATGCAGCTCCAGCCTCTCTATTGAAATTCAACACATATTTGTCCCTGAAATGTGAATTAAATTCAGCTGGCGAGCAGCGAGCCAGGACTTCAAATTACCACCTTCACTGGTAGCTGTGAAGGCATTCCAGCAAACAGCAGGGAAAACAACTCTCATCTAAGGGGGAAAACGAGGCTCGACCCTCTGCAGAGAAAGAAACAGAAAGGGTGACGGTGATAACCTGGCAGCTCTGAATCATCTGCTACTCTTTACAAATGAGCAGGATTGTGTGTGTCACGAGGAATTTGTCTTTTCATAGTTTCATCTTCATTATTACGCACACACGAAGGCTATTTTTCATCCTCCAATGGCGGTGCGGGCCTGAGAGCACGGCCTGCCACATGATGGATCGCTGCCGATTATCGGACTGACACTTTTATCTGAAGTGTATCTTGAGTAATCCTCTCCTCTTTGACCTTGCATCTAACCCCTGTCCCTGCTGGCAGCCCAACCCGAGACTTTAAGAGCGCCCGAGACAGCAGAGAAAGGAATGAAACATACTTCACTTGAACCTTAAGCCATTTGTTTGCTGTTGCCTCTACTTGGAATGTGCAAGAGGATGAGCTGCTGAAAAGCTGCAGTGGGTGTAAGGGTGCACATGCGCTCTGTGCCTCTCTTTAAGGCACACATACACTCAGGTACCTACACACACATTAGCCCTCGCTCTCTGAGTCGAACTCTCCTGGCATAACCGTGCCTTTCTTTTTCTAAGGTACAATGTCTACCCATGATTGAGGGCATTTATTGTCAGAGCTATTCACTGAGAGGGCCCCACATTCACCCTCCTCCTCCCCCACCGCCACCACTACCCTCAGTAAAACATGATAAGCATCTGTTATTGCTCTGCAGGAGCCGTGTAGGCCCTGACGCCTCGGCCTGCCTTCCCATCTGACTGACTAGACCCTGTCTGGGCAGTTATTTACAGGTCAAAACCTGCAGGCTGCATAGTGTGTGTTTGTGTGTGAAAGAGAGAAATTTGGGAGAGCGAGGGG
>CAFUXE010000059.1:747532-765123 GCA_903364295.1 Serranus cabrilla | reverse complement strand
GTAGAGGAGAGGGGGTGAGGGAGAAGAGGCTACATGCATCAATAAGGACACAAGCAGAAGTGTTGCAATTATTCAACACATTCACTGCAGGGCATGGGCGATATCTTTTTGACAAATAACGTCTATTAGTGCAATTTTCATGCTGGAAATGTCTTGCATTCCTCAAAATGTGATCTCGTCCTGTGATATGTCTTAGTACCTGAGGCTACACACTAATACATGCAGTGATGGCCTGTCGTATGTGTCACAATGGAAAAACTGGCCCGTAACTATTCTAGGTCTTACATGGAACGGCTCACAACAAGGTCTGTGGATTATCTTGAGGAACTGGGTCACAATTCCTGGAAAGAGGCGGAACTGTTGAGTTTTTCAAATGCATTTTTTGGTGCATTTCAAGCACAACAAGAACCATCTACTTCCATTATATCAAAGAGAAGGAAAACATCCCCACAGCCAAACAATCTATATTATTAAATAGAACTGCAGATAAGAGAAAAATAACTTGATTTTGGCATGAACTGTCCCTTTAAAACATTAAGGCAGTGAGTGGTTTTAATAGACTTTGTGTGGATTTAGTCCACCACAGTCTTATCCAAAGCAAATTTAGCTGATAGTAAATATATGCATTGATTGTGTAGCATGGTACAAGGAAGGACCCAGGACTTGTAATGGAGTATTTTTACATTATTTACTTTTACCTGGACAGAGGATTTTGTTACCAGTAAGACAACTTTAACTCCTAATAACAGAAGCTGCAAGTAGATGATAAAAACATCAATGATGCAAGGAAAAGGACATCACTAGCCATTAGGTAAGGATAATAGATATAATGGGATTGGTCTCGAACTAACACATTTTTTCATTACTGATCAATGTGTGAAACCTTATTAACGTCTCTTATGTTTTTGGTTCAGTAACTTTGTTTGTTCGGCTCAGGATGACAGAAAAACTACTGGTCCAATTTTCATGAAACTTGGTGGCAGGGTGAAGCGTGGTCCGAGAAATTTTTACATTTACTTTTACTTGGATAAAGGATGTAAATACTTAATTCACCACTGGTTTCTGTCATTTGGCTATTATTTATTTTACTGAGACAAGACTTCTTCAGTGTCAGTGTCAGCTCACTACTGAGGAAAATCGGTATGAATGACAGAAAATATGCAAGTAATGAAAACAAAATAAGCACTTGTCAAGAGACTCTGCATGCTGACTCGACATTGCAGGAGAAAATTAGGAAGTTTTGTTCAATGAACAATTTTCTTTTTCTTTTTTCCCCCCTCCACCAGTCACTTGTGCCCTTTGTGAAGGCAGTGGCAGAACATCTGCTTAGCTGGCCTCCTTTCAGATAGCCGGGCTGACGAGTGTATGGGGAGGAAAACTGTGTGTGTGCATGTGAGAGAGAATATATATGTATATGTGGGTGCACGTGAGTGTGTGTTGGGATACGGGGCTTTGCAGCTGTTGGGGCTCTCCTCCTGATGGCTGCCCATTGTTCCCTCTCTCTGTGTCTGTGGCTCTCTCTCTGTGCCGGCCGGTTTATGGGCCTTCCCCTTTTCTCAATGCACACCGCAACTAAATTTATGTCCTTGGACACAAGCCTTTCTCAGGGCATAAATCACACTGGATGATCCCCGTAAGAGCAGCGTTGCCAAGGGGGCCTGCAGCTTTACGTTCCGGAGAGTCACATTGTTGTCATAGCCATTCACTTATATTTCACTTATTTGACTGTTATGGTGCCTCAGTGCAGTTAAATAAACAACTCAAGTCTTGCTAAAATTGTAGATTTGTAAATAAGGTTTTGAACAATTTATAGTTTATGTAATCTTGATCTAATTATGTCATTTATCTGGATCATTTCGGAGTAAACATTTTTAATAGGTACATTTATGCCGAGGATAAAAAAATCTTTAAATCTGACTGAATAACATAAAACAAGAAGTCAGTTTTTCCCGAGAAATGTATTCTAAAAGTTTTGTCGACAGCCACACTGAAACTCTTAAATAAGAGGTTAAATTATCCTTCTTTGTTCAAACAACAGAGGAATTTAAGGATTATTATGAAAACAAACTATATTCATTTCAGTGTCTTGCTGCACCTGGTGACCACAGTAGGGACAAACATTATATCCCCAACTTCCACATAATAACCAAACTGTAATAAAGCCTGGTATCAGTGACCTGATTGCTGTAAACAAACTGTGCATTCAGGGTTTCAGTTGGTGCGAGCAAACATTGTATCGTCTTGTCCGGAACAGAGATAAGCTCTTATCTCATTAGATAGAAACCTGACTGAGATCGTCGGCATAGTAACCTAAATATTCTGTTTGCTCGTGTTGGCTGGAACATCTGTGAGTGTTGCATTAAGATGCATAGGGAAAAAAACACCAAATATGGCCTTCTTATCTGTAAGCGTTCCTCTGAAGCACACACATTGACTCACAGAGGCTAAACTGAGCAGTCTAAGTCAGGGAAATTATATTTGGCTTTTGAGTGTTGTTGAAAAACTCCATCCACATACCCGCTTTTATTTTTTGGTTACCAGTAAGACTCTTTAACTACCTTTAACATAAGCTGCAAGAAGAGAATCAAACATTTTAGGATAAATGATGCAGGAAAAGGACATCACTAGCCATACGTTGATGACAAAATAGATGTAATGGAATTGTCTGCAACTAACAAATGTTTTCATCATTGATTAATGTCTGAAAGGAGGAAGTATTCAGATCGCTGACTTCAGTACTTCAGTACTAAAGTACTAAAACCACACTGTGAAATTACTCCACTAGAAGTCCTGCATTACAATCCTTTCTCTTTCTTAAGTTAAAGTACAAAAGCACCAGGATCCAAATGTACTTAAAGTATCAAAGGTACTTGAATGGACAGATTGTTTTATATATTCCAAATATATATATTATTTTTGCTTCGGTTTGTTCATTAAAACTACTGCTCCAATTTCCATAAAACTTGCTGGCAGCGTTTATCATGATCCATGGTGGAACCCATAACATTTTGAATTGGATCTGAAGGGCAAATGCACATATTATTTTTCACTTTTCACAGGTACTTGTAGTACACTAACCTCTTTTCCATGTGGGTATACTCTACCACACTGGGTACACGGTCTTTGCAGAGGTCTGTTTTCTCAGAATGCCCTTTTAGTTTTCATTGCTGTAAGTAGAGAACAAAGAATCCAAGATAAATGAAATAAAATAAAATAACAAAAAAAGACCAGCTTGGTTTAGGGCTGGTTTACTGAATGATAAAGGTTATCTTTAATCCTCATTAATACACATGTGATTTATTAGAACTATTATTACTGCATGTATTATCCAATATTTATTTTTCTTGAGTTTAAATAGCATTTTTTGATATTTGCACCTATATATTTATTTTACTGCAATATAAAACAGAGACAAGCAGCAAATCACCACACTGGAGAAACTGTAACTAGCAAATGTTTAACATTCGCTTTTGTAAAATAACTTTAAATAAACAGTAAATTTAACAAACAGCCAATCAGTTGACTAATTGCTTCAGATTGGACAATTAGAAATGGATCTTGATTGGTCAGAAAACATCCGTTTTACACCCATAACCTCCATATCTTCATTAAAAAGAGAAAACACACAAACTGTCCTGTAAGCAAACTTACACAACTCGCTGCTCCCACTGAATCCTTATTGGGTAAACCACAAGACAAGGGTGAAGATAACAGAATTCACACAGATAGTATCTCTATTACCGACCAGCAGCCAGGTTAGCTGACCGCCGCTGGCTGACACACACACAGACACACACAGACACACAGCCCAGGCCTGTCTTTGTGTCTGTTCCACATCCTTATCAACAGTCAACCTCTGACATTTTTATCATGACAAGAGGTCAGACTGCTCGTCTCTTGCTACTGTTCTCGATCATCTCTGAACTGCCAGAGAGCGTTCCTTTCTCCGAGTGCATTCATCATTGAATCAGGCTTAAAATGTTCAGCTTTACAAGTCTGTCTTCATATTCATACGGCCTCAAGATAGCACTCAATATCTACAAAAAATGGACTGAAACAGATGAAACATTTACCTTAAATTTGAAGTCCATGTGTTTGACGTGCTAGACGTTAAGATTTCCACATTTCAAATTACATGTGTGTTTTTTTTCTTTCTTGCTGGCATTTTTGTGGTCAAAGCTCTTCAATGCATAGAGATTATATAACAGCTTCTCACAGTTTCCAATGATCCAAGCAGACCAAATAATCTATCATTTGCCAAAAAATAACACACAGGAAAATATGTGCGTAGATGAAATAAATCTATGTTCAGCACATTTGAGATGAGTTACTATTTTTTATAATTTGTCAACCCAAGTTATGAGCTGTTGTTTGCAGCTGCATCTTTCGGTCTGATGGGATCTGATAAAACTTTACAGATGTTCCTGGGTGGCATTAGAAGAATGGAACTTGTATGTCAACATGAAGAGGGGACGTTTGGAAATATCCAGCTGCAATCAGTGGTCAGTACCGCAATGTTACTGTAAATTACCATATTATGTTACTGTCTTACCATCATTTGGAAAATTTGACTCCCCGCTCAACAGAGACCAGGAGAGAAGACTCTGTGGTTTATAGACCGTCTTCTCCTCCAAGCCAGACAGTCATTTAGATTTTTTTTCTCTTTCTCTTTATATTGTTCTTATCTGAAGTGAGAGCCAAAATGACAGGTCGGAGGTATCCGATCGTCTGCACAGAGGTTGTCTTTTCTTCTGAACATCTGTTTCACACGATCGGCACAACTGCTGGTGTGAAAAGCAACTGTTTGCCTCTAGAAAACAACCGTGGATGAGTGAAGATTTTAGGAAAGCCAACAAGTCAGTGTGTGTTGACACAGAACCAGTAACCTAAACTGATGTAGTATTTTGCAACAAGATAAAATCCTAAATTCTGATTTAGGATACAAGCGAGCACCTTGGCTACATGGATTGCCATGTCGGTCTGTTGAACACTTTGATCCAGAATGAAATATCTTAACAGCCACTGAATGGATTGCCTTTGGTAATGCCCAGACCTTTATCTCTGTATTGCAACCATGAGACATTTTTGGCTTTGAATGAAATATCTTGATAACTGCTGGATACATAATAGCCCCATAGACAATTACTATGGACTTTAATTTTAAATGATTTTGATTCCCTGATCTTTCATCTTCTTCATCATCAGGTAAAAATTTAAATTTTCTTAATACTGGCAGTCACAGCTGAGCCCGAGCTGCACATTTTGTTTACAAATGTTAGCATGCTAACCAGCTAATCTACCTTCAAAATTCAACATATCTTATACACAAGCTGCTTGGCATTAACTGCTGAGGACACCGTTGCCAAAAACAAACTGGTTCTGAACCTTAATAGTTGATTCACAGCTAAAACCATTGGATTGCATGTTCGTTTGTTTTTACCTGACATGCAAACACTGACAATATCAGCAGATGTGTCATATTCTACAGGTTGGAGAGAAATCATGGAAACTTGCACACAAGTCTTCTTCATTTAAAAGTCAGGGAACTTTAAAATCTTTAAAAGTTTGCTGGTGATCAATGAGATCAGCCCTTCTGACACTACTGTTCAGTGTTGTTGTGCATTGTGCATTGACTTCTGTTGATGATGCATCCGGGATTACAATGGTTCGGCTTAAAACAGGTGAAAACGCGGGCTTGTTCGCTAAACAGCATCAAGGTTCCAAGAAAGTTCAAGAACCAAAGATAATTTGGTGTAAAGGGGGTAACAGACGTGCCAGCACGGCTGCAGAGACTTTGTCTTTTTACCTTTTTCTGTTTATAAAAGATAGAGGTAGGTGGGAGTATTCTTCCTGTATCAGCTGTGGGTCCCCTGCAGCACCAACACAACAGCCAGAAATCAATTTACATACAAGCTGTGACATTGTGCTGACTGTGTGAAAATGTCATGAGTCAGATAGTAGCAGCTGTAGGCAGCCAGCTCAGTAAAGGTCCCTGAATGCTCAATGGACATCATGAGGTCTTGACCTTCCAGTAAATGTGTCACTGTGATAAATGGTTAGTGTGACTGACACTTCTCAAAGCCCTGACTAGACAGAGAAACGCTCCTGAGTTATTGGAGACCACTCGCAATTTAGTCAATAAGTGACCATAGTTTAAATCTTCCAGGTGAACAGAATATAAACCTTTTATTTTTATTTAGACAAGAGAGTTTTGTTGAGGGGAAATTTATCATTGCTTTTATAGGACAGCAGTGAGTGATGCAGTGATGGCACGGAGGGTAACATAAGACCGAGTCTCTCTTTTATTAAATGAAGATAAGGTCAGCCATGTGTCAGATCCAGTGGGATGAAAAAATGCTTTCCTCTTGTAACACGATCTCTATAATACAAAGAGGCTCGAGTCCAGGAATGCTGTAATTATCAAATCAAAGAGTATACAATTCAAAAACACAAAAACTAAGTGGGAATATGTTTTCCACACACTTCTAAGAATGGAGAATCGCAAAACATCTATTTTCTGGGAAATTTCCAGCCACAAGACTGACAGCGAGATTCTTAAAGTGATGGATGTGACCCCACTGGTCATTGCTCATACAGTCAGGAAAGGAGAGAGGAGTTATTTGTTCGTAAATATGGCTGATAAAATCAGTCTGCTGCTGCTGTTGTGCAGGACCAGGTACGCATTTCAGACAAGGCCAGGCACATACCTGGAGGCTGGAATCTTATCAGAAGCATATTTACCACTATTTCACGTCAACCCACAATGACAGATAGGCCTGGAATTCCTCTGATCACCAAACTGTTGCAAACTGGAAACTTTTTCTTTTTTCCTCAATACTTGGAAATCCATTATATTTGCTCCAGTGGTCACAGAAATTTAAAGAATGACTATGAGACTGTATAGTTCATTACCTGGATCCTAAAAATGATGATTTAGGTTATGTAAGACATTTGTTTTCAGCAAAGTTAACCGACATTGATTTCTCAAACTTAGTCAGTTTTTTAATCACAGCAAACAGTGTCCTCTCAGTGGTGTTGAATCTCTTTATGCATCAGTGTTGTTTGTGGTTGTCTGCCAGAAGTAGTCACAAGTTGACTTTTATACAGTTTTAAGCCACATTTTTACAATGCACCTTTCAGATATTGGTTGTTTTTAACTATATCTTTTAACTGGATGAAGGATTTTAGTCACCGGCCTGCTGGATTTTAAGTTTTATCAGGGATACGGAATAATTCATGCAAACGTTAGCATCCAGAAAAGCATGGGAGAAACATTCATTTTTAACATGAAACTGCTTTATTCAGTGTTTTTACGAATTTTAACCTCGTGGTCGCTATGGTTTGGATATGAGGAGACCTCGGTTGACATTTCTGCTGCCAATAAAAACCTGTTGAATAATGGATACTGGAGGAGAACCGGACTGCAGTGTCAATAAAAAAAGTGAAGACGACAACTCCCATGAACCGATGCTACTCCACAGCATCAAACTTTAAAAAAATATTGAGAGACCCAATAGCAAAATAAAATTCAATACAAATGATTGACAGAACAGCCCATTCCAGTAAAATACCCTTTATTGCCTAAATGGTTTATGGTGTACAGTAGAACACTGAAAACAAGCTATAAAATGATGTATACAACTGCTTATACCACGAAAGTACGTGCTGGAAGAAACAAAATGTCCATAAAACAGTACAATGTTCCAAACATCTTCTGATACTAAACATGCAAGAAGTTTTGTTTCACACAGATGTAGAGTGTGTGTGTAATACAAGGTACATGAGACTGAATAATCCGTCTGTATGCATCAAGTATCTCAAAAGAACTGAGATGAGACTAACTTCCAAACCGAAGATCATAACTCTCCTCCTGACAAACAGCGTTCGCTGCCCCTGGATTTCATTTGGGAGCCCTACAGTCAGACAAAGTGCAGAAGACTTCACTACAAACATGACGGGAGGGTTTCCTATCGTAGCTCAAGGGCGACATCTAGTGTCCATAAGCAAGATAACAAGCTACTTCTTAAAAATGCAATTTCAACAGATTTACAGCCATTTTTATCACATTTTTAAAGTCACTGTATTGACACAACACAAACATTTCATAATTCCATGGTGATTAGATATTTCTTATAATACAAGACGAGAACAAACCAAATAAACCACCACAGCCGGACGTCACTGTTATTTTAGCTTATTAAATTAAAGCAAACAGGAGGGAAAGCAAACTAAACACATTTAGGCTCCTGTATGTTCAATGTGTCACAGCGGGCTAAAGCCTTATTGAAAGTTAAATAATTTGTTTTGGCTTTTATCCTCATTGGTTAACAGTTTATTCACCAACTTTTCTGCAAAGACCCAGGGACTTAAACAAGACAACAAGTTCAGAAGTAAAGCGAAGATGATGCCAAAACTGGGGATCAACCTGCCTTATCACTAGTTTGTTAATGCCCAGTACAGGTTGTAAAGCTGTGTTAGATATCCCTCATCCCCATGTCCTTGGAAGACAGCTGGTGAGTAAAAATGAAGAGGGACGATGACCAAAACCATAAAAAAAACATGATTCAGACTGTCAAACTCCTGATTTTTCCTTTAACTTTGGGGACAAATGCCCAGAGATGTATAAGAACAAAGTTTCATTGGGACTGTCATATTCTACTTTTTTAAGGAAGCTGACAGTCTTTCTGACAAAACAAATACTATAATATTGCAAGTGAGGTCAACATATAGGTAAAATGCCTGCTTATGTTTACAGCAACACCTACTTGACCATTGTGCCAACATCTGTGAGCGCTCTCGGCTGACATAAAATATTTAAATAAGAAACAGATTATTCATTGGAGGAGAATTTAGGCCTCAATCAATATTTTGCCTGAGGATCCTTTTCTCCTCCTCTACGAAGTTCTTGTCAGAGGTCGCTTGTCCCATGTCTCTCTTCCTCTTCTCCTTCTGCTGGAAGGTTTCCACTCGGCGTTTCTTGGCCGACAGGTTTGCTTTGTCCAATTCCTCATCTGATCAGCAGACGAGCGGTGAAGGTTGGTTTTGGGGATTGTTGAGGGGATGGATGGAGAATAAATATTTAAAATAACTCAACACCATGCTAATGAAATTTGGATAATCTCAGCAGTCTCCTTTTCACGCCTTATCCAACATAAATTCTAACTGCCTCTATAGAAACTTTTTCGTTTTATTTATAGCAATCATCAAATTATGTAGGACAAAAACTGCTGAAATAAAAAATAAATTAATAAGTCACTCAATAAATGAATTAATATTCCATTAAAGGTACCAAATGTACATAGTTTTCAGATTTAATTTCCCTTTTATTGATTTTTTTCATTTTTACTTTTATTCATTTTTGACTGTACACAGGTTGGGCACAAAATAAGTATGTGGTAAGAAGTTTAACATGCTTATATTCACAGGCAGTATAAAATGAAAAAAAAAACCACTGTTTTTTATGAAGTGATAATATTCCATTATATTGTAAGGAAAGTGTTTTTATTTTTTGATTTTGGGTTGCTGGGGGAAATCATTTAAATGAATAATTCATGACAAAATTCCTGTGCAAAAATATAAAGCTTATCATTTCAATGACATATATTTAAGCATATGTCTTAAGTTCTGTCACAGGACAGATGAGAGGGAAGCGAGATGACTCACCTCTGTTATTTAGCACCAGAAACATATGCATTTAATTTGTTTTAACCTCTTGTCTGTTTGGGCAAGTGAATTGCTGGATTTGCACCCCTGACGTAGGATTTTACTTGCTCTAGGCAAACAGGCAATCCTTATTGTGGAGCCTTCCATGCAGGTGCAAAGGAACTTGTTTGGTCATTTTGTGGCGCCAAGCATCCATTTTCCACCAAGATGGGTGAAGTGATGCAGCCGAGGGCTGACAACCAAGTGCACAAGCATTTTCTAAGCTTTAACTGAGAAAGAGTGCACACACGCAAACCACTCAAAAAAACGTATTTACATGGTATTCTGGGTTTTGCTTCATATTCAAATGCACATCAAGATTTCCTGATAGAGGGACCTGCTTTAACCCGTTAAAATTAGTAAATCCTCTGTCAGTCTTCCTTTACAAACACAGTAACTACTCTAAACCAGAGGTTCTTCATTTTTTTTCAGCCAAGGACCCTTTAGAAGATATACCAGGTACCCTCTCGTGTATGTTCTTTAGAATAATTTAGTGTACCCTTTTTATTAGAAAGATACAACACATGTATTAAACAGATTTGCAGATAGAGGTAGATTAGAATATAATCTGTGATCGACTATAGATTTTAGAACATTTTAAAGTATACATTTTGGAGCTATGAAGCCTATTTTAAAAATCAAAATAAATTTATATCAAGATAATTTAAACAAATAAATCTGAAGGTAACTGCTCTTAACATGCTAAACAACACCACAGAGTATGTCAGTTAACAGTAATACTGTTGTAGAACTGGTGTATTAAAAGTAAATAAAATGAAACCTATGGAAGTGATCATTTCATACTCATTAAAGAATAAAATAGGTCACTTTGATTGCACTGCAGGACTAACCTGAGCCGGAGGGTTCCTCTTCTGCTGGTAAGAACCGGGCGTTGCCAGAGAAAGGCTGTGGTGCATCTTCCCCATTGTCCTCATACACATTGGACCACTTGATAGCCATGTCCATGCCTGGGGGAGGTCCCTTCTTCTTCTCCGGCTCTGTGGCATAGCTCTCAGGAGGAGGTACAGCGTTTGTCTTCCACGGCTTGAACTCTCTGGCGGGCTTTCGAGAAAGACAGAAAAGCAGGATGTAGAAAACTGAAATCCTTCAACTCCTGAGGAGTGTATTTGTTGTGCATATGACAACGAGGAACTAATAACAATCAAAGTTGAATGATAAATGAAAATATTTTGTTAATTACTGCCCTACTGCCAAATACAGTAATCAGTAAGAGGGGAACTGTAGATAGGACATTACAGAAGCTTCAATATGAAGAGGTGGGCTCTATGTGGCCACTGGCAAGTGTTGTAATATGTTTTTGTATTAATTAAGAGTTACACTTCAAGCCAAACATGCAAACGTGTGCAACATCAGAGCAACTTAGCAGTCATCATTATACCACTGCATCACTGCATATAACTATATTAATGCATAAGCTATTTACATTACAATTAGAAGCCTACGTTTCATTATTACTCATCTGTATACCACACAATTACATTTTATTCCATTATTTCTCTGCCACAGTATGTTATGCTTTAAATTAAAAATTACACTTTTAGTTATCTTTCTTTAGAAATATCTATGACAGCACTGATAGAGACTTACGGATGTGGGTTCCTTTACTGTTATTGCTGTGCATAATATATTATATGACATAAATACAATTTAAACTTGAATTTTCACTATTTTGTGCAAGTCAGCATGACATTATAGGAAAAAAGGGCATTATGTCATTTAAATAGTAATTTACTGATGGTCCCCTGGCTCAGGTACACCCCCAGCGGTTAAAGGGGAAGGTATGGAGGTGGGCTAACCGTCCTCCTGCCGCCAACAACGGGGGAAACTGAGAAAGACACCGCTGCTGGATGTCAAGCCAGTTGTAATTAGCAACATGTTCAACGTTACCACAACGTATCTCATTACAATATATTCAACTCTGCGTGAAATTAGCTTCTATTAATTATTAAAATTAAGTGTAAAATGGTTACTACCGTTACATGTTGCTATGTATCTTCATGTTTACCTCTTCAGGAGCTTTGACCGTCAGGCTCTCCCAGTCTATCTCTTTATTCAGCGGGTTGTAGAGGAAAGCGGGCTTGGACACGGAGTTGAACAGCTCGTCGGGTTTGGGTAACGGAGCTCCGCCGGCGGCTCGTTTGGTCCCGTGCTGGGAGGACTGAGCCCCGCTCCCCTGAGCCTCTGTCCCCGCTCTCTTCTTTCGACGCTCTCCCTCCTCGTCGGAGTCGCTGCCATCGCTGCTGTCGCTCAAATCGTCGTAGCTGGAAAAGAAACCTAAAGAGCCAGACTTCTTTTCTTCCGTCATTTTGCAGGAGGTAACTAATTCTCTAAAGAGAAACAACCTTTTAATGTAAAAACTATTAAAATACGAGGATAAAGCTATTCTGTTGTAGTCGTACCCGTGAGCTCTACTCCATTTTGAATCAGCCTCCAAAAGAGTTGGAAAGTTGTTTGAAAAATGTCGTAACGACTGTCGCAAAGCGTGTTCATTAAAGGAGCAGGCCGAGTAAAAACTAAACTAAACTAAACATTTTCTTTAATTTAATATGAAGTATACATGTTATATTTATGTATTTTATAAATGTCAGTGAAAATATTTAACATAATAAAAATAAAATAAGGTTAGTTTAAGATAAATTGAAGAACAAATAACAAAATGTGGGGAAAGGAAAAGAGGAACAACAAAAAGGGGTCTTCCAAAAAAATAGCGATTACTTGAAATGTCTTTATAATCTCAAAATTTTTTGCAGATTTTACATTTGAGTTTTATTCATAGACTGGTTTTAACTAGTAATCAATTAGTTTCAAACAGTGTCTTAAAAATATAAAAGGAAGGTTGTCTTGTAAGCCATACAATTTTATGGATATAATGTTTTTGCTAAGATTTAATGAATTTAATTATGTAACAAACATTGTATTGCTGCCATCAGACTTCATGTCATTTTTTTGGTTTTGGGAGTATAATAAGCCTTTATTTTTATATGACATTATACTACGAGTGTAAGGATATGTAAATAGAATATACAAAGAGACAGTGCAAACGTAACAATGGTAGCCAAAGGTGACAGGTAGATGTAGTGCAGTTCTGTGATGGTGGCTCTGACAGAGGAAGATGAATTGTAAAGTCTTATTGCAGTAGGAAGGAACGATTTCCTGTATCGTTCCTTAGATCAGCGGGGTTGAATGAATCTTTTGCTCATTCAACCATTCATTAGTACCAGAAAATGGTTGTAGTGTTGAAGCCAATCAGAATATTTTTTTTTGTCATATACTACAACTTTTATACATGAAGCATGATCAGAATTTTGAAAGAACAGCAGTGAGCTACATTTATTGACCGCTAGAGAGCAGTACAGTCCCACAAATGAGCCATCTCAAAGTAGTCGTGAGCCTCTGAACACAAGTGAAGACTTTGCAGTGGCCTGATCATTTAACACTTGCAAGAACACTTTTTTTTAAAAACTACACCTCAAAGTATTGGCGACAAAAACATGAACTTTCAAAACTTATGCAAAATCTATTATGCTTCATATTTAGTTACAATTATGTTGGTCCAGTGAAGAGTCTTTGTTCCACATTACTTAGATCGCCTTCAAAGCACTGAAAGTGTCAGAGGGGCCAACGCTGCTTCCCGGTCACATCACTTCTTCTGATGATTTAAAGCAGATAATTTAAAAAGTTTTTTGGGGGGTGGGGGGACTCTGAAGTCTTCTAGACTTAGAGGGGCCAATCTTTGCCCCCGTGCACAGGTCAAACAGACTAAAATACACAGGACAGACAAGGAAACATAAATTTAGTGGATATATTGCTCACAGTTTCCCCCTTGTCTTCGTGCCCCTCCTCTCCATGCTAAATTATAACAATACAGATGCTTCAAATGAGATGTTTTGCATTTTTAAGGTGTGCTTAAGGTTGAAAAACACAGAGATTTACTGGAGGTCCAGTCCCAACAGATCCTGAAGTGAAAGTTTAAGTGCAGGATTAGTAGGCTACTGTTGTTGCACTAAAGTGAGTTGTGGGGATGAGCATGACTGTCAGTACATATTTCATGTGATTATAACCCCTATTTATTCCAGTGGAGTCTTTACGCTGATCACTATGTTTATCGGCAACTAATGACACTGTGTCAAGTTGTGACCTCTGAGCATCTAAACGCCGACAGGAAGTACACACAGATACTTTCAGGGAGAGAAAAACTGGTGAACTTGTTGAACGAACACAGTAAAGGCCTTCTTTAAATCTGTGTTCTGTTTTTTTTTTAACAGTGACATTTCTCTTTCAGTCATTGATTAAAGGAAACCTTCATTGTCTTATGCAAATCATTTCTACTAATCCTGAACAGTTTTGATAAACTGGCTATTGATGTAACAACAAATTCTTGGAACCCAGCTTCCAGAGGTTTTACCCTGGCTTTCTTCTCCTCATCTGCATTGTAATTCATTCAAAATAAATAAATAAATACAAACAAAAGCTATTTCTTCACAGCTTCAGCGTTCAAGGTTTATGATTTAAATCAACAGATGTTGTGAGATAATTCCACTTATTGCCAGTACAGTTTATCTTGCTTTCCTGAATTGAAACGAGACCAGATGTGTTGCAGATTGTCGCGCATGTATCAATAATGAGTAATTCTTGTAACAAGTAATTATTTTGACCCTCCTAATTCCCCTGTTTTCAACATGTTTCCTCTTACTACTCCCATAAACTACTAGGACACAATGAAAATCCATTTCCTCCCATATCAGCCGAAGATGTTCTGACGAATGAATGTTGTTTTTCTAATCATAGTCTTGGGGACGAAATTCTCTGGAAAACGGATGATAAATCCAACAGGAAGGATTCTGGTCCATAACTGGTACATGTGGCCCTCCCTTTGGTTTACTTTTTTTCTCCAATCTCCACAGAACCTGACCGTTATGTGAGAAATTCCTCATGGAGGTGAAAAGCCACACCTCTCCACGTCTCTTGTTTAATCTAGCCATTCATAATATCTTAAATGTCTTTATTTTATCTATCGGCTTAGGACACATCTGCTGCAGCACACCCGTGGGTGGTTTACTCAGTGATAGCAAATCCAGCAGTGGGCAGATGTTGTTCTCTCTCTCTCTCTCTCTCTCTCTCTCTCTCTCTCTTTTAACTTTTCTACAATTAAGGCAGAGATGCATACTAATTATGCAGGTTTTTCCGTCCAATTAAACCCGGCCAGCTGACGTTATGTCCTCACATGTTTTATTGCATCACCTGTGCGTTCTCTCTGGAAGGCCCATTGGGCGATTCCGATCACTTTGGATCTTGATTGTGGAATTCCTGTTTACGTCTTCGATAATCAAACACACAGTCCATCTTGAAGTTGCCAAGCAACACCTGGAGAATGAAAATAGAGGATTGCTGATGGGCTCATAAAACCCAGATGGAAGTTTTCACCCTTTTTCTTCCACTAACAGATAACGATGTGGGCCGGACTTCTTTCTGATGTGTGTTGCAGCCTCCTCTAGCATCTTGTCCAATCTTACTTCTTTTTTTTATCTACAAATCATTATTTGTGATTGGTAAGGAATTCAATTGAATATCTTTAATCTTAACCATTGCTTTATTTGCTTATATTGCGGTAAACTAAAGGGGTTTCAATAGTATTACTACCAAAGAAGTTGCAACTTCTGGCTGATACCAGTGAGGTGACCTTTGACCTAAAGCTCTGTTGATGTAGCGGGATGACACAGGGGGTTGAACGGTGACCTTAAGAAGGTTAATGAGGAAAACAGACATGCTAATGTCAAGATCATTGCCTGTATTCAATGGATGTTGACATCTTTATGTTTTCCTCTACCTCCTGTCCCGTTATCCCCATGTCATTGTTTTAATTGTTTGTATGGACGGGCTGTAACAAAAGTAATTTCCCTCGGGATTAATAAAGTATTTCTGATTCTGATTCTGATTCTGATGTTTGGGGGGTTGTTTTTTGGTTGTTTTAAGAAATCAACCAGCATATCTATACACACTATATTCTTATTATTCACCAGATTCAACTTTATAACACCCGAGAGCTGCCTTATTCAAGAAAAATTGAGTCCTAGTCACAGCTAAATAATTATTTGTCCTTATAAACTATAATTTGGTAATGTGATGTGATAATTCTGACAAACCTTAACTTCACTATATTTTTGCATAAATTATTATTTACAAATAATTGGCCTGTAATTGTTTGTGTGCAGATGCATATTTTGTTTATGTGATGATGCTGGATATCATTACACCTGCTGCTCAAATAAAGCTATTTTTTTGGTTATTCGACCAGGATATCTTTAAATATACATAATTGGCGTACAGCATACAGTTTACCATAACAAGATAGGACCTGTGAGGTATGAAAGAGAGTAGCCTGTATTTAGACAAGTGCATTCTCCACTGAACATGTTTGAAATTTGACATTTCAGGGCCAGATATGTGTTTCCAAAGAATTTTATTCAGGAGAATTTACACAACCACAGCTGAAATTTTTCCAGTGCAGCCACAGTTTTATCTGCTGCAGCTTTTAATGTGAAGGGCTTCCCAAACCAAGTTTATCCTGCTGGTACAGGGATTGAACTGGCAACCTTCTAATCACAAGCTCACTTCTCTAACCTTCAGGCCACCACTGCCCCATAGTTCAGAGGTGAACGTATGAACATCATGTTCACACACCGTGAAAGCCTGAAAAAATGTGCTTTCTTGTCTTTTGTCATTACAACAGCTGAACTGGGTTTGACTTCTGTCTCTTTACCTCAGTGTGATGTTCAAATGAGGAATCAGGTTCTCCTGCGAGTGTGGAAATTGGAAATAGATTCTGTTTGACATTGTCAAGAAAATTTTATGAATTTAATATAATTGAATCATCATGTATGGCATGTAATGGAAGCAGGAGGTGGAAGCATGAATGAATGACAACTATAGGTCCTGTGTGTGTGCATGTGCGTGTATGTCAGGTCTGTGTGTGTGTAATGAATGAATGGAATTTACCCATTTAGGGATTAATAAGTGCCTTTCCTTCTTCTATCAGTTGAAAATATCCAAGTAAAAAACATTTCATACATTTTCTTGCATATATAATTCACAGTCTTATGCAACATGCATAAGTCAGCCTCAACTGTCAAAGCAACACCTGTGGAAATCAAATATTCATGCTCACCATCTCTTCCAGCATTACTCGATATATCTTTCAACACTCCTTTTATCTTTTCTTCCATCTCTTTTTTCCCTGTTTAAATCCAACAGTGATACGATTAAATGGAAAATGGCTGAGGTGGAAATAACGTGTGGTGTCATGACTGGTCTTTTTTTCACCTTTTTTTTCCTAAGAGAGGAAAAAAAAAGTCTCAGGTGAAATCATGAGGCAACGTTCAAGTTAATACATGCATTTTTATATTCATACATGGTGCACGTACATGCATAAGCAAAATGTGCTTATTCACCTTATTTCATTTGCATTCTTTTGCATACTTTTGCTGTTCTTCCTCCTCTCTATTTCTCTTTTAATTCCTTTACTTCTGTTATCTGATATAAGTACACATCCACCCCCCCTTCATACCACACACACACATGCACACATACCCTCCACCACTGTGTTTTCTCTGGTCACTTTACACTCAGTGCGACTTCAAACCTGAGAGGTGGCATTCCTTGGCTCATTACATTAACTCTGTTTGCACCGCGGCCTGTCAGGGCTCGTGGCTGGAGGCCGGAACGGGATCCAACTGATGTGGCAAGAAGAGAGAAAATGAGAGAGAAAAAAGAAAGAGAGAGAGAGAGAGAGGAGAGACAAGGGGGTTGCTGGGAGAAGGTGTGGGAGATCTGGGTCAAAAGGACAGTTTGTGGGCGAGTGGGGTGGGATG
>CAFUXE010000059.1:703671-739766 GCA_903364295.1 Serranus cabrilla | reverse complement strand
CCCCGCAAGATTGAAAATAAACTACAGTGATCATGTTGATGGTAACAGAGCAACATGTTACCCAGTGCAACAGTGTGACTCACTGATGTGTTTTTAGGATACTGTCCTCCCTTCCATCCCATTGGCTCTTTGTATAGCAGTTTGTTAGTGTGGATATGTAGTATAAAGAAAGACAAAGTGCACTTGAGGCCGGTGGGTTAGCAGCTTCGTGGAGGAGACAAACACAGGACTTTGACTTTGGAGACCAGTGTTCATGTCACATGTGAAACCAAATGTCAACATTGTTATTTAACATTCAGGTAACTTAACTTCCAGGTGTAGCCCCTTCATAGCTATGTGATGGTCCATGTCACGTTTTACATCACAGACTACCTCATTTTCAGTAGTTACTTTCATTTATTTGACTGTTTTAACAATATTTTTCTAAACCTAACAATGTACTTTTTTCCCGAAATAAGTGGTTTTTCACGAAACTACAACTTTTTCGCAACATTAAAAATGTGTAAATGCAACAGTTACTTTTAGGTATGGGGCCATGTGGAGATCTTTGCCACAGGTAGGTGTGCTAATTTTAGAAACGCTAGTAAGTTCATTTAGTATTGAAGTTAAGTTACTTATACTTCACTTGAGTATTTCTATGTGTTCCAACTTACACATATTTTTAATGGCGATTCTCTTCAGAACATTTTACCGATAATACTGTCATATTTGTACTTTATCTTACACTGACCAGGTTTTATTGACCATCTCATTCATACTTAAACAAGAGCCAAACCTGATTCTAGGTCAGGTTTGGCTCTTGTTTAGGGTCATTGAGAAAACATATGAATGTAGTTGTTTCTGCCAGTTAACTCACACTACAGGAAATTCTTAATCTCACATCCTTTTTAATCCAAGAAGTGACCTAAGACTTTACTCTTTTATGTCCATGTACTGTAATGCTGCTGGCAGCCTGGACAGCTTACACATATGAGGTAATGATGATGAAGTCTTTCGCTGCAAGCCAGCCACACCAAACCTGGCTGTAGCCCTGATAGCAAACACATGAGGTAGTGGTGATTGTCCATCTGTGTCTGGAGCCTGGCTTTTTAACCTGTGTCCTGGCTGACAGGTGGCACTGCTTTGCCCCAGTGGACTCAGAGGCCGGGGCTATTTTTTGCCTCAGTGACAGTGGACAGTGACACAGGGCAGCTGATGGATAGAGAAGTGTCTGAGATTAAACTAGTCCTGACATGGAGGGGACAAAAGGTCCCTGCCACCCATGAGTGGCTGGTAAAAAAGACACAGGGTGGAAATTTCCTGAGAAACATAAATCTCATTACTTTCCTATGAGCCTTTTACCTTTTGTTAAAGTAGCTAAAATCAATGTTTTTGCAAGAAAAATGTAACAAATGTTTATGTTTATGTGAAGGGTATCGCACAAAGTGCCACAGATGATTATGACCTGACTCTGCAGTTTCCCTCAGCTGTACAAAACAGTTTAACATCTTTCCAGTACAAGTCAGCCACCAAACAATAATACATTTAGCAGTTTTAAACATGTGGTTAACGTTGTGAAAAGGTTGCAGTTTAGTTTAGTTTTAGTCAACAAAACTACTTGGTTAGGTTTAGGAAAAGATTCATGGGTTGGGTTAAAAATTTGTATTTTTGTTACGTAACATCAGCAAATCCTAATGTTAAGTTACATGCAGCTTATCATTGAATTTTGGTTTGACACAGGACATAAACTGCAGTATCGTGAGTGAGAATCATGTTTTCTTTCACCTGTCCATCAACGCCAACTTCCTCCTTACACGGACATGGTAGTTCTTTATACAACATGACCTGAATTTTGTCTTTGCTCCCATCATAATTTCCTCTGCCACAATCATCGGACATCACCACCTGAGAAGAAAACAACATATTGGGTAATTTCTTGAGGGAGGATATTCTCATAAAAAAACATTCAAATTAATGTTAACATTGCTCCGGAACTGCTGGATGTGCAAAGTGGCAACTGTTCGACATATAAAATGAAAAAGTATTAAGTTAGTGTTGTGTTTACAGTTTGTTGCCGTTACCCCTAAGTGACCAAAAAGTGAGGCAGATAATAGTGTTCTACTACCTGATTTGAAAGAATGAACTTTTTTCTTTTACTGCAAATTTTCATCCTTGTCCCATGTTTGTCTCAGATGTTGAATGTTGTCTTCTTTTTGTTCACGTCTTCTTCTTCTTGTTATTGTGGAAACCAGGGATCACAGTGGGTCCTCCTATCCTGCAGCGGTAAATGTATGTTGCTCCCCCCAAATGAAACTGGGAACAATTTTCTGTGCAGTTGTTTTTAATCTTCAGCAGAACACATTGTTTTTGTGTGTTTGCTCTCCCAAGAAATAAATAGTAAATCTGTTTTTCATTGTTTATGTTTGAAGTTTTGAGTGGATGCATTCGGGCCTCTCAGAGGATCTGCACTGCTGCAGTTTCATGCACAGGTAAGGGAAAGAACGGAAGGAGCTGGATTTTCACTCAGATAGACGGGGACTGTCCACAACTATTGAAAGAAAGACATTACCATATGCAAAAGCCATAAACCTGGTCACTAAAAAAAAAAAGTAAGGATGTTTCAGTGTCCTCTTTTTCGTGTTTCTCTGAGCACTCCACTGTAAAAACCTGTGCCAGATAGTATTTTAAACATCACCGAGTGTTGTTTAAATCCACTTGAAGTAGCAGATGTGTAATATATATTCATGGAAAGTGTATTGGCTTAAAAATAGCTATCCTCTCAGAGATTATCTGGACTTTTTGGCACCCACACTGACTTTAAGGCTCAGCAGGGTAAGTCGGAAATCAAAGAGACTTTGGAAAGTCAAAGAAGAAGCCGGGGATGGCACTGTTTTGCAAACTCGGCAGAAAAACCTGGTGTTTAATTTTCACAGAACCATCATGCTCAAGTCTGGTATTTTGACAGGTGTCAGCGGTAGGACTCCTTAACACCTTTTTAAAAAATCCTTATCTTTCCCTTTGAATTTCTTATGAGGGCGGATGATAGACATTGCGAAACCCAGTTATCTCATGATGAATTTAATTAATTAGTCATTTTAGCTTCCCCCAAAAAACCCTTTTCTCAAAACCAATACAAATAGCAACGAGTTGATGTGAAGACTTTTCTGGTTTGGACACACCTGTGAAAGGGAGGCACATATTGCTGAAACCCGGTGTCTAGGCTGCTCAATACCAGGCAGGTCACCGTTGTGCAGCACTACACTACTGTCTCCTGTTGTCACTTTAGCACCTGTGTGATCTCCTCTGACAGCTATTCTCTGTCTGAAACTGGACCCGGCTACTATTACAAACTGCTCTCCAAGTATCTCAGTGCGGCCAAGTTAAGTCTAGTGTCTGCAAATTGCACTTCAGATACTTCCAAATATTATAAAATGTGTGTTTCTCACACATTGTCACAGAAACCGTTTGGCCAAGGAATTTTTCCCACAGTCGTAAAACCCATTTCAGCACATGCTGAGTAAGCGGTCCCTGTCAGCTAAGGCAGCACATGTGCTTGTGTCATCTCCTGATAACAAAACTGAGGAGTTTGTTTGCCACATTGTGAGATACGCTTATTTGCTCTCTTGCCTAGGATTAGATGAGTAGATCGATACCACTTTCATACCTGAACTGCAATTTCCCCTTTTCCACTAAGGCAGTTCCAGGGCCGGTTCAGAGCCGGTGCCTAATCTTGAACCAGTTCTTTGCATTGTGACAGCCAACGAACCGGCTCTGGTCAGGATATACTGATATAAACTCTTTGCTGGTCTCAAACCATGAACCTCTTACGTCAGGGACTCAGGGTGGGATTATCGTAACCAACAAGAGCTGCTAAAACATGTATCATTCATTTGATTTGATTTGTTTAACTGCACTGTGACTGATACAGGCTAACGTTGGTGAGCTAGCGCTGGCAGGCTGGAGCTAGCTTACAACAAAGGTCATCAACATTGTACGTTCAGTGTTAATAAGAACATAATTGTCGTCCATAGCAAGACAAGCAGCACAAATGTGTCATGCCAGTCATGTATGGAGACGATACAAAGAGATGATGAAGTCCTCCGTTGTTGTTATTATGCTTACAGAGAGTGGAGACGCATAAAGTGACATATACAGTGACATAATGATGTAGCTCTCTAGCCTGTGGAAAAGGTTCTGAGACGGTTTGCTAGTTAAACCAACTGCAATCCAGAGCCAGCACCTGCCAGCACTAGAACTAGGTTTGTATATAGCTTAGACCAACCCAGTTAAGTGCCAGTCACATGATAGAAACATCATCAACATGCCCACTTACTCACTGTGAATTGTCCGGACAATGACCTGCTCTATTTACGCATGGGCCCAATTGGATATTATACAAACTTTGCACTAGAGATCTGGAAGGGTAAAGTCAGTTCAATGCCCTGTCCAACTGATTTTTGACATTTGCACTCTCACATACAGTAAATCTGGGTAATGTCAGGATAAATTTAGGGTTGTGTAAACAGGACCAATGTTAAGCGAAATTAGATCCTACTAAGATCCTGCCTGTAACTCCATGCTTACTGTACAGATATGAGAGTGAATCAATCCTCTCATAAATCTTCCTTTAAATGCATTTAATCCCATCATCCAACATTGTTTATTATTCTTCATGTTTTATGTAATGCCTCTTTTCTTCAATGGTGACAGTAAATGCCAGATGAAAGGATAACTGCAGCAAACTCTGCAGGGTTTGGATGCATGACACATACTTGCAGATTCATAGGTTTCAAACCCCAACAATGATTTTCTTTGAGACTCTGTGTCTCTATCATGATTGTTCAACACTTTATCCCCTGCATAAAGATAATCGTCATCAGCGCTGGCTTCACTTTACATGGAAAATATACGGGATCAGGCCTAAATTACTCGCAGCCTAATGGTATCACTGCAGATAAGAGAGAACATGCCTTTCAAGCCATTCTCTCAACCCTCTCGAGAAATGAAAAGGGATTTTGTATGAGGAACATTGTAGTGAGCAAGCATAAAGCCACTCTCTGTTCCACAGCCAGCTCCTCAGAGAATTCACGCCAGACAGAGGATCAGCTCCAGAGATGAAAGTGAGGTCAAGGTGGCTTTTTTTCTCCTCCTCCCTAAATCAGGCTCCTCTCCTCTCCTCTCCTCTCCTCTTTCCTCTCCTCTTTCCTCTCTCCTCATCCCAAACTAAGACCAGGCAGTACGTGAGGGACAATGATGTAAAAGAGGAGTTGTCTTCACAATTTCTTGTCCCAATTAGACCAGATTGTCTGAATTAACACTTCTCCTCACCAGTATGTGATTAATTGTTTGTGTGTGTGCATGCAATCTGCATTGTGTAACTTGTGGTACAATATACAGTTATGTGTCTATAACCCAGATCTGTAAATCTTCAGTTTTTTACTGCGTGATCATCCAAAAACAGCGCAGAAGAAATGCAGCATTGCCTGCCACCACGCTGTAGTCGTTCATCATGTTTGCAGGGTTACCATGCTGGATATATATACTCCTCTGTGTCTGAAAACAGATGTTATATTTATTATCCTTTGCAAAGCAATTGCTTCAGCTTTTTATTTGAATTGTGCATAATCATATCCAAAAACAACTGAATTAAATACTCTCTCTGACATGTGCATTCTCCCCTAAATTAAATTTAAGCGTTTGCATGCCCATGCAGTGGAGCCACTTCTCTTTAAATTTCCTCTGGACTTGCGTTTGTTTCATTTGGAAAATGCACAGTTTTTCTTCCTCCACTTGGATGAGAAAGTCAGGAAAACCATCAGAATACTTTGGGATACAGGCCTGGTTTAACAACAGGTGGTTTTAGAGCCACCAGAGAAAGGAAGCAAGGAGCTGGACGTTAATTACATCCACAGCATAAGGAGTAAATGTTTTCATCTTACTCAGCACATTTCTTATTTTCCTGTTCTTGTTTTCCTTCCAGGCAGTTGTGTTTTTTTTACTGGGGTATAGTCAGATTCAAGTACAGACACCGCACCGGTTTCCAAAGCTCTGTTAATTGATGATGTTAAGGAAACTTAGATGATTTAACGTTCATCTTAAACGTGTGTGATTTATGATGCTTCAGCATGTCAGTTTGGCAGCATTTGAATGCCAGGGGTTTTTAAAAGTTGACAGACAGGCTTGTTTTTGCGGGTTTGGTTGCCTTCTGCTCAACATGTGCAAAACTAATTACACACCCAACACACAAATCTCTCTGTCAGTGAAAGAAAGAGCAATTTCTGGTGATTTCCTTACAATAAAGCAACAATATAAAAAAAATGTTTAGACACAATGAAAGACCTCATCAGTTTTGGGATACTGTTCAAATGAACCATCAACTAACCAGGCTTTGTTTCAAGAGCCAATGCTGTCAGATCCCTTCAGAGTGCTTACAAGGCTGCACAATGAGAATGAAAAGCCAAACATGAGGCAACACCTCCCCTGTGCAGCGTGTGTGTTCCTCCTGCGTGCCCTCTCTCCACCCCACATGACCCGCAAAGGGACTTTCACTTTCCCTGCACACTCCCAAACTTCCTCTCAGCCTAAACTCCCCCTTCACCCTGGACTCCCCTGGCCCCTCTCTCCCTGATTTCCCATGGTCCCTAAAGCTCTGCAAACCACCTCACTGCACACACACACACATGCTCTTACATGAAGCATTGTTGCAGCTATCGAGCGCTCTGTCTTCCACCATCTGTTAAGCACTCTCCCAGCTGTTGCCCACTCTCTCGACAAAATAACAGCCCTACGAGCCGGTGACACGCATGCAGGACAGAAATTACACAGGGCTGTGTCTGCTAATTAGAGATGCAGGCAGGCTTAGTGTCTAGTCGGTCTACAGGTAGGGTCAACCTCAGACACATGCCAACCTATTGCTTTCCCCTCAGGCTGTTTCGCGGCAGACGCTAACTGATGAGCTGTTTCCCTAATACGGCACACTTAAGCAACTATGTCAGCATTGTGTCGAGAAGTATGCACTTACAGTAGACTTGATAAACATTTTTATTGAGTCTACTGGCTGGTTACAGGACAACATTTTGTTTTACGCTCTACCAACCGTAGATCCTCCCCTCTTCCTCCTCCACTTTCTTTTTTTTTCTTTAACCAGTCCGGTTGACTTTGGCTTCACTCTCGTCCTCTGAGGCTTAAAGTTTCCACACACCCCACATTTACAAGCTGTTACTGTACTACGAAATGTTAACCCTGAAAGACAATATGCTCTCCAGCCAGCACATGGTGTTTGAATTCAGGACTTCCAAGTGGGAAGCTCTGGAGCTGAAGTCACGAGTGTGCAGGTAAGGATACACGGAGCTCCTGGACTGGGGCCAGCAACACCCTCGAGCCTAAATTAGGTGCAGACTCACAACATACTGCCAGCAAGTACAAAGTATAGTTTTTCATGTATTGTACATCATAAAATGAATGAGAAAAAAGTCACTCTTACTATGCTAGAAAGAATGTCTGTTGTCCATTGCTTCGAAACTTTGAAATGTACAATTCTGGGACAATAAGAAGGCAAGCTAAAACGGACATGTGCTCGCTCTGTATTATATAATATTTGATCATATGGAAGGACTTTGTCTGTGACCACATGCTGCTCTGATCAGAACCCTGCCTTGCCTTCATGTACTTCTCAAACCCCATAGTCATTGTCTAAAAACACTGGTCCGCTGACTACACTACCATCATCATTCTAGCTTCATTTCAACATTTATTGGCCATCTCATTGGATAAGTTATGAAACTGAAAAGAGGGGGGAATACCACATGTTTCAGCATACACTCATCTGCGTCTGCCCATTCCTCAAGAGAGAAAAAGAGGGGTGATCTGATTCTGATTATTGGACACTAGTCACTCTTTGGGCCTAACGTTCTGGTGCTCAGTGCACAATGGACTGATTAGTACACATCTGGACACGTGAAAAAAAAAGAGAAAATTCATCTTGCAAAGTTTGCTGTAAATCTGCATGCATACTTGGCTGAAGTAATTTTATGGTATCATATAGTAAAAAAACGTTTAAAAACTTTTGCAGCATGTGAGGCTCTAAATCAATTATTTCATCAAGGCTTTATCGATATGACACATCTGGATTCAAACTCTCCCAAGTGCTTATCAGTCAGCAACATACTACTTACTCTAAAAGAGATATTATTTAAACCTCTAATGGCAGTATCAGGGCTTTGCTACAAACCGATCATGTAATTCATTTGTTCATGATGTTGATTCACAGTCTTGTCAGAGAACCAGCATCTCAACATTTTTGTTTCCTGGAAGTGAAAGAAAACATCTGGTTGAAGCATTGCTGTCCCAAGATGCTGGCTGATGGCAAAGCCAGCGAGACAGAGAGAGAAAGAGAATGCATCCAGAGCAAAGTGCTTCCTCCGCGGAGACAACTGTCTTTGATGAAGAGGGGGAAGAGAGTTTGACCCACTGCTGCAGACACACACAAACCTCTGTAGCTTGTTTGCAGGCTCTGCAAAATGAACGCTCTTCATTAACCTTGTTGTTTATAGTGGCTGGCAGGCGCTCTTCAAGTTTCCATGTCACTTTGACCTCTCTTATATTACTCCTTGTTTGGGCATTGTGACTGTTCACTGTAACTGCTGTTTTCAGGTTAAGAAACGCTGTGTGCTCCATCTGGGATTAGAGGCAGGAACTGCTCTGTCTCCTAGTAGCGTCCCCCCAGTTCCCTAAACTGCAAACCATATGGACTCCCTCTCCGTCCAGGCAGAGCTGAGGGAGGCTGCGGACGTCTGGAGGAGGATGCTGATGGGGTGGGGGGTGGGGCCCAGGGATCCACAGAGCTCTGTTTGTTCTAGGTTAATGGGTTAACCTTGATCGGGAAAGGTGGAAGTGGGTTAGAAGCTGTTTGTTTGGAAAATTTGATGGCAAAGATAAAGAAAAGAAACGGTGTCATTTTCAAGGAGGAAACACAGCAGTGCTCAGACATGGTTACACAGAAACAAAGAAGGGTTATTTCCAACTATAATCACTGCCAGAGCAAAAATGTTTCAAGATAAACACTACTCCAGTTTATGCAGCTAATAAATCTGTGTTTGTGTTAATCTCACGACTGAACATAATGCAGCAGCTGGAGCTGATGCAAAATCAAAACCCCTCAAACTGCACAGCGTGCTAACTAACCTTTAAAACCACCTTCACACTTTCACATGTCAGACCTGCTCAGGATTATGTCACACGGTGGTCTGTAACATATTTGCTTAATATATTTTTATGTGAGAAGAAATGCAGTTAATGGGAGGCCCTACTTTAAAGTGTAATTATTGTGGATGCTGGCCAAATTAAATAAATACCAGGATGCAACTGGGTTGTTTTATATAAAACACCACCACATGCCTCTGGCTTGCACTTTGCACATACTGTTGCACTTTTTATACCAATCCAACAGTCTCATATATTTTTTGCATCATATTTGAACCCTGGAGAATCTAAACAAATAAAGCAATACCCGAAATACTTTGTCACCTACTTGTTGTGGCTTATGAGATTAAAATTTTACTGAGAAAATGGGTACACCAACCCCTACTCTTCTGCTACGAAAATAAGCCCCAAGGGTGCACTTTTAGGGATACCTGTGTGTAAAACCAAAATAAAGACTTGTAAACTACTCCTGATAAGACTTGCCTAATACTGGATAACACATGCCATTAGGCCCAACACAACAGTGCCTTCAGCTGCAGCACCTGGCAGATTTGCTTGTCAGCAAACAACAGGAGGCTCCACCAGCTGATCTCTTCTATTTTTCTCTGGCATTATTTCAGTCCTGGTGTGTACTCTACACTGTGTCACTGACTGCATGTGTCTATGCAGGCAAGTTTAGGCAGATTTCCACAATTGGAATGCCTTCTTCCCTGCAGAGTATACAAATATTGTACCTGCTTTGGGTTAATACAGTAGTCAAAGTAAACAAAGGGCATTAATGAACACAGGCCAAAAGCCTATCCGTGATGTCACGAGCCTGTAACTGGTGAAATCCAACACCACCAGCTGGTAGGAGTTGTGTTGGGGTGAAGACGGGTCCCCTTGCATCAGTGCAAGTCAAGGCACATAGCAGAAACCACCGCCTGGGGGTAAAGACGCACAGAGCTGGATCTGCTGTTGTCTTTGAGACCACTCACTCGAGCTCTGACTCTCTGTATCCCACACTGCTGTCGAGCCAACCCTGCTGCACCGCTCTGCAAGCCAACTTTTCTATGCAACTGTTGCGCGTCTCCACTTTGGATAGAAATAGCCTTATCACTGCGCGCCGCAGAGCGCAAAGGATCTGAGGAGCTCTGGTTTGAACGAGTGGGAGAGATCTCTCCTCCCGGACTGCAGTACGATGAGGAAATTCTGAGTTGGCAGAACTCATCCGTCCACTTTACGCTTTCCTTTGGCTGTTACCAAAGGGTTAGCCCATGAGCAGGTATCCTCTTGAGTGTGATTCTGTTTTCACCCAGATCTCTGCTGCCTGGACAAATGCATACAAATGCATTTAGGAGCTCAACGGACAAGGAGTGGACACGTTTCCGCGGCAGCAACGTGAGTGTGCATTTGGTTTTTAATACTATGCAGATGTTAGAATACCTATGAAACTGCTCCTGGAACAACTCTTCTTATAAAATGGCAACTGTCTTTTCCTAACCGGGGCGCCAAAAGTGTTTGCAACCAAAAACGTGACTGACAAGAATTTTTTTTTTTTTTGAAGTCGGCCAATACGATATATGCACAGTTTAATATTGATGTTTTCAGCTATATCCCTTTGTTTCTGTTGACTTTTCATTCTTTACTCTGCACAAGAATCACACAAGCTATAGTACAACTGCATGTGTAGATTTTTTTTTATATTTATTGTTAACTTTTTTCTTCTTGGCTGATGCTGTTACATGAAGCGGACATCTAGTAGTAGTTCTTGCACAAGTCTTGGCTTTGAACTCACCACATGAACATGCAGCCTGGGATTTCCTACATTATAATCTGAATACCATGTGGGCCACTGCTGAACACCCATCTTCTTATTTCTCTTTCACTCACAAAGCTATAATAAGCTGAGAAATAAACACTGAGGATGGCTTGGAAGCAATGATGCTTATTCAGCATGTGTGTGATAAATCCTTGTTGTACTGTGTGATGATATGGAAGCATAAGAGACACCGTCAAGGTCTCAAGATCTAACATAATCAGACTATTTTAAGTGTTTAAGCCTTAAATGAAAAAAAAAATCTATTTAGTGCCTTTAAACCTAAACATTCCTCATGGAAGTGTTTATTATTGACGTCCTGCATGCAGGTTTTGTTGTCCTGTTACATTCAGCTGGGACTGTGGAGCTACAGAAATGTGCACGCCTCCATAGGCTACTCAACAGGAAATGTATTTTCTTCTATCAGAAGCGAGTCCAAGTTGTCTGCACTCTATTATGCATCCCTTTCAGATAAGATCTAAAATGAGCTACGCTTACAGTGTTGTTCTCTGCTAACAGTTTTTGCTCGATGCAAAACAAAGTGGACCTGATATCCTGAGAGATCCATTCTTTTTTTTTTGTCCTTGAGAGTGAAAATGAGAGCCTTATGAGAATAGTGGGTTGACTGAGAACAAGTGTGGCCTCCTTTGAATTCACTGGGAGAGTTAGTGTGTATGCATCAGTGGTTAACTGGCTCCTGAGCTCCAGACAATCACCCACTGTTGCAAGAATTGCTGCTCCATTGCTGGCGGTGGTTGGAGTGTATAGCTGTAGAGGCTCGCAGCTACTCACGTACTGTACACTTGCCTGAGACCATGCTGTCTCCTTAACGCTGCCGGGTTCACATAATAAGTTGCTGATGCAAGTTTTTCAGGAAGTGAGGAAGGGCTAAAGTTGGAGTAGGGGGTCTAATGAGATGGAGTTTGTGTTTGCCTTGTTATTGACACAGTGGTTAGTTTACAATGACATTACGTTTGATTGATTCATCTACTGTGTGGTGCACCTGTGCTTTAAAGGGACAGTTCACCCCCAAATCACAAACATTTCTTGTCCTACCTGTAGTGCTGTTTGTCTGTCTGGATTGTTTTGATGTGAGTTGCTGAGTGCTGGAGATATAATAGAACTAGACAGCTCTTGGTTCATGGTTCTCAAAGTGCCAAAAACTCAACAACAGTGTCTCTTTCCAGAAATCACAACCTGGTTACTCAAGTCCACATTCCTTTATTTTCTTAATTTTCTCGATACAGAACTACAGTGACATGGACGAGAGGCTCGTGCTTGTGACAGTGCAAGAAGTAAATATTAATGGAATCCTCGGCGGTTGAGCTGTAAAGGTAGCTAGCCCAGTGGTGCTAGGTGAGCTAGCAGTAGATGCACACTTCCTAATCCATGATGATACAGTTGGCAGATATAGTCTGGAATTAAAGAAAAGTGTTCATACATAAAACTGCTCACAACAAGGTTTGTGGAATATCTTGAGTAACCGGGTTATAATTGCTGGGAAGAGATGTTGCTGTAAATTTATTTTTTGATGCTTTGAGCATCACAACGTGTCATTTAGTTATTTTATTACTAAAAACACTCATACTGATATCATTATACACACTGTTCTCCTTTGACTGGCTTGGGAACAAGTCCACTGGAAAGATACAGGAGACATGAAACACTGTCATTACATGAAGTACAGGTACTGTAGCATCCAACTTACTGTAATTACCTTTAATATGGCCTCCCATCTTTTGTTTTCTTTTCTATGTATTTTATGCTGAAGAGTCTGTAATTTTTTTTTGAAAATAAGAGAAATAAGCTCAGTTTAATCCTACAGGGTGGTATAGCATGAAGCTTAAAGGAGCAGTTCACCAAGTCTTTTTTTAAAAAGCACTACAATGACTGATGTGTAGTGAAACTGACTAAATCTTAAAAAGAGAAGTGTATTGATGGTTTCAAGGTAAACTTCCGAGCATTCTCAAATGGTGGAATAACAGCCTGTCCCCCTTGCTTCCGCAGTATACTCACCTTCTCCACACCAATGCCTGTAGGGATTTTGGCCTGTCTGTGTGAGTGAGTGTATTTAACCCTCCTAACATCTGCAGGTCCCCCTGCAACAGGAAAAGGGCAAACTATTAAAGGCCAGTGGAAGTTTACTCACAGCCCTTTGTCTGCTTGCTGTCTTGTGGACTAAGTCAATCTTTACTCTGGTCTGAAGTGACCTCTTGACTCTTGACTGAGGGAGCACAAACATGCAGCACGCTCTGCTCTTCGTCAATAAGAAAGCATCCGGACATGACATACCGGTCTTAGCAAATTGTATTTAGATTAATTCATGAGTTGCTTGGGGTAGTTTGGAAGTGTATCTGAGAGAACATCAAGTGGGCAATTGAAACCTGGAAACGTGTTGACCTGCTGATTTTCGCTTACGGCCGTTTAAGACATGAGAAGCAGACAGGCCCACTTAGTGCTTCCATAATGAAGTAATTATGACCAGGATACAGGTGCTAAAGCTGAAACACGGCCAGTAGGAACAGATATTGGCTGTGCATCAGTTCCCTGCTCTTGTCCAAGAATGTTTTGGCTGAGATTGAGAAGCGAAGCATGCAGGAACAGAACACCTGATTAGCAAGAAACTCAAATGTTTCCATTGAGGGAAATATCCGCTTGGTCTTAGCATGTGAACAATGTGTGTGTGTGTGTGTGATGCTGGGTCTTAACAGTAGAGATGTGCTGAAAGTATGGATGTAATTGGATGTACTGTAGGGATACAACCTGCACATATAGGGGTAAGAAAGGCTAAGATGTTGTAAGCAAAGATGGATGATTTAATGATCCATAGCTCCGGCCTAACCAAATCTATCTGGCATCATTATTGTTAGCACAACAGAAGCAAAGCTCAGGTCCCAGACATGTCAATGTATAAAATAAATAATACAAGAATAAAGGCTTTTATTCAACTGAATAAAAGGCTGTTTAGTCTACAGATAAAACATAATGAAAAAAGGCATATTGTAGACTATTGTGCTTAATAATGAAATGGTGGGGTTGGGAGACAGCTGTGCTAACCAATTGAAATGTATTATCAGATATAATGTTATCAGCAAAATTTCCCATTTTCAGCTGATCATTTATCAGCCTAACATATATTGTCTATCCCCAGTTTGATGGGACTTCTGTTATGAGCCTTAATACAGCACCTCGGAGAATTGTGTCACCTTATGTGTCAGAGTTATTGCACTCCCTCTGTTTTGAATTCCACTCCATTTCAAATATTTTTGCCAAGGGGGCATCTAACAGTGGAGGTTAAACTAATGCTCCAAGGTCAAGCTCTATAAACCTCAACTTTCTGCATAATGACTCTGTGTGGAGCACTTCTAAAGACAGCTTCTGTTGTGATACTCTGAAGGCAGAAGCAGTCTTTTCAAAGTCAACAGAGGGGATGAAATGTGACGGGTCAGTGAGGTGACTCCCATTGGGCTTGTTTGGATGGCTCCAACATGTATCCTGACAAATCAGAGAGCTGTTTACACCAAAGGCAAAGTAATCATTTTTAACTTTTACTTGTGCCCTTTTCTTTTTATTTAGACCCTCAAGAAGTTTAGAGTTGTTTGGATGGATTAGCAGCTTTGCATGCTTTGTTGATGCTAATGGATTTGGTAAGTGGCCTCCCAAATTAGACATGTAAACAGTGTGCTGTGAATGCCACTGCTCACAAAGTCACCCCTGACAGACATCAATGATGAAAGAAAGAAAATTGTTTCCCTTTTCCTTATGAGAACTGTAAACAGAACGTAAGTGGCATTGCCCCACTTGCCAAGCCAGATCCAGCACTTTACCTCTCCATTTGCCTCTCGGCCTGTTTCCTCCGTTGAATGAAGCATTGTTAGGGATCCAAGCTAATTTTGAGGGGAGAAAGGCAAGATCTGTTACTGCTGGAATGATTCATTGCAGAGGGGAGTTTTAAGTTGTGATTATTTATAGTCCTGACATGACACCCACTCCCCACATAGTGGTATTTCCCTTAGTCAACAGAGCAGTGTTTGGGGAGCTTTGTCTTGCTTTCGGCAGTCTTTTCCATTAACTGTGAGGGCTGGAAAGCATGTCATAGAGTGCTGTCACTTAGACAGGGATTTACCTCAGGGTTTAATGAAAAAACGATATCAAATTGGTGGCTCTGCATGTAGCAAGTAGATGAACTTAGTTCATTCTAGTTTGCATATAAATAAATACAACTGAACAATAAATAAATACAATGCACAAAGTTCGCCGACCGATGCTGACAGAAAAGGGTGACAAATGGTCGGGTTAAAATACTTACGTCACTGTGGATGTGCTGAAGCGATGACCTGAGTCTGTTTGGTGGGAGAATCTCAGGGATGCCTTAAATAGCCCTGAACATGGAGACAGTGTGACCGACTGTCTGAATCAGCATCAGATGGCCCCACTTGACACTCCAAAAGGGAATGTTAAGTGTTATATTTAGTATTTTTTTTTTTCCTTTTTGGTCTACTTTTAAACCCTGCCAACTTTTAAACAGAACCAGCTACTCATTGGTTTTGTAAATGTCAGTTTCATCCTCTCTCAACAGATGAAGGATTGTAATCATATATCCCCCCTCTCTATTGCTTCTTCTGCTTCGGGGATACGTCTGTGTTCCCGGCAGTGGAATGTCGCACCCGTTTCTCGATGGGGAACAGGTGACAGGCTCAGCTCATAGTGTTTCTACTTACACTCAATCTTTTTTCTCTCCTTCCCCTTCTTTCTCTCTTTCTCTCACTTTCTTTCTCTGTATGCATCTGTTTCTCTTTGTTTTGCTCCAGTCTGCAGGGGCTGCTTTGCTCTGGGAAAACAAACATGACTGCCTGTCTGTGGCTTTCTGTCAAACAGGGCCACACAAACACGGGTAGTCTCTCCGCTGGGTTAATCTGGTCCTCCAATGTGTGGTGAAGGAGAGATGTTTGTGAGACAGATACCATGCTGTTTGTAGCATAATAATCCCTCAAGATTTAAGGTGTGACAACAGCCTGTGATTGATAGCGCTCTTACATAACTGCTTATTAAAATAGCAGGACTACTGTCTCCTTCTGTCTCTTGTACGACCACCACACTGTGTTAAAAGTCATCACACTAGTTGCCAGAAGCCACTTCAAGTTATGTCAGCAGCTGTTACCATGTACAGGGCTGCCGATGTGATTGAATGTACAGAGTACGCTTTGAAGCTGCACATGATGAATGCTCTGCAAAATATGTTCTGGGTTATAGTTGTAGGAGGAAAGAAATGACATGTCAGTGACTTGGAGTACTGTTAATTGCGATATCTAAGAATCTGCTTATTTCAGTTTGTATTCACAATTTTTCCACATCTACAAAATTGCATTATTGCATTTTTCAGTTAAGGTTTAGTGGTTTGATTTAATTTGGAAGTCATTTCATTTAACTCATCATTATCATAGGAGAATATGAGCAAGAAAAAGAATTCCTTGGACAATTCTAGCCAACCATTATTCAGTACTCTTATATTCAAGCAGTATGATGGGTACATGATGATTTAATATTAAAATAGGTACATAATCTGTGTATAGAGACTGCTCCGTACTCTGCGTCAATGGTTGATAATGTGAGTAAATGTTACTTAGCATTATATAGGTAGGGTACCCCATAGACTGTAGAAGGATTACACAACATGTTCTGCCATCTTTGCTGTAGTTGCAGAGACACAAATGAAAGCTTTCATCTTTGACATAACTGTGGGAATAAAGAAAGAAAACATGTGGTGCTAGTTATACATCTTGCCTGTGTAATCCCTGGCCACCACGTGTGTGTTTTCTTTAGGGAAAACCTAACGCACACTCACAGCCTGAATATCTCAAATAATAAGTTTCTCCAGCCAAAGAGCCATTAAATTTCTGTAGAATTTCATGGAATTATGTGTTTTAACCGTGGTGGTGCTGTTTTTCTGTCAAAAGACATGAGCATGGACATAAAGCATGCATAGAAAAAAACAGTTTTAAGCACATTCACTGCATTTAAAACTGACATTAACATAATATGGATGTGAAAACCTCATCTGAATAGTGAAAAAATGTAAATGCAATGTTTAAATGTACTCTCCTGTGGGTTCTTTTACATTTCTTTGGCATTTTGCTGATTGTAGGCATTGGTAGGCAGTGCCACCTAGAGGTGGGGTTATTAAGGGTAGAAGAACTGAAGTTCCAGGATTAGAGTATATGCAGTAAGTAACTTGTATACTTGTATCTTGTTGTGTGATGAATACTCTTTCAAATAAAAGATTAATCTTCTATAACTAGTGGAGCAACGTAGTTCGTTCAATTGTAAGGGTCAGGTTTACAATCAAAATGTGTAGCTTTTCGTTCTGAATTTTCCCTTTTCCAACATTTTCAAAAACATTAGCAAATTATCATGTATATCATGTTATCATGTATATGGACTTTGTGGATTTTCAGAATATATAAGCAGATCATTAGCTCCTTTTTATAGAAAAAAAGCCTGGTTGACATCCTCTTTCAAGGGCTTCAGGAATGAAGATCGATGAGGCAGAAAAGTGCATTTTACAAGTTGAAAAAAACCCATAATTTCAAAAGTCAGGCGTGACAATCTAAATCTTAACTGGGGCTTTTCCCTCTTTGTGGTCATAGCTTTGCTGAGGCATCCCTCCATGAACAACATTAAATTGTTATTAACCAAAAGTTCCTTTGAGACCAAATCCATCATTGTCTGGAAACAATAAAACATGACACAAAAATGCTCCTTGCATGACTTTTCACTATATTTCCAGACATAAAACTGTCAAGTTAAAAGCTTTTGTAAACAGAGGAGTTAAGATGCCTTTTAGGGGACCCCCAGGATTCTTTTTTCAACCCAGCAGCCAATTTTGACTTGAAGTAAGGATTCCTTTTATTATCAATTAATCTAGGCAGTTTTTCTGATAAATCAATTAATGAATGGATGGATGAATGGAAAAAGAAGAAACTCTAATTTTAGCCAATGTGTGTATTTGCAAAGTTATGAGTTTATGGGAAATCAGTTCACACTTGAAGTCATTTTCTCTCCTTGTTTTAATAATATTTATGCTGCTTCGGATGTTTTTGCCAATGGTGTGTTTACTATAGTGAAATGTGGACCCCATATGAACCATGGGTTAACAGTCGGCCACTGTTGTTAAAGCATAACAACATACTTGTATCTGATTGGCTGCTGGTGATCGTTAAACTCGCTCCAAGCACGACAGTTTACCGTTCTAAATCACTGCGCAAGGTCTGACAAACTTAACTACTTAACATACTAGCAAAACCAATTGAACCACAAACCGACAAAAGGTAAACTAAAATCAGCAATAACTACAATAGAAGCCAAGTGGTCGTTGTAAAGTGCAGTACGCATGGATGTATGGCACTATCCCATTAGCTGCCTGTAGTAAAATAAGGGGCATGGCGGAGGAATCGCCGCGAAGGGGGCGTTCTCCGGCGCTACCTTTACGTTGTTTGGAGACCCCGGAAAGAAATCTTACCGCAGCGTCAGTAACAGTAAGCTAATTATTACAAACTAGTGCAGTGTTGTGTTTGTGTTTTTGTATGAGTATACTCTTTCAACTTTTCTCGTGCATTGAAACTGTGCACAACGTCTCTGTTTTCAAAGGTGGTGACGGGCAACAGATTTAACAGCTGTATTTTTCATTAATTGGTGGCAGACCGTTTTTTATTGTGGATATTTTGGCAGCAGGTGCAGCTAGTTAAGCAGTGTCGTTAGTTAATCGTTACCTCATTAGTTTTAGCTCTCTTAGTGCCAGGGCCCTTTTATTATTGTGCTGTGGTGCTCAATGGCATGATTTATCTTTCAGCATGGCTATTTTTTCCTGACATGACATGTCAAAATGACCACTGTGTTTATATTTTGTGCTCAATTCCTACTTTCCCTACTTGTGCTGTAGCAGGATAATTAAACATTTTCACTGATTGAAATAATAGTCCATGCATCATCACCTCAAGGCCCTGTTGCAAAGAGGTCCAGCAGAATTGGCTGGGATGGTATGCCACTGTTGTTCTTGTGGCCTGTGGCTAATCTGAGTGGTATGTCACTTGGTTTTGGAATACTGGCCTCTGGCACTTATAAATGGTTTCATATGTCCCTTGTGTTCCAGTGTCAAGTATTATGCCATCAAACACTCTCAGCATCCCTCAGACATCTGTGCCTTCTACTCAACTGTTTATATGAGAGAGATTATCTCCTCATGTCAGCAGGATAAAGCTAAACGTCTAATAGTTAATGACTGAATGGAAAGTATTAAGAGTCCTTGTTGTTTCTGACACATTTTCCACAATTTATTCTTTATAATTTGCCTGTGACTAAGACAAAACCTCAACAAGAGACCATTGTTTCGTGTAGAGCTGATTTAGTATTTATGAGTATTGGCTCATCTGTGTGCAGTAACTACACTCAGTCTTAGCATAGGATAATCAGTATGTTGCTTGGATGTGGTACACTAACATCATTCTTGATTTTAACATACCTTTAAAACCAACATGCATCACTATTCATTCATTCATTCATTCATTCATTCATTCATTCATTCATTATCCATAACCACTTATTAGAACTTCACAGTCTCAGGATGCATTGTGATAATAAATAGAAAATTCCTCATATAAACAATTTCACCAGGATTGGATGGGAAAGGGTGCTGCTGTTGAATGATAATCAGTGTTCCTCACAGCAAGAATGACCAGGGCAGGAGTTTCCAGCCCTGGTTCTCCATGTGACATTTACAATGTTTGTATTCACTTTTGTGTAAGTTCTGTTCTGTTCTGTTCTGTTTTTTATCCCAGGCTGAAACATACATGGGAGCTTATACAATCTAATTCATAGCTCATAATAGTCAGTTGTTAACCTGTGTTACGTGTATTTTCCCTTTGGTTTGCTGGCAAGCTGCTAAAATACAAACAAAAAATACATTTGCATTTATGAGAGCAGTCTCTTTCAGGGAAAATATGTCTAATCTGTGTAGCAGAAGTTTGATCAGAATTGTTCTTATGTACCATGACATGATTACCGATTGTATCACATACATTTCCTAGATTTCTATATTTTAATAGGTTGCTTTTCAAATGAGCTAATAAGCATTTAATAATATGTGTTTTTGTGTCCATCTAGGTGGAACTTTATCCTGCTCCTGTCAGTATGCTCAGCAGTACTCTCTGGAGAAGAAGACTACCGAGCTCAAGGTAAATATGGAAACATTAGCATTTAGAATATTCCTATTCACTTGTACTCTTTTTATATAAAGGACCCCCATTTATCTTATCTCTTCTAGTGACTTATTAACTACACTCTCTGACATTTGACTATTCAGCCATATCTACAGTCAGGTTCTAGCACTCTGGCCTTGTGCTACATTACATAACAATCGTCCTCGTGAGTTCCGTGTATTGAGTTTTACCGATTTTAACTCTTGGGAAAAGAGAAACCTGGTATCAGATTTATACTTGGTATCAGCCCTTTACCTAAGTTTAGGTTTCTGAAGTAGCTCAGAGACAGAAAAAGTTTGCTTGGTGCATCCCCCATAGTGCAATACCTTTTATGGAAAAAACATTTAGCAAGGCAAGATCCAGACACAAGTACAAGTACTTGTGGATAACTACTGAGAAGTCTTTTTTAAAATGTCTTTGTTTTATACTGTGGCAAGCATGGATAGGGACAGTGGCTGCAAACAAGAGCTCCCCCACGTTTTAACCTTCCTCCTTGACATGTCTGCTCTTGCCCTCCAGGCCACAGCATGCACATGGAAGCACCCTAAATAGCCTCTCAACCTCTCCGCTTACCCATCTTTTTTTCCCTCAGTGCTCTCATCTCTGGTCCATCAGAGAAGGCTCTAAATATGTCAGATGTAAGCATAATGTGAAGTACATGCTAAGAAGAGCACTCTGGAAAAGTACTCCAATCAGTCAGACAAAGAGGAAGAGGAAATCCCAGGTAATTGCTTAGCATGTATTGGAAGCTGTGCGACAGCTCGGCAAATTCTAGGCTAGGTGATATCAATCAGGATGAGAGGAATCGAGCAGGAGATAATGATAGTTAGCAGAGAATTTTTTTCACCAGGCCAGAGTCAGTACAGTGGTTCAGGTAACTCCACATAGTACTCTGGGTGGGCTTCCTTGAAAGAATTTGCCTTCACTCAAGCAAGAAGAAATGCAGTCAAATGAATATAAAAAAACTCTGATATGTCTGGAATCAGCAGGTTGTGAATTTGTTGAGAGGCTATATTGTTTTGTTGAGTGGCATATAACTGGGCCACTGCCAGAAATCCCACATAGTGTATGCACACGTACTTAAGGTTGACCTCACAATGAATCCTCACACATAATTGTTCACATCTCCAGGTGTACACTGTTATCTACTGCCCCTTGCACAGGGGAAAAAATGCTTCAAGTGTCCCCCCCTTTATTCCACCTTGCATTGTCTTCTCCACACACATCTATAGTTGATGAGCCCACTCCTAGCAGGATCAATCCATCATAAGGAGTGGAGGAGGAATGCACTCACAGTGCTAGAGCAGCTTGTCTTCACATATGAGACAGGTTAATTGGAATCTGGGCTGACTTTACCTCAGGCTAAAAATGTCAAGGACATCTCAGTGCATGCTTAGATCAGCTGCTGATAGATAGTCTCCATACTTGGGCTGCAGAACTATAGAGTCTGCAAAACAACTTCCAAAATGATGAACCATGTCTTTTTTCTCTTTATCACACTTTCACTTTCTGTTTCCTCCATTGTGCCTACTTAACTCCTAACTACTGAAACAGGAAAATAATACATCTGTTCAGACTTTTCACAGTTTAGAACTCTTTTTCCCAAAAGTACTTCTTCCATGACTGTAATTATCTGATGAGTGGTCTACATTAAGGCAATTACGCTACTATACTATACCCTTGCTGCAAAATGCATTTCTATGACTTTGACTATAACATTTTTAGAATCTAAATTTCTGCAGTAGCCATATACTTATGCTTTAGAGTTGTAAAAACTAGTATATTTGCATGGCTATGCATCAATGTCAATGTAAAATGATGTTAGATTCACATGATCACACGGACTAATAACCGTGAAATCGTGACATTTCCTCTGACAATAATCATGATACCAAAACCAACCATCTCTCACCTAATTTTGTTTACATTAAAGTTCACATAACTGTAACTATGCAAAGCTTGTTAAGTATGAGCAGACACATTTTAAATGGTATTGTTGTAGCTGACAGTAAAAAAAATGTGTTGTGAAAGTGACAAAGCAACAGTATTGAAAGTTGGTCAGGCATGTCTGGCCAAATTGTCTGCATCAACACTGATCCAGTTGTTTGGATCAGTACAGTAGCTACCAGTTTTTCTTTATGTCTAAAACGAAAAAAAATTTTAAGATATGACTATGCATCACTATGCATTACATTACAGAAATGATCCTGTGACCAAGGTGAATAGTTTAAAGTTGGTACACATGCAACTCATCTGAAATAGACATATTGTAGCTTTGATGTCTGTCCCTTCTCTTTTAGTATCTGCAGTATTAACGGTTGTTACAGTGTAAACCTAAAATGCTCCCAAAAAGCAGCCTTTCAAGTCTTTTTTTTTTTACAGGTAAAATAAATAATTGAAGACAAAGGTGCAGATGAAAGCTTTGCTCTGGAAATGCAGGTCACTGGTTGAGTTAGTGCATTCAGCTCCCCCTCAGTAATAAAACAAATCAACTAACCCTCCTTTGAAAGTTGGCTCCCCTCACCATGACGCTTTGACGCATGCTCACAGATGCACACACTTTTTCACATTGTATTTCTTCTCAGTCTCTGCATCTCTGTCTCTCACATTTGCACATAGATGCAGTTAGGTCAGCTTTTAAATTAACTGAACCCCTTGTGATCCAGTTGACATTTACAATTACAATGTGTGTCAGGTATCCTTGTTACCATTTGTAATATTATTATCATTTTTTTTTTCCCTGGAATGGTCAATGCTCAGGTCTGTGTGCCTCACTGTCAGTATACTTATTACACATTATTTAAAGAATTACCTGTGGGCATGAGAAAAGAATGAAAGGGCCATTTGGAAGAAAGCTGCTCTCATGAATCTCTGGTGGCAGAATGATTCAAAAAGGCTGTAGAGACTGGTTTTCTGTATCCTAGTTAGGCCCCATCCTTCTCTAGTCCCCTCCACTCATCTGGGCCACAGCTGCCTTTCCTGTACGTACTCCAAAAGAAAAATAGGGAGTATTCACCAGTATCATGGGGAGGCTGACCAGTGACTGACTTTCAGTCATTTGACTTTGTTAATATTTGACATGTTATGTAATGTTCCACATTTGTTTGCATTTGCTGCAATGATATACTTTCTAACTATTCAACTAATGTTCCCAATTCAAGTCCTATGGGGGACTTGAACTGGGAACTTCTGTTATATAGACTTAGGGTTACACTGCTGGGATAACTGTCTTTATACCTTTTCCTCTAATATTGTTGCCTTTTTCTCCTCTGTCCCTCAGGAGTGGATATCCTCTACCGACTGGGGCTTTCAGATCAAAGCAGCAAAGAGGAGAGGACAGGCTCACCTTTGACTACTCAGACCACTGTTCCCTTACCTTCGAATCTTCCTGTATTTGGATATGGGGTATTACTCGACTCAACCTCCCTCTATGAGGCTCCAGCAGGAAGCCTGTTCCCACCTGAGATTGGCGAGGAGTTCTCTGTTGTGGTTAGCCTAAGCTCCTGGCGAGCAAACAATGCTTTTCTTTTTAGTGTCAAAGATGACAGGGACAGGCTGCGTTTTGGCATTCAGCTGCTGCCACGCAGAGTGGTGGTTTACACGGCAGAGAAAGCCTCCATCTACTTCACCTACAACTGGCAGGATGGGCGGCAACACGCTTTTGCTGTTGGTGTTCGTGCACGCTCGGTGTCCTTTTATGCTGAATGTGGGGCAGTGCAGCAGCGGGAGCAGACCCTGGGGAAATCTCAGACACTCGGGGGTTCTGGGGGTCTCTTTACTCTCGGGAGGATGAACTCTAAAGCGGCACCATTCAATGGTCGAGTCTGCCAACTAGATATCTATCCCTCAGCCCAAGCTGCCGCGCACTACTGCAACTACCTTAAAACACAGTGCCGGCTGGCCGACACTTACCGATTGCCTTCGCCACATTCTGGTTTGGATATTGAGGCAAATGACCCTCCTTCTAACCCCTTTACAACATCCATTGTTGGAGTAGCAGCTACCCATCATTCCCCCATAAAGGCCACAGCAGCTTTCAGAGTGTCCCCAGATAGTATTGACACACAGTATCCTACACTTAGCCCATCTGTACAACCTCATCCTGGGGATCAGAGCCACATTTCCATATTGGATCCCCTTGCCCACTCCAACAGCCCCACCTTACCTACCCCGAGTGGAGGAGCAGTTCTGGATCTCTCCTATAGCACAACTTTCACCACTACCAAAAATGTGTTGGCAGAAGGGAGTAGTCCCCAGGGGGACACAGATCACTCTGAAAACAGCACAGAGGGAGAGAGCAGCTCCGGGAGCCTGCAGACTCCAGATGCCACCCCAAGCCTGATTTCCCCAGTCAGGCAAAGTCGAGTGAAGGAAGGACTCAGGAACAACTCCATCACCAGCTCCAAGGACTCGCACTCTGGGCCTCAACAGACTCATCAGCTCCTGGAGACTCATCTGAGAGCTAATGGCACCACTTTGTACCGGGAGAATCAGGTGGACACCTCAGAACAGCACGATCTGGATGGCAGCTATGATGATGTAGACATGGGAGGATATGATTATGGATATGAGGATACGGACTATTTCTATGACTACGAAGATGGTTTCCGTGGCCCCAAAGGAGAGCCAGGTCCTCCGGTAAGCGACTGTATTTATGAATGACAAGTAGAGCAATGAGTGTTTTTGGAACAGTATTCAAAGAGTTACAAGTCAGTGCATTGCTGAACATGCTCAAGGAAAATTATCAATACACTGCAATCAAAGGTAATTTATGGCCATCACACCTAAAATGCTATGTTAAATTTGGCTTTGTTACATACACACAGGATATATGAAAAAATATTTTGGCAGGGCGTTGTAGTGATTTAAAGAAGATGGCATGTCCAAGCACTGCTCTTTTGTCGTGTATCTACAAGTTGTTAAAATAACACGTCATTCCCTTCGTGAAATACTGCCAGCTACGCACCTTAGAGATGATAACTCAACTGGAGGTTGGAGGTATACCCTGGCAGGAAAAAATAGCTGTCCATCCAGCCTTATGATGTGAGCTGGCTTGTCAGGAAAGCTTTGCCACTGAACATGCTTTTATAGCTCGGCTTTACAGGTATTGCTTATGTTTCCATGAATGAGGTGTGTCGGGTCTTTCTATCTGATCCGTTTAATCTTTGAAGTGTATGTAATGATGTAAGATGTCTGGATTCATCTACCAGTTTCCATAGCTCACCTATAAAACGCCTGCAGGTGTCACACAGCTCTGCCAGCACGGAGTTGTTGCAACTTATCTTTACATCTCAGAGCGTGAGTAGGCCTGCACTGAGCATGACACAGTCTGAGCCATAGGAGGCTCTCCAGTGGGTCACAATTTGGCCACAACATTGATAAAAAATGTTGTTTTGAATGCCGGGTCAACTTCTGGTCAGAGGCTGACTCTGTCATTGCCTCTTCATTTAGATTTAAAAAAAGCTGGTGTATATCCAAAAGGCATTTTTTCGGGACCTGTTTGGATCATGCTTGACTGTATGAGATAATAATAATGCTTCAAAGTAAATATGAGTAATTTAGAAGTCATCATTTCCTTAATGCATTTCTCTCGGGAATGTCTCGGTTACATAGTCTGTTATTAAGCTACCTACAGCAGCTGCTTATTGACCACATGATGGATAATTCAGCAGCTATTCAGCTCACATTAATATCACACAATACAAAGTTCAGAATATGATTAATTCTCCATTGGGAAAGATTGGACCCTTGTCAGCACAGATGAAGCATGTGAATATTATCATTTTATTGCATGAGTGCTTCAGTTTCTTTAGGCCCTGTTGTTGTGGCGAAGGCGGTGGTTTGCTCACAGTTTCCATGTGTCTGTGTGTGGGAGTCTTGAGGAACAAACAGCTGCTTCTCTATTCATGTCTCCCTCTATGCCCATCTACTGTTCTGCTGGGGGATAAGGATGCTCCAGAGCACCCCGTTATAATATCTTGCTATAGCAACAGTTCAGAGTAGTAAATAAAATAGTAACCCACAATGTCTGTTTTCATCTAAAATGTGAATAGCCTACCTTATAGTGAGGTTGTTGTTTTAGGAAAGATGACACTGGGGAGTAGTAAAACAGAGGAACAAATACCTTTCTTGACCAGAAGGGGATTTCCTGCTCACTCCTTAATGTTGTCCAGTAATGGAAATTGCTGTTCTCCTTTTGGGTGAAAAAAACAACAACTCTTGACTGAAAAAAGACACTTTAAATTTTCAGAATAAAATGATCCGTCCTTCTATTTCTGATAGTTACTTCATTTGTTTATTCAAACTGCCCTTTAGCAATTACACCCTATTTCAGTGAACTCAGGTGGCTGTTTGAGATACATCAGTAATATAAAACATCTGTTTAATTTATTCCTGTCATATATGATATAGACTTACATTATCTCTTTATAACTTATGTTGGAGGAGACCAAGTCAATCAGTTGCAATGATATCTGCTTCCACTGAAGATCAGAACTGACAGGCCAGTTAGACGAAAGAGGCTAGCAGCGATTATTTTGAATAAGCAGCATGAGTTACACATGGAGTATCCAATACAAAAACCTTCTTTACCCCTGAGGCTCTGGAAAAATAAAAAAATGTAGTCTTGCATCTTTCAGTGTGAAAACACAATACAACAAGTACATAGAACACAACACAACAGATCAGATGGAGCCTCAGTCTTGTTTGGTTCCAAAGATTTGTGAGATTATTTAAAAATGTCTCACTTAATGTACGCCTCAAGTCAGTTCCTGCCTGGTCATGGTACAAAGTATTTTTAGCCATCTAGTTGGACATTTACATGGCAATTGTTTTGTAAGCGAGATGTTCTTTGCATCATTCTGTATTGAATAGCAGACAGTACGGATGAATTTCACTGGTATTGGTAACAACTACCAAATATCTTGTATCCTTACATCTCTAAAAGGCAGTAATACAATCTGGTAATAATTAAATATTATTGCGTATTGTCCCTCAATAGAATAACAATTTTATGAAATTACCTCAGATATTGAGGTTAGATTTTATGACTATATGAAACTATGGTATTTTTTTCTAGGGAAACACTAAAACAGGTTTAACAGACCGTAATTGATCCATGATCACCCCACCACAATAAAAGCCATAGCAGGGTTAAAACACTTTGATCATATTAAGTGTGGTCGCTCATACAATGCAGTGATAAAAGTTATTCATTTTGCACGGTCTGCAGCTGGAGACTCTGTAAACAGTGTAGGAGGAAAGACTCTCCTTCCAGCCTTTTAAAAAAATCTTGTTTGACAGATTCGGGTGATGACTATATTAATTAATGATTGTTTGAAGTGTATGCCTGCTGACTTTTAAGTGCCTGGCGAATCTGCAATCTCAATTTTATTAGCTGACGTCCCTGTAACGTTATGAGATCTCGCCAGGCTACACTTTGTGATAGGTTCAGAGGGGTGCAGGTAGAGGGGGATGAAGAATCTTGCATATTTATTTTTTGCAACTAATAAGAAAGTCACTTAAGCAGTGGCAAAGAAATCACATGTGTAGGCTGTATAGTGTTGGCTGTTTTTTCAATCATCCGATCTGTGACTGGAAACCATGAAAGTGATTTTTGTGACCCATTGCAAACCTTCAAAGAAATGTTCACTTAGTGTGGTTCAGCATGAGTACAAGTCTTCAATATGTGTTTTTTATTCCACATTTTAAATCTACCAGAACATAACAAGCAGTTGGTCCATATGGTTTATGCTACGTTTTTCCATGACCAAGGATTATGTTAATTCCACAGGCTGACCAAAGGCTGGTGGTGTCAGTCTCATCTTGAGAATGTAACTCGACCCTTCTGCTCAGAGATTCCTAATAGCTTTTAGTTGAAAACACTTGGCTCCTGTCTTTGAACTTCATAGCTCTTACATAAATATAGCACATACTCATCATTGCAGAAGCCTGGACAGTGAACTGCATGTTATTGCTTGCCATTAACATACTCTATCTCTCTTTTCCCTCCCTCTCTCCCCCGTCTCTCGACAACATTCCCTTCTTTCTCTCCCTGTCCCTCTGTCTCTCTGATTTAGGGTCCTCCTGGTCCCCCTGGTTTACCTGGTCCTCCAGGAAAAAGAGGTTCTCGGGTGAGTTACCTGCAGAAAGGTGATGGTACAAAGGCAACATGCTGTTAAGTAATCTATTGAACAGGTTCTGACCATCTTACTGTATGGGATAGTGCCATACAATTTAGAAGAAGTTGAATTAAAAACACAAGACGTTTAAAAATGACCATATATGTCTTATATAGGCTGTGCAATAGAAAACTCCTTTATACAGTGGTCTGTGTATCTCCACGGAGAATTTTATTTGGTAGACTGACAAATAATTGGAACATAGATTCTTCATGAAAGGTCGTAAAAGGAAAAAAAAGATGAGAAGAAAAGATAACTGTGTACAAAAAGTGCTGCTTTGTTTAGATGACTAGTGTATCATCTTTTTAGAAGCTGGCCGCTCTTCAAGGGCCACAATAGCACTGAAAGTATTTTGGTCTGATCACTGAGTTCATATAAAGACGTTATGGTCAGGTTTATTGGCCTTTAAGGCACTAAACTCTATAATCAACAGCACCAGCACATTCATTGGCTTTTTTCCTTTTCATCTTTTGTAAAGTCAGCATGCACTGGCCATATGGGATTTGCCATTACCATCACAATCCAGCTGTAACTCTCAGAAATGAGGCACGGAGAGACATGTTTTTTGGTTATCCTGATTAAACTCAGAGACAAACATTTCTTTGGAAAGGCTTGTGACAATTAGTTCACTTTGAGGATGCAGGCAACATTGTTTACTTGTCCGCACCTTAGGAGCACCAAGGTTGAGTGACCAAACTGTTCCAGATGAAACCAACTGCAACCAGCAGCAACTTCAGCGGCGCAGGCTGCATTTCCACTCTGATCTTGAGACTGCACTGTATGCAACTGCCAAGTCTGTCATGATGCAATGCTGCGATCATGCCACAAGCCCTGGAGGCATCTTTAAACAGAACAAGACACATTTTACTAAATGGATGTGGTATGCGTTCAAGAGGAAGGTGTATAAATAGTTCACTTTTGGTCTTTGTAGAAGCACAAGAACATCCTCTGGCTAATTTAACTCAGGGAATGTAAATATCTACAGGATGTCAATGTTAATGGAATACAACATGCAAATTAACATATTGCTTGATTACCTTGAGACAGCTTTGAGCACCTGCTTTTGAAGTAGCAGGTTTAACAGACAATGACTTACATTTTTGAATAATGATCAGTGACAAATAATTTCTCATTAACATGATAAAAGTTTGGTCCGTAAATGTTTGTGTGCATTAGCTGGGTTGTTTCGTTAAAACAGGTGGCTCCATTGGTGGGGTTGTGTTGGTTAAGGTACCAGTGAGACAATGAAAGATGATCAAGAAATTGGAGTAACAGATCAAAGCATTTAAAGGGTTATCAGATCCCAGAACACTGCACAAAGTTATGTATCAGCAATGTGCACTTGCATGTTTTTGACTGGCCTGTGCACTATTTTGCCAGATGACGTTACGTTGTATTACAACAACTGTTCAAATAGGCTCCGTTTAAATGAATAAGAGGTCTGGGCTTAATTTAGTTAGAATGCGTCATGATCTGATTTTTTTTCTCTCCATTTAAACAGAGCGCACGACAGGCAGACTAGAGGCCAGATAGACAGGAAGACAGGCTGGAAGACAGAGAGGTGGCAGACAGTAAAACATGTCTTCGAAAAAAAAGGCTTGGAGAGCACATAGCTGATATAGAACATACTCTGAGCCCCATAGGCTCAGTCATAAAGTGGAGACAGAGGAAGGCTTGGAATCATTATGTGGTGGGAAGCTGAGGGCATGTGTGATACTGTGGTTGTGTGTCTGCTGTCTCAGCACAGAGCAGCAGACTCATTTTGCTGCCTCTAATTGGTAATCTTATCAGACTATGAGCCTTTCAACCCTTGATGTGGGCATTTGTCATGGAAACAGAAAACCTAACTTCAGAGGTTCTGTTACTTAAAACCATCTCAACAGTCAGAACTGTTTTATTAGGGAAAAGGCTGCATTTTTGCTGTTGAAAGGTTTTGTTCACTTTTTTTTTTGTTTACAGTTGATTATTTGCTGGTCCAAGACATATCACTTCACAGTATTGCCTATAGATATTGAGTGATGTGGTTTGCATAGGTACATTATTTGTTAGTTCTTATCACACATTTAATGGAAATGGTTTTTTTCCTTCATTTTCCTCAACATACTTTTGAGGAAACCAAGCTCTTACTGAGAAAGAGCATAAGAAAGATAGAGGTGGAGCCTTCTTCCTGGATCTTGGCTGGAGTGCAGAGAAAGCATGGTCTGCAAGCAGCAGGATTACAGATGTGTAGGAATGTAATGTATTTAGGGTGTGTGCACGTGCACATCAATGTGCACATCTAGTTGTAGGCATAAGTGTGGTGGTGCATTCATTGCATACCCGTGATGTTCAAGGTATTCACAGGATTGGTCCGTGTCTTGACAGACAAGGTGGTAGTGAAACTTCTGTGATTGGTCACGCCAGGAGGTGCTTCCTATTGTGAGACGTGTGAGATTCATAAAAAGAACTATAGTATTGACTGATCCAAGAGACTATTTCCCTTCACAACATTACCTTTATTTGATCTCTTCTTAGTTCATATTGTTTCTGGAAATGTAGCTGTCTTATAAATCATCTTAAATACTGAGTTTTCCTTGCACAGGCATTTAATAGGCTCTTTCTGTGTCTGTCTGCATCTATTCCAGGGTCCCTCTGGTCCACATGGAAGCCCAGGACAGCCCGGACCACCTGGGCCCAAGGTGAGTTGTATTCTCCGATGGTAGAGAAACATAAACTGTCAGCAACCATTTATAGCAAATGCTGCTGTTTGAGGAAACTAGCTAAAACTCCTTATTTAGCTTTTACATCAACATTAAATCTAATGTTGGTAAATCAATGATGTGAGGTACCAGATAAAGAGGAGGCTGTGGTAGTGGAGAGAGCTGCAGAAGAAAATGGACTTCATGAAATCATGCCAGCTGCTGTGTGACTGCTTGTACTAATAACAGGAGTTATTTACTCTCCTTTTGTATTATACCATGTACCAGTTTTATATATAACATATGCTATATATTATGCTTGTATGGGCATGATTCAAGGCCAGTTTAAGGGTGAGTTTTCTCTCATATCTTGATGTTAAATCACAAGATTGGGCTTCTTAATAGTGAAGCAACTTGATGGTCTTAATTTTCTTCAAACATAATGCAGGTCACAGTTGTGAAATTAACCTGAAAGGAACAAAAAAATTAAGCTCACTTGAGGCTTGGCATTGTACAGATCAGAGAATACACACCCGCTTTCCTCCAAAACAAGATGCTGGCGACTTTGTGAAGTTACACTGTGAAGTTACACATAGAGAATGTAGCATTTTCAAATGTGATAATTTGAGATATGATAAAAAATAGACTAAAATTAAAGATTATATTAGATCTCTTTAAAAGTAAAACAAATGTGTATATGTTTGCAATACTGCATGTTCCGAGGCATGGGAAATTCCATGGTCATGTTTTCCACTGAGACAAAGGATTGTGTTATGAAATATGAGAAAATGAGAACAATGGCAGGCACATAGAACACTTGGGGCTTTAACCAGATGGTTGATTGTATATTGCGGCAGGCCGCAGCAAATTTCAGTCTTCAAAGTCATGTACTTTCATAACCTATAATTTCCTGTCCAAGAAGTGGTGATGGCTGTGATAGCACCACTGTTTATAATGGCATGGTTGGTTGGATTTAGGAGTCATTATAATACAGTAAAATTAAGATTTCAAAGGAGGGGATGACAAGCGTGAGCTCTGTTTTCTGCTTGAGGAAGTGAACTGTCATTGTATATACTGGCCTGCCAATCACCAATGAGAGACACAACCAAGAGCATGAGTTGGAAGTATCATTACTACAAGAAATCAAAGGACATTGTCTCTAAGGTGATGCCAACTCTAAGTCCTTTGTAATCAAATTGTCAGCTTTTGTCATTCGTAACCAAGAGCCATCTCCTCTCAGAGGCGGCAAAACATGAGGTTCTGTTTACAGTCATTGTTGCCTGCCTGAACATGTTTGTATGTGTTAGAGCCCGACCAATATTGCATTTTTGAGACTGAGGCAGAAACTGATTTTAGGGGGGGAAATTCATCAATAACTAATATGACGGCAAACATAGTCATTATTTGAGCTGTAGTGAAAATAGAGTTTATTTTAGATGGATCATGCACCAATTTTCCACCACTCTGGTACCCAGATGGCGTCTTTCTCAAACGTAAAACTTTATTGAATAATATTTAGCCCAGTTATAGATTGTGCAATGTATTACACTGTGAGCTGATTGTATAAAAGAGAAATGACTATTGCCTGAATTTTCCTCTCAGGCGCAGCTCAGTCCAGTTTTAGACCTTATCAGGGGAGTTCATGTACTTGGCCTGCAAAACATTATTGCAAACTAAATCTTTTACCCTCTGCTGTAGTTGAAGTTCTTATCAAATGGCTTCAATTATAACAGAGAATGGCATGTTGTTCCCCTGAGGGACTATCTCTGCTGCTCAGAGCTTGTGCAAGTGGGATTTAACCAGACACAGCCAGATGTAGGCAGGAGTGGTAATAATGAGGCAGTGTATTGTCACAGTGGAAAACCAAAGGCTGGAGCAGACAAGGGTGGTTGTTAGCCTAAATGTCATACCGCATAGCCTAGATCATTGTAACCCGGGTTTCCACCACAGAGGGTAATCTTGCTAGTCCCAGCTCATTAGCCATGACACTGACTTCATATCAAGAGAAAAGAAAAGAGCTCTCTTGTGATCTTTTCCCAGTATGAAACCAGATGTAAAGGGTACATTGGTACAACAGAGCAAGGATGTGGGCAGCTCCATGCAGATGGTTGTGGTGAATGTGGTCCCGACTGGTTACCACAGAGTGGCTGCATACACCATGCAGTCAGTGTGGGAACAGTCATGCTGTAAGAGCTGAAACAAGTGATGAGTGATCAGTCTTAATAATTCAGAAAGCGACACATTCACCTAACATCACCTTGCTTACAGCCAGAAAAATACATTTTGTTAGCATTTCAGCCCATTGTTGTGTATTGTGGCACCGACAGTTTCCCCTCCAGTGGGAGAGGTCTTCAGTATGACGCATAGAAATATAAAGCTCTGTCCTGTCAAACAGCACAGCTCTCATTTTAATGTGAAGAGTCAGAATTGATTTTTAAGTGCAGCCTTCTGAATACCTCACCCCACACATAAAGAGAGGAATGTTCTGTTTTCTTCCTTGATTAATGAAACAGCACAGGGAGATAGATGGACTTGTTCTCTGTCACCTCTGACCTTGCTGGGACACTGAGGGCGTCCGATGGGTTATTATGAAATATGTGGCCACCTGTTTGCTCTCTGTTCCTGTACACCCACATTTGTAAAGCCCACAGTGACCTGGCGGTGAGTCATCCTCTCACCCCCAGCCCCTTTGTGGAGGCGAAATAGAGATTGAGAGACTCTTTGTCTCAGTTTGGGAAAACATCTCCTGTTGAAATGTGTTTGGTTACTAGGATGAATACAGAGGATGGTCCCCGATGCTGAGCTTAGTTGACATGTGTTTTAAGCACACTCTGAAATGTTATGACGATGTGCTTTTGCAAGACTTAAAAGAGCCTTTCAGTCTGCCTCAAGCATTGCTGATTTTTTCCCCAACACACAAAGGAAAGCTGGTTTTATGCTGTGGTAGAACTTCTGCTGTCCCACCCCCAAGTTTTTCTATGCATCACTGGCCGTCAGTCAAAACCACGGAAACATGATGCTCAACATCTCTTGAGGAGAATGTATGGATCTAAGCTGTCAAACAACGGCTTAACACATCACACTTTAACCAGCTGAAAATCTTAGATAAGACTCTTTTTATTCAGTTATACATGCCACACATCACATGTACACACCACATTTTTGAACAATCTGAGAAGACTGGTTGATGCCTATTGTTGTGTTTTCTTACTTTTCATACCTATTTTTATTTCTGTTATTTTGTGTCTATAATGAGCAGAATTTCAAAGTGTAAAGGATGGTGTATTTTCTAGTAAAAAACAAGTTTTACGGCTGGTAATGTCATTAGGTAAGAAAATAAGACTGTTTGTAAAAAACTGGTGCTGCTAATAAATGATAGATTGACAAAAATAGTTGAGTTGCTTACACTGTGACCCTGTTTCTCTGCTAGGGTTCAAAGGGAGACCCCGGGCTGTCTCCAGGCCAGGCTCCACCAGGAGAGAAGGTAAGAAATCTGCCATCTGTCCACTTTTTGTTTTTCTCTTCGGCTCTCTCATGTGTCTCAAAGTTTTTACTCCTTTGGCAATTATAGTTGTCTTGAGAGGTTTCACCTCAGCTGGGACTATGCTCATGCTTCCAGTTTTCACAGACACTTAGTCTTTGCTTGCTGACAGTTTTTTTTCAGCTCTTCATTTTATCAATCAGCACTTGAAAATGATCCTAAAATGCTGGTTCAGATCAGTACAGCATTATGGTTAATAATAAACAAAGCTGCGTATGTTGAGTCACTTATGATTTAATGCTCTCTAATTTGTGGATGATGAAAACCTTTTTTGAAATCCATCTAATAAATTGTTTTGTTCATTTAGCAACTTCCTCTAGATGCCTTTTTCTGCATTTCTGACTCATTCTCTTATTGATTTGTCTGGCGTCAACACAGCTGCTCTCTCTTACTTTCCACTCTCTCTCCATCCTCGTCTCATTTTCTTCCAAACATCATCACAGTAATGATTTTCCTGAGCAGCTCTGCTAAATGTCTTGAACTAATTAAATTCCAATCGTGTCTTCTCCCTTGAAGTTGTATAGCTCACTCATAGAAATCCCCTAAGAATCTGTCGTAAAGAGTCTGGGATAGTTAAATTTCACTTAAAACCAAACATATAGCGCCTGCCCACACGATATTTATCCAACTTCATCTTGAAGTCATCCCCACAAATAATGGCCCACCTCTCATCACTCTTTGTAACATGTCTTTCACAACTTGTCAGCAATTACAGCTTTGCATGTTTGTCTGGATTAAAAATGTATTATTTTTTTCAGAATAGCCAAACGTTGCTCAGCATATGTTTTTTATCTGAGGCAGCTTGAATAGGACCTTTTTAATGTTGACAGATGGTAGACACTGCCTGAAGGACTTTTTAATTTTCTATCTCACTCACCTCTATAAAATCCACCACTTTTCCTGCTTAGGTAAATAAGTCATTTGAGACATTGTCCTGTGGTAAATAAATTAGATTATTTTGCTTTTGTTTGGGTTAACAGCCAGAGAGAGAAAGCAATGGAATCCATTTATTTTTATGAACACTATTCTATAGTGTGCAACTGTTTAGCATTTTCAAAGCTTTTTCAAAATATTGCTTATTAAAAGATATCTGTCTTAATGCTTATAATACTCTCTTTCATGTGTTCCAACAGGGTGACAGAGGTTCGCCCGGTCTGCCTGGGCCGGATGGATTTCCAGGTCCACCGGTAAGACTTAGTTATTAAACTATTTGTGTTAAAACCAGCAGCTTATGATAAAAGGTTTGAAATACTTACTGTCAGAAACCGTTTTCTTATGATGTGTCCAGTAGCTCAATTTGCTGATTTCCAAGATATATATTAAACTTCTGCTTCTATTATACTTTTAACACGGCACTCTGCTGCTGTCTTAAATGATCTTTATAAGGCATACGCTTGATAAGGCAAAAGGAGGTTGAAAAGTTAAGTGTAGGGATTAAGAGCATGCATACAAACACACGTCCAC
>CAFUXE010000059.1:649863-703618 GCA_903364295.1 Serranus cabrilla | reverse complement strand
TATCAGTGTTCCCACTGTGTTCTCCCCCAAGTGTTAGCCACAGAGGTAAGCAGAGGCCTCTAATGTGGTCAGTATTAGGTTACCCTGTCAGAGACCACAGCCCACCCTGCTCTCTGCCTGTCTGCAGTCTTTCCGTCCATATTTATCTCAGTAGAAAGAAACATATACAGATATATATTTTATGTATACATTTTCATGCTAATCTTTCTTTCTTACTATATCTATCTCCCTCACACTGTGTTTTCTTCATCGCTGTCTTTGCATACTGCACCTCAGCCTGTGTTTGTGCCTTCAGATCTGGCTTTTAGGATGCGGTGCTGCCTTGCTTAAACCTGATAGGCTTTCAGGTCAAGGTTAAAGTTCATCCAAAAGAGGAAAGGCACCCTGCTTAGGGTCAGGGGGTCAATGACACGCACAATAACCCAGGCCTTCGCAGGTCAGCAATTGTCATGCCTAAAGAAGGAGAATTTCATGGATGCTGCTATCATTAAAGTGAAGGACAGTAGCATTCTCCCCATGTGCACCTGTGTGCACATATTCACAAGCACACTCATGCTCTCTAACTGTAAACTCAGGTTTCATTTTATACTCTAGTGGGTTTCAAGTCAAGGATACGTTGAGCTTGTGGCCCTTACAGAACAGACTTAATCTGCTATAGTGGGTTGCCCTGCTGCTCACATGGCGATATCTACACAGTTGTCCAGGTAGTCAGTGATTGAAGCTCTGACTCTGGTCTCCACATAGCTGGCCTTCACCTTGCCTCCCAGGAGGCCGCCCCAGTGTTTGCAGTAGCTGAACCTAATATACCCAGCACATGAACTATGCCCCGTCAAGTATTTCCAGAGGAAATGACTGGCTCTGGGCCTATGCGCTTCACCCCCAAGTGGGGCTTTTATTGAGTGTGAAGGTTCATGTGTCACAACCTCGGAAGCACACAACGGTGTCAGTGGTACCAGCAGGAAGGTCTTTCGCTGCCCCAAAAAGATAATGACCTGTCCCTGACCTTGTGTTTTGGAGCTGTAAACATCTGTTGTTGATAATCAAATCAAAGGGAGGGAGAATAAAGTGGCTTAAGAGAAGAAAAACCCAGATTTACCCAACCATAAATCCTGCTTAGTTTTTCAAGTAGAAGTGCTTGTTTAACTAAATGTGGAATTTGGCTGTAGCACAAAAGGTGCTGTGGATTAAAATGAACCAACTACTATTTATTTTATAAACAGCTTTTATGTATTCATTTTGTAAGTTTTCTTTTGAATCTCTAGCACACTGTATTTTGCAAAGAAGACATTTTTTATCTATTGTTCAGAACCTAGAAGAGGTCATGGACTGATTCCACTCGGCACAAAGGATCTCGTACTTTCTCATTCTCAATGCTCACTATCTTCTTCCAAGTTTCTACCTTACAATAACAGGAAGTACAAACCATATGGATTTTAACAATGCCTACCATCAAACACTTTTTAAATGTCAGTCTGGCGTGTATGAGAATTAGCATTCAGTTTTAGCCTGCTGGATCCCAAATCAAACCATCCTTATTCAGAGATCATTAACTGCGGTCATAGAACTTCCGAGTTGCATGAAAAAAAAACGTATAACTGCTGCACAGTAGATCCCTACTACTCCTTAGATTTCAGCATACCTTAGTTGCACAGTGTGTGATGAATGCATGCAAAAATGCTCCTAATTATAGTGGAGAGGTCGACTGGAAGGTTATGTTTATATTTGGTCACCATCAGGTCTAAAATTGTATACGACCAATACGACCTTTGATTTATGACCAGTTACCTGCAAAACTAATGTAACTCCCATCAGCCTAATCTCTATTTTGTGTTTAGTTCTAACTAACAACTGTTAGCATGCTGTCATGGTTTAAATTATGCCTGCTACACTCAGCATGTTACCACTGTCAGTGTGAGCATGTTAATATGATCGCTCAGGAAGTTGAAAGCACTACTTAGCCCAAAGTACTCATAGACCTGCCAGCATGGCTGTAAAATCTGTATCTTGTTGATGTCTATGATGTTTTTGGGTGATATGTACTCAAAATACATTTGTTTTATTCTGTTTTCAAGGGTCCTAAAGGTTATTCAGGGCCAGCCGGACTGCCAGGAGAACAAGTAAGTTGTGATGTGTGTGTAAGTGTGTGAAAGCAAGGTAAAGCAGTTGTCACAAGTACCATTTCCCAGCCTCTCTTCATGGCATCATCCAAAGGCTGAAAATGAATGAATAGCAACATACACAGGTCACTGATATCACCTGTTCAGATATGTAGGTTACAGCAACCTATGATTGTTTTGATCACTGAGCATCAGCTGTCTGAGATGCAAAGTATAATTCTTACATTGGAGAAGCAGAAGGGTGAGCCAGTGAGGAGGGATGGGAGGGCGCAGAAAGGTACAGTTAATAGACAGGGTTGTCTTGGTGGAGGCTGTCCAGCATGAACAGTGCTCGTTTTATTCCTCTGTTGGCAATGCTGGTAGAAGTCTGTGTGTCTCCTCTTTCACTTTATCCATCCATCTAATCTCCCTATTCACCGTTCATTCATTCTCCCTCTCTCTCTCTCTCTCTCTCTCTCTCTCTCTCTCTCACTCTCTCTCTCCTTCTGCTGAAGGGCATACCAGGACCTCCTGGGGAAGCCGGGGCTGCAGGTTACCCTGGCAGGCAGGTGCAGTGAAAAATACAAAAATATGCTTCCAGTTCCTCCATTGATCCTCTTAGATTCTACGTTTCTCGACCCAGAACTCTACAAAAAAAAAACAAAGCCATGCTAATTATAATGATGATCATTTCTTGCATGCATGTTACTTACCCCTTTTGAATTTTGAATTAAACGATGAACACCTGCTATTTCCACTACAGTTTACTGAAAAGTAGATGACAGTGAAATGCATGCACTAATGCAATTGATTTCCTGATTTCTGTACAGTCTGACATCCACTGTCAGCAGTATAAATTGCAACTTAATGTATTGAAGACATGTTTGCTTTTAGCTGACTGTCAGTCAAGCTTACTGTATGTCTCTTATCTGGCCATTCATTGAATGTACTGTGACAATAGGTCCACCTCACCTGAGTCTTTCCTTTTTTGCAGGGTCCAGCTGGGCCACAAGGTAACCCAGGCCCTAAAGGTATCCGTGTAAGTACAAGTAGCTCTTCGCTCTCATTCTGCTCTCTTTTCCTCAGCAGCGCTGGATTGAACACTTCATTTCCTGAAAGGATTAGGACAGTGTCAGGCCCACAGCCACGCTCCACAGAGAGTGCTCGGAATCTGAGTTGTATTTCTGACGTACTGCCGGATGTGAGACTGCTTACGGGGGCTGGTCCGGACTCTGGGTTGTGTCCATAAAGACTGACTGGTTCATCTTACTATGGTTCATTTCTCAGCAAGCCAGAATGCCCCAGTACAGGTTGACAGAAGGAAGAGGATGGAATACAAAGAGATGGGAGAAAATCTGAGAGCAGACGGAAGGGGGTGAAATGAGCTAGTGAGAGAAGGGACTTAAGTGGAGTGTTGCAGCCCAGAGAAAGAGGATAGCTGGGATTAATATGTCAGACAGGCAGGCAGTGTGAAAAGAGCCTCAGAGACAGGGAGTGCACTGATAAGATGTGAATATGAGTGTGTAAGAGAGTTAAACACTGAGACAGTCTTGCACAAATTACTCGTACATATTGACTACATCCTCTGACAGAAGAATGGAGCCAAGGTATTTCTGCCCGGAAATAATCATAGTCTTCATATGCAGAATGATGGTAAAGCCAATATATTTTAGGGTTGTACATGCATGCATGCACACATGCACAATCCTGCAAATGGTTTCACACGATTTCAATGATCGACATTTGGCGGTAACACAACAAGATTTGCAGCAAAATGCAAGCAGATGCAGCGAAGAAGTCAGCGAGAAAGTAAACACAGATTTAAACAATACTGGATCAAAAATACCTTGGCATTGAAAATGTTTTTTGCGAAAGGAAATGCATTTAATTGTTGCTTGTTTACAATAAAACTCCACAGGGCACTCCAGATTTAGCGTGCGGTCACCTTTCTTGACGAAGAATGTGAAGTTTGTATGGACAGAATAACTCAAGCAGACCAGCTAGTGGCTAGTGGCACCAAATACAGTTCCCACTATATACATGGTATATAGTGGGAACTATATACCATGACAATATGAGCCCCTTTTCACACCTATTGGATATATTCTGTTGAAAACAAACAAACAGTCATCAAAACAAGAACAAAGAAACGTATAATAATATATATTATGTATTGTGTTGACATTTTAAAATGAGATACTGTATCACACTGCTAAAAATGTGTTGCAGCAATGTTCAGAAAAAAATTTGATTGGAAATTTTGCTGATTTCCAGGGTTTCATTGGACCTCCTGGTGTTGCTGGGCCGCTGGGACCAGAAGGGGAGAAAGTGAGTGATGTCTGTTGAAAGCCCATGATGTCAATATCTTTTTTATCACTATTCCTGTGTACTTGGACACATTTTTCATTCCCAGTACTTTTCAAATGTATCTCTTGTCATGTCTTCCCACTCCCTTTGTTTTCCCCTCCCTTGTCTGATACTTAGTCCCTCCCTAACTGAGGTTTGATAGATGCAAGCTGTCATGAGATTTTTATTTGTTTTACCACTTTGCAATGTGTTTATTAGGGCAGTCAGCTCTGTTCCAGTGTATCTTGATATATGTTGAGCTACTTACAGATGTATGTCAAGTTTTTATTTACAGTCATTTACTCATTTTACTGTCCTTTTTGTAAACTACTGGGTAAAAGTAAAATCTGCTTGGCAGCAGTTATTTATATCTGTCATTTACAGCTTAAGGTTACAGAAAAAAAATGTGAGGAAAATTTATATTTTCCATTTAGGCCATGCCTGAATTATACTCCTTCCTTCATAGTTGTGAAATCCTAGTTTCAAGGAGATCCTAGTCTCTATTCCTCTGTTGTGGCTTTCTGCAGAACAGCTTTGTTAGTACCAAGGGATCCATTATTTCAGTGTGATGAAACAATTTTTGAATCCTATCACACAATAAACCATGTTAATACTCTCTGTAAAATTTTCATTGAAGCAGAGGAGGCTGGTTTTCCTAAATGCTCTTCACATATAGAAATGAAAAAATGCATTATTTATTTACTTGTTACATCAGTTGCTTCTCAGATTTGAGTTACTTATCCTTTTGTTTTTCTTTTCTAGGGCATTCCTGGTCCTGTTGGAAAGACTGGCCCCAAAGGAAGACACGTAATAATTTAATTTAATTCCTGCCATTGCTCATAGTTATGTCCGGACAAAAAAACATATATGCTTGTCATCTATCAATAGCTATAAAGAGACAGCTGCAGGCATGGTTTATATATGTTATCTCATCTGGAAAATCAGGGCAATTGTAAAAATGGATAGAAATATTAAATCTGATCATGTACACAGTATACATAGTAAAAAAAACAGTACTCCACAGTTAATTGCATGCAACTGTTGAAAGAGTGCTAAAGCAGGTGGTCAGTGAGGCCCACTGGTAAAACAGTGCAGAGAGAGAAAATGAGTGGAATAACTAGTGTGGAAGATTTAACAAGGTGTGGCAGATCACATTATAAATGCTTGATGGCATGTATTTTGGCATAGGTGCTGCAATGCCAAGATTGTTCCCGGGTGGCATTGAAAAAATTAGAGATTAAGATAGAGACAAATGGAATGTCAAGGCTGGGCCCTCACACTGTGAAAAGTTAATGTTTTAAAAACAAGCCTTAGCTTCTCTGTTGGAGTTGCCAAGCGGGCAGTCAGCCCAGTGTCTGTTTCATCCAAAGGGTTTTTTCTGGAACACTAAGTGATGTCTGGCTAGCTGGATCAAAGTCTGTGGCCTCAGGGCTGTTGTAAGCCCGTCCACAAGCTCTCCAATACACTGGCTTATCTTGCTTAATTAAATAAGCATTATTTTCACGCCATGTCAATGCAGATTCGATCATGATCAACCACTTGCATGTTAAATGATACATATAAAGTAAAGGTTAGATGCCCTGGATAACAGAAAACGTACAAATAATGTTAATAAACAGTAAGAAAGTAGACAAAGCTAAATAAACCACTGATCATTCCCCTGTATGAACGTGGGGTGAAATTGAGCATGGATTTACTTCCCCTGCAGGGTGTGGTGGGTGATGCGGGAGAGAGGGGGCCTCCCGGTCCTGACGGCAATGAGGTAGGAACACTTTTACCCCTCCTGATGAATTCATTTTATCCTTCATTTTCCATTCACCCTTGCTTGTTATTTCACCTTTCTGACCTTTATCTTTAAAGTCTGGGTACCCCTGCTTCTTACCTGTCCTCTTTCATCAGTGACTGTGTCTACAGGTGCAAAGTACTGGCCTGCTGCCTATTGATAGTCATTCAGTCTTGTAGTATTCATATTTTGTGTGTATGTTATGCCTTTTATTCACCACTTCTGTCAAGTAAGCACATTAAAAAATAAGAAAAAAAACATGTATTTAGCAACACAGAAGATGGACATATAGTCGACCTTTTATGGTGTGTAAATTTATCAACAGGTCTCATAATAATGTGCAGGAGGGTGCATATAAATAGCCATCAGTTGTCAATTATACAAATTACTAAGCAGCCGTGAGTCATTAATCTTTGGATCCAGACATGTTTAGATTCTTTGTCATCTCAGATGTTTACACATGAAAACATAAAGTTACACTTACAGTGTTTCCCATGTAGCCTTGGGAATGAGGAATGTGCGCTACTGTAAGTGTCCTGTCCTGTGTACTTAGGATGTTGCTGTGATGTTTCACAGGGGCCTGTTGGTGGGATCGGTATTAGCGGCTTTCCTGGTCTGAGGGTGAGTATCAGTTTTTCTAATTTTATAATTTTTATTAATGTGTTATTTTCCCCATAGCTAATAAGCGCTACATTTGATTTGCCATTTCCTTAGCAGACAGTTCTTCTTCTGTCTTCCCTTGTTTCCAAGATTGCTTGTCTGTCTTTCTTTCTGCTGGTCGGTCTCTAGTGGTTAGATTGGTGTTTGGAGGATTGATAGATGGATGTGCTGGGTTTCACCAGCAGGGATGAATGTGAAGTTCATGTCGCCACCTACCTGTTTTTTATTGCAGTAGCTCATTTCTTACTGTTGGTGAAAGCCACTGCTGCATTTCCTAATTGAAACGTGCATGTCATGCATCCTCAACACCTAAACTTAAACTTTTTCTTGCATGTAGAGAAGTCGACATGTCCTCTTACCATAGTTGTTCATGGGTGGATGCAGTGAAGGTACACTAAACATATGGACATTTGACATGCAGTATGAGGAGTGCACAGTCTTCTTTTTTTTTAACTCCAGTGTCTTGGTGCCGAAGGGTTTAATGTTACACCACAACCACTTGGGAGGCTCCGTTTTATTAAATCAGTGAGACATAATCTAGACTGTCACAGTCCGAATAGAGAGCATGCTTTCTTTTTCCTGCTGACTGTACAATCGTTTAAAAGTCTGAGTTCACAGAGGCCTCTAGAATATCCCCGTGTTCATGTCAGAAAAATACAACTGTATAAGGCAACTTCCTGTGCCATCATTTCAAGCTTATTTTCTACTTGGTTGCTGTGCTCATAGCATGGGGATTTATTAGGGTGCTTCAAGGGTCTCTCAGTGTGCTAGACACATCTGGATGGATGGGGTTTCCTTCACCTTCACCTCACTTACTGGCTGTAAGTCATCTTTACTACAGACATGAAACATGCAGACACACATCTTTATTTCATTTTTTACATAAACAAGGAAATTATCACGGAGAAGGTTACACATGTAGAGCAATGAGAATATAGAGAATACCACAGCTGTAAACACGTCAGAATTTTCCACTGCATGTGATATTTCAGTTTTATTTAGTGTGTCATTCCAGAGTTGCAGACTAATAGGATCCAGCTTATGTAATGGGTCATGGCACTACATGTCTCTGTAAAAGTTGGTAGTAACATGTACGAAAGTAAATCAATGTCACTCCGGATGAGCTGAAAAGAAGAGAGTTTAACTCTCCATGTCTCAGGTCTCAGTCAGACTCGACGCAGCACATGTGTGCACACACACACACGCACAAATACACAATAACAGTTTGTATATTACGTCTACCCTTTAATTGGCTCTTTTGTGTTATTGTTTTTTTTTGTTATTTGTGTATATTGCAAATAATGTTATATTGATGGTTTTTGTTACAAACTGTGACTCCTATTACCAATAGACTACTATTTTATTTAATTAAATGACTGAACACCTCCCAAAAACAACACAGTTACAAGCAGAGATATTAATTATGAATAATTAAAGCTGATGTAGTGCGGACTTGTCTTTCTATGAACAAATTATTGCCTGTAAGTACTTTTGAGTAATCATACAAGAGAGCCAAAATACTTACACCTCCTTAATCCCGTCTTTGATGTAATTCATATTTAGTCAACTTTCCAGTTGAGTGATTTTGACACGGGATAGTTCTCACAAAGAGCTTTGATTTGACATCTAAAACTCATTTTCACTTCCCAGTGTCGATCACACCCTTGTGGCTCCAGTTGTGCTCACTCGTTTAAAAGTTAGAACTTTAGTTGAGTAATCAGACGGAGAGCAGAAACAGAGCAGCAAGTGTTCCTTCTGGTATGCAACTGATGTCTTTGCCAGTGTGTGACTCAACAAATTGTGATGCAGGCAGACACTCTTTCACAGCCTAAAATAAAAAAAAAAGCGTGGTGGAGAAATTTATAGGCTTTTTAATGTGAATGTGCGTGTTTGTGTGTATGCACGTGCATGTATGTGTGTTTCTGCTTTACACATTTTCTTCAACTTGTTCATTTGTGTTTTGTTTCTGGTGTATAACTCAATCAAGTATTTGGGTGCTGAAGCATTTGGTGTTTCATTGACCTCACCGAGGCTGAAGTTGTTGTGTTAAACAAGTGATACAGCATGCTACAATCTGGCTTTTATCAAGTCTTGAATCACTTGTCTTCAGTGTGGCTGGGAGATAGTGGTTTGGATGATCTCTAACCACCTGGCAGTCAGGCTACAGCTTGACAGCAGTGTGAGATGTTGATGTACCAGATCATTTCAGCTGGGCTTGTGGACACCCGAGTTTTCTCGGCTTATCTCCTCATTTCAGTATGTCATTTTTCATGTGTTCTCTGTTGAAAGCCTCAGTGATTTGTGTCTGTCCTGCTGCAGTACCACAGAGGAGCCCCAGCATCAAACACCAGCCTTACAGGGTCCAGATGGACTGCTAGTTTAAGCCACATGTCACTGATGACATATGATTAAGCCATGTGCTCACACTCGCCTCTTACTTACATTTTTTTTCTTTTTTGCATATTGACCAGGCTGACAGATTGATTGTATGGATAGAGCAGGGGTTGGCAATCTTTACTATCAAAACCCAAGCAAAAACTTTTTTTCTGGAGCAGCAAAACATACACGACCTACTGAGTCAGATTAGCCTTTCAACAATACTAATTGGCCTGAATACGCATTCATTAATATATCTTCTGACAGTCTTTGCAGTGAGGGCCATATCATTCATTTTCAGAATCAACTTCTTTAACGACTGCTAAACATGCGTCAATAAGGCAAAAACAAACCATGCAATTCTCAAAGCCCCTGCAAAGCGTGAACTGCACCCCGAACCCTGCTGCCAATCAAATTGTGTCTTGTTCTCCCAGTTCTATTTGCACATATTTCAACCAGGTAATATGCAAACATTTGGTGCAAAAACGGCCCCTTTCTATGCAAATTAACCTCACTGCAAAAAAAGTCCAATTCACAAATACCAGCACTAATAGCTGATCTAGTTGGATGTGTAGACGAACACAGAGCATTAATTAATATTAGATCCTGATCGATCGGCTGGTCTGACTAATGACTTAGATAATCACAATCCATTCTCTGTGAATTTATCCCTGAGGGTTTTAGCGATCTGAGAATAGATGCTGAAGACTAAGCGGCTTTCTACAACTAAACATCTCCTTAGCTGCTCTGCTACAGTTCCAGCCAGATACTTTTCAACAAATTAAATGTGTTTGCTCTGGAAATATCTTCCTCTATTCCTGTCTCTCTCTCTCATACACACAGTGTCACCACAACATAATCACAACTGACATTGCTTTTACAGTTACAATGAAAACTGCCCCATTAGTGGCCAGCCAACCACCTTCCTGCTTGTAAAGGTTTTTTTTGGGTCCAGTCAAACATTCTGGCCATTTTCACCTCGCCTCTGTCAATTAGAGTGGATGTTGGTGAGCAGGGCCAATGCCAGACACATACAAAACAACTAGATACACTGTCAACACGGCTTAGTTGTGTTGTAAGGTTGTGACCAAAAGGAATGCTCCGTGTTGTCGAAAAATAACGTCCCTGCCAAGATGTCTGAAAGGCATTTGATGTGAAAAATGTCATTCAGTGTCAGGAAATAACCATGGGCTAGTATCAGAGGTGTGTGTCTGTGTGTTTGTGATACATAAATTCCATTGTGCGCCTCCTTCTCTCCACAGGGGGACCCAGGGCCTGAGGGACTGCGAGGACTGCCTGGTCTGGTGGGACCTCAGGTAAGTTAGACATTGGCTACTGCAAATGCTCTAAATTTTAGGAAAATAGTCCACGTATTATCAAATTAAACCATTGGGATCGATACTATTTTATGTTAAGGCCATAAGTCTTTGCTCTCATAATCATTAACAGCATATAAACATTTTCTGGCCTGTCAAATTATGTAAAGAAAGTTTTAAAACATTTGCCAAAGTGTCACCTTTTTTCATCCATCAGCCATCTCTTCTCTTCGCTTCACTTCATTTGCAAATCCCTGCTTCAAAACGAAATCTGTCATTGAAGTCACTCGTTTCTTACATAAAGTTCCCCCTCTCCTCTCCTTTTCTCTGTTATGGACTGATTATTCTACTTTCCCTCCCTTCTTTCCTCTCCCTGTGGCAGGGCCCAGCAGGACGACTCGGCCTGCCTGGATTGAAAGGTGATAAGGTGATCTAAATATTTATATTATTGCAGTGTATCTGTGTGTAATGTGTCAGTAGCCCAGCTCAAATAATTCTACATATTAAGTATGTTATAAGTAAAACTGTTAACATTTGGATAACGCAGCAACTAATACAAACTCAAATTCAATACCATGATAACCAGGTAGAGCATGTTTGTTTAACGGATAGTTCAGATTTTTCTAACTGGGGTCTTGTGAGCTACTTATCCATAGTAAGTGTATATTACGTACAGTAGATGGGGCCCAGTTCGAACAAGGTGGCAAGGAAGCTAAGCAATGTACTGTTGTGGATGGGGGCAGCAGAAAAACTTTTTGAAAGAGTTGGTTAGATCGTGGCAGAGGTAGACCAGAAACTCCTGTGTTCTGCAAGGTAAAATGACTGTTTTTGTGAAAGGAGTGTGATAACTTTGAACAGAGCGCAGAAAACCGCTCCATTTCATTGACGGAAAAGGCTGTCTGATCATGAGGCAAAGCATACGCTGTTCTAAGCATACACTGATAGATTTTTGTAGGTGGCTAAAATCTGTTTTGCTGCTTGGGAGCGTGCCGACCTCCATCTACTGTAGCTAATACACTGACTATGAATAAGTACCTCATACAGCCCCACTTTAAAAGATCAAAGACTATCCCCTTAAATACTGATAGTGCTCCACAATGTGTATTTGTTCTCTACTGTGTTTCCATTTGTTTTTACAATCAAACTGAATTTTGATAGCAGCTTGCCTTGATAGTGAGTGTTGCTGTTCTTTAATTATATAGTACATACTTTATGTTCAGGTAAATATCTCTTATCTAAGGTCGTATTGTGATCACTGTGGTAGAGTAGTGTTGTGTTATATCTCTGTATGATACTGTGAAATTCAGGGTGAAGTGGGACAAATGGGCGAACCAGGAGAGTTGGGGTACCAGGGCGATAAGGTATGTCTTCCATCACGTCTTCCATCACAAAAGCAAGATTTTAAATAAAGCACAGATGCATTCCTTCTGAACATAGATTAGTTTTGGCTAAATGAGGGAAAGATGAATCAAAACATAGATACACTGTGTTTGAATAAATGCAGATGTTCATTCATGCATTAATCATATGAGGTCATCGCTTGCCCATGTGAATAATGTCTTGTACATACACACGCATACACATACAAACATCTCGGCATGCACTCATATGGCTGAAACCAAACACACTAACACACACAAAAACATTTGTAGGACCAGTTTCAGACTGTTGTGTCTCTTTCTGTTCAGGGTGTAGCTGGAGGGCCTGGTCCCACCGGGCCAAGAGGGAAACCAGGACCACCGGTATGTCCGTGTGAGTGTGTTGTGCAGCAAGGGGTGCATGTGTAGACATTACTGCACACATATTTATTTGTGCATTTTTCTGTTTATGTGTATTTGTATATTTGTGTATGCATGTGTGTGGTGTGAGTGCATGTATGTCATCTTATGCAGGTTTTGTACAGCTTTTATAGACAAAGCCAAGTAAACACATTGTACCACAAAGAGATCTGGAATCTATTTTTGTTAGCTTGTAAACTAAAAGCCAATTTGGTCACATTGACAACAGTTCTAGCACTGGTAGTGAGCTCCAACGATAGAAGTGGAATACATGTCTTTTTTCTATTCAGGGTGCATTATAAACATGTCCAGATGCTGTCTGGTTCCAGAGCAACCAGTTTCTATATAGTATCAGCTGTTGTTGTTCATGTTACCGCAGTCTTCTGAATGATCAGAATAACCTCATTCACCCAGTGTTAATTTAGGAAGAACAATAGACTTGGTGTACTACCATGTAATGGGAAAGTTTATCCGAACGTAATCAATTTGGCTGCGTTGCACCAAAGGCAAAATAACCTTTAAAACTCTTTCTTGTCCATAGATTTGTAAATGCAGCTACACAACATGCTCACATGACCTCGACTACGCAAGCAAGCATTTCTAACTATGCAGTAAGAGAGATAGAGAGAGAGAGCACCATTTAGCATCAGGGGTTAAGTGTTTAATGACTATCTGAGTGACCTGAGTTTAGCCTTGATGCCTGATAACAAGTGTACATGCAGCATCATGTTGGGACTGATCACTGCTTAGTCTGTTGTTTGTTTTGCACCCATCATGTCAATAAGCATCATATTAAATAGTTATAACAATGTTTTGATGCATCATATTATTGAGATCCACACAGTCAATTTCATGGTGAAGAAATATAAACAGAATACACACCTGAATGTGACAGATGGAACATAATAAAGTGCGTTTTCTTTCAAAGGGTAAAATTGGTGAGATGGGGGCACAAGGACCACCTGGGCCTCCAGGACCAGAGGTAAGACACACACACATATCAGCCATTATTTGGATAATTTGTTTCACTGTTAAAAATTAATTTTTACAACACATTTGTGATGATTCCAGGTTAAAGCTTACTTGCTTAACTCCGTTACGATCAAAGAATAGATAGTTCCTGCAACCTGGCAGGGTCACGAAATACAAGGTGTCACACCACAAAACTTTTTGTACACTGAAATGTTACCCATTACACCACAAAAGCCAGTAAATGCATTGTGTTTATCTGCTCTTTTTTTTACACAGAAGAAATATGACATCTTGCATATTACAGTGGTTTTAATGAGCACATTCATGCTTCCCAGATAAAGAACTTTTGAAAGTTTGGACACTTTCCAATCTTTATTTTAGCACAACCATCAGGTCATATACTGAACTTTGTATGCAAGATATTACATAATTGCTTAATACTGCATTTACTGTGGCTATTCATGGACACCAGAGAATAAACATACTGGTAGTTGTGATTTAATGACCTTGTCTTGAACATCTCATAATCTGAAAAGCAATGAGCATAAAACATAACAGGATGACATCTTTTCCCTTTGATCATCAGATGACTTGTTAATGAAAATTCAGTAGACAATTTCTACTTGTATATCAAATATGTGATAATCAAACAGGCCAATTGCATTAGCAAGTCACTGACTTGATATTTGCTGAATATACCCTTTTACATGACATACGCACAACAAGATGGCTCCAAAAACAGTAAAATCTTTCATTGTCCATTCCTGTTAAGGGTTGACTTAGACACTATTCTACATTGTTTCATAATAAAAATAAATTTTAGAACTCACTGGCATACAGATAAATAATAAATACTTTACTTGTATTGACAGAATTTGAGTTTTCACCCATAGAAACATCAATCAAGTCATCTCACTAGCCGCTAAACCCTACAACGTCCATCTTTTGCACCAAAACAACATACTTATTTTGTTCCTTGCTGTCCTTGCTTGTTGTGGCATCTCCCTCCAGTGTGTCTGTGCTTCAGTTGTAGAGTACCTCACCTTTTGTCCCTGAGGTCGTTGATGCTTTCTTGTCTATGAGAAGCATGGAAAATGTCAAAGGCACGCTACAGCCAGGAGTGCAACGTGACCAAAGGTCACAAAGGCCACAGCTAGGACATATTTTACAAAATGAGTGAATGTTTCAAGACAGGCGTGCCTGAAGGTATTCAGCCTGTATCAGCTCAGAAGCAATCCATCACTTTCTCTACGTCAGTTTTCTATAAGCCTGCCTTTACACTCAAGAAAGGCCTCACCCCTCCATCTGTATGATACAGATTTATGCAGACAGCCTTCAGTGAATTTGCAAAGAGGAGCTGCTATCACTAGCCGCTATAATGTAACACATGTAAATACGTGTTCTATATACCTGCATTTTAAATGCACTATAAACCGACCCCTCCTGTATTGTACACAGGGTTGCAATGAGTCATTAATGTGCTGGATCAAACTAAACTATCATGTGACTCATGACAGGTGAAATAATTTGTCTCTCCTCCTGTTTTTGCAAGGGATTTCCTGGCGACATTGGAATACCGGGGCCCAACGGTCCACCTGGGCCGAAGGTACAACAACATTTCTGTCACTCTGTCTCTCCATCATCTATTAAAAGAAATCATCCAGTAAATCCGTGCTTTGGGCTGTGTGTGTTACAGGGTTTGCAGGGTGCTAGAGGGCCTCAAGGCCCACAGGGGCCACAAGGAACACAGGTGAGACAGTTCAACACCCGACTTGTCTTCTCTGTCCTTTACTCACTGATACAGGAAAGTGGAAAATATGGCTCATCAATAGATTTCCATTGGATCATTAGTCTGAGGCAAGATGATCTAACACAGTGCTTCTCATTTAGCATCTAGTCATATCTCAAATAGTAACAGCTTAGATCTTAGTGGGAGTTTCTTTCTCTGCCATATCTCTCGGGGCATGTTCCATTGGGTGAAGTCATGATTCATCATTAGTTGCTTATAAAAACACGTCTGAAAGTTTTCCAGCCCTGGAAAAAAAGGGAACAGAAGCATTTGGAAGGTGTACAACACACACACTTTTCTATTGTGCTGAATGTTAGAGCATTGACCTGCCAACCACTCACAGAGGTGTAGTTGGCCAATGTATTTTCCTGTCAAACACTTTCCCGATATGGAGTCATAGCACCTCCGTCAGATACAGTACAGAGCTGTTTGATACCTGAAAGCATAGGGGTGGAAACATTTGCTCAGCCCGGTACATGAGTACAAATGCGGATTACATTAATGTGGAAAGCTGTAGACAGTGGCAGAGATTTGTTTTCAGAAGCTGGGGGAGCACAGTGAAGGTGGAAGGTGAGCAGTTGAAACCTTTAATGTTGAGAGTTAGAAGTCATGCAAATGGAATGGTGGCTGCTGCGTGTGCATTTCTTCATGTTGTTTGGGGTACCAGCTGTATTTACTCGTCCGTTAGACTCCGCTTTGTAAATGTGAGTATGTTTGTGTGTGTGTTTATGTTTGCAAATATTTGTGTATGATGAACTACGCTGTGTTTCTGCAGGGTGATGAAGGACCACTCGGGCCACCTGGCAGCGCTGGCCCCACTGTAAGAACCCCCAGATTCACATACACTCAAATACACAAGGAGACACAAGCACACAAACCGTAACCGAGTCTTTTGCAGGTGGTTTGAATGAAACAATTCGCTTAGATGTTCTATCAGGAAACAGCTGGAATGAGATGTGATAAACACATTATGGCCTCCGCTATCGTTTGATCATGACATTTGTGTGTGTATGTGTGTGTGTGTGCCTGCCTGTGTTTGTAGGGGAGAGTTGGAAGGAAAGGCTACATAGGCGAACCTGGCCCAGAGGGATTAGAGGTGAGTCTACTTTGATAATAAACTGTGTTGTGAGTGTATCACTGTATTAATCGATGCAGGACTTCTGTGGAAATGTAGTCATTCATTCATTCATTATCCTTATCTGAACTCAGGTCATTGGGGTTAGGGTTAGTGGAGTACACCCTGGACAGGTCGCCTGGCTATCACACACTGTCACATAGAGACAGACAACCATTCCCATTCTCATTCACTCCTATGGGAAATTAAACCTAAGCTGCATATCTTTGGATTGTGGGAGGGAGCCGGAGATAACCCATGCTGATACGGAAATTTTGTTTTTGACTTGTAAAAGCCTCATAAGCTTTTAATTTCACTGTGTCTATTAGCACTGATCTCTGTGAAATTACAGTTATATTACAAAGGCTTTTCGCATTGGAAGGTGCCAATCAAATGTAACTATTACCTACTTTATATTCTTGCACTGGGACACTACTTTATTTACTTGGCAGCACATTTAGGAGTGAATTTAACCTTTTGCAGGTTCTTTCAGTATTACATGGTTTCTTTTTGTTATATTTTTGATGCACAATCCTTTTGTGAACTTGCCTGTGACAGTCCTATGGCTTGGCCCTCATTTTAGGTTATTTAACTTACAATTCTTTCTCAGTTTTTTATTTCAGCAAACCACTATTCATTCCAGACTTGGACCTCACCCTATTTTATTGGCTGTTTTGGCTTTTGTACCCACCACAAATGTAGTGCCATGATCATGGCATCATGTGTTTTAAGATTTTACTGTCCAGTGCTTACCTCTTAAGGCCATTGTTTCCATGTTTGTGACCCATTTATTGCCTCATTGCCTCATGTAAACATGCTTTTAATTAGGAGAGAAAATTATTTCTTCCAGGGCTATTATCATACAGTTCATATTGGCAAACCACAATGAGAAGTCATACAGAATCCCAATGTAGTCTGTGTGTGTTCCTTTTTCCACTTGTAATATCCTGATTCCTGTGCCAGTAGCAGTGCAGAATGGTGACAGATCAATCTTTTATTACAGGAAGCTAACCAGCACACTGTTTGATGTTTTCTGCTTGCAGGGAGAGAAAGGGGACATGGGAAACGTTGGAAAAATCGGACCACAAGTAAGTTGCATTGGCTTTTTAAAACACAGGGCTGATATTAATTAACAGCCATCCTGCTGTAGATTAGTAGCTTCTCATTAAATCCCTCTTTAAGAGGTTCATTGTGGAGTCTGGGCTGTAGCTTTTGTATAGCATGAGTTCCTGCCCTTCAATGTGTTTATAATTTGCTTCCAGATTAATGTACACGTTACACCCAGATAATGACACAATGCTTCCACAGTTGAGTGAATTAAAGCCTCTAGTGTGCCAACTGTGGAGGAAGTTACAGGAGCATCTTCTGATGACTGTTTTCCTGACCCACTTTTAATGTTGAGTGAAATTTGGATCCTCTCCCTCCACCAAATAGTCTTCTCATCATGAAATTGGCAGAGAACCACAGTAGAACAGAAGGAACACCAATCACAGAGCCTCTGTAGGAGTCACCTCATTCGAGTTGCACATTTGTTTATGGCTCCAAGCCTGCCAAAGTGTGTTTGACATCTGTTGTTGCCCAAGAATAATACTTTTGCTGCATGTTGTGAAGGTATAATAACTGAAAGAAAAAGTGCCCAAAAGATCTTGGTCCTTATCCATCAAGTGGCTTTGCAAGTGTCCCAAAACATCTGTGTTCGGTTGTTTCAAATTAACTGCAAAAATCACTGTTATATGTCTGTCTTTCTGTTTCACGCTTCACTTAATTCTTTATACCGAGCACAAATACTTCAGAGAATTGTTGGGACATGTTTCCCTTTTGTTAAAGCACACAACTGCTGTGAGCATCCGAAGTATGTCTGTCCTTCCCGGAGGCCCCTTAATGTTAATATTTGCATTCTATGCATAGTGGAAGCAACCAAGCGGGCCGTGTTGGACTGTGTTGCTGCAGTGCACATATGAGAGGGATTAAGCACTTACTGAGTAGAGGGTCCTTTGAAGCCAAGGAAGAGCCATGGGGCTAAGCAGAGAAAAAAACTTCTAAAACATGTGGAGGCTCTAATGAATGCCATTACATCACTTTCCAAATAAATTAGATGTGTAAGAAACTTAGAGGGACTGTTGTTGGCTCGTGCAGGTTAACGGAGGGTCGATGCAAGGAGGTCGTAGTACCCCTGTATCACTATGAGGCCTCTCATAAACAGTTACAAGTGAAATTTTACTGGGGGTTTTTACAGTGTAGTGTATTTTAGATTGACTGTTGAGCGTTCCATTTTAAGTCGACCTCCAGTCCGCAGCTAATAAAACATGTAACAGTCCTCAATTACCAACCATATGTGTTCCTTGAAATTTAGTTCACATGTCAGTCTCTGCTTTGATTCTTATGCCAGTGACTCAGTGGGTACTTACATGCACAGGAGAAAGACGAACATGTGAGGGAGAACCTTAAAACTCTTAACAGTAAGTGACGTAGGCTGTATGTCTTCCCTAACCATAAGGTTAATGGTTATACCAGTACTTCTGTAACCCAGGCCGTGTCTGAGAAACCAGATCGCCTTCAGACAGTACTGTAAAAGCTCCCACGTCAAGGCCCCTTCACATGGAAACCCCTTTAAAACCATTTCCGTCTGTGAAATGATACAGGGTACCACATTGTCCCACTTCATGTCCCAATTAAGGGATTTGAGGTCAATTTAGAGCTCCTGTTCCCATGCCTGCAGGCTGCATCCCCTCACAGACACTCTACTACTAATCCTTCACTCAACTGTTTTACTTGCATCCAACAGGATAATACCCTGTAGGTGATGATACATGGGTAACACTCTGAGGCTGTCAGCCTTTCTAGCTGAGGTGGGGAGCAGCAAATGGAACAAAATCTTATTGTGTTTATCTTAGTGGTCTGTTTCTTGTCTTTCACTTTGTAACACTCACTTTGTCAGTTTGTTATTTTGCTCTTAGTTTCCTTTTGTCTCCCACTCTGACTCTTGCTATCCCTCTTGTTGACAGCAAGATATATAAAAACTGACAGAATAAAACTTGATAAGAATATATACTGTGTGAAAGAAGTAAGAACAGCATTTATGTCCAATTTCATAAACCTTTTAACTGTGAATATATTATTCTGCACGGAGGTAGTATAGTGATGGAAATTGGCCTTTAAAATCAGAGACAGCCGCAGTCTGACATCGCTGGCTTTTGTGGTTGGCCAGAAGTGAGACGGTGGTCTGCAACAGGGCAGTCGTATGAATTATTACAGTAACACTATAATTTAGTTAGGTTCAGATGTTGTGGGAGCTTGCACCGTCCCATTGGCTTAGTGCACATGCTGTGGTGCTGCGGACTTGCAGTGTTAAGGCTTTGATCTGGCTTGTGGTAAGTGCATGTTATTTGGCTAATTGGACAGTCTTCATACTTTTACTATTTTCAAGTTTTGTTAAACCTTTTCAGTGAAAAAATAAACACAATCACAGGGCTTCAAAACGTACACTTGCCCATTCTCTGTGGATGTCTACCCAGCCACCATAAGTCATGGTTTGGAGCTCCAGATGATCCAGTGGAGAGACTGGCACTGGTCCAAACCACAGCCCCTGTCCCAGACGACTGATCTGGAAGCGGTTAAGCCCCTCCGATAACTTTCATATTTACATTAGCTGGTGTTTTCCCCACGAGGACTCCTTTACTAAGCAGCGTATGTCTTTTTGTTCCATGTGTTTTGAGTTTCTCTACTGCAGATACTGCAGTACCCCGAGTAATTCACAATCACTGATGTTATACCATATATCAAGGTCCCTACCTTTTTGTAGTTTGAATAGTTTTTCGTTGAATAATCATTTATTATCAATCCAATATTTTAAAAATATTTTTAATCAGTAATGAAATGCCATGGTTTCTGACAAATATTGGTACCATTTGCTCTTGTGCTGTTTGTCTGTCTTACGTTTTACTGAAGCATGAATTGGCATTACGCCTTTTAAGACCACTTAATATAGAAGTGTTCTTTTTAAACCAAAAACATGTACATTCGGTAAAAGTCAAGCTTGTTTCTTATGCTAGTAGAACAGGTATAAATACACTGTGCATAAATTAAACTTCAAAATTGAAATTAAGAATTGCCTTGAACTTTAGAGGTCAACCAGCAGCCTTGTTTTTGCTAATGTAAGCATTACACTGTAGCATGTTCCTCCTCTCTCCTCTCCAGGGTCCAGCAGGCCTGATTGGGATAGCTGGGGTGATGGGAGTTCCAGGTGAAAAGGTAAGCAGTGTGTTTCTCTGTCATTAGGCTGTCAGTCAGCATCAGCTGTTTGCCTGTCAGTGGCAGACCCCTGTAATTTGGGCTGTGTTAAGCAGTCATGGCTTGAGGCACATGGTTAGATAAATACTCATCACTCTCACATCCACATCAATAACAATATAGTCAAAGCCATGTCACCATAACTGCCTCTTACCCCACCGCCCCCTGCTAAACAAGCAATTTCATGGTAAGTTCTCACTTTCTCTTGGAATAACCTATTTCGACAAATTGGCCTGTCACTTTATGACAGAAACCTAAAACTTAATTTGTTCCTGATTGGTGTCATTAGACACGTTCTGTGCTAACATATTACGTACATATAAATGATCTATGTGATTGCAGCACACAGGTGTAAGCCATGTAAAAATACTCATGATGCAATCCGGAGAGCCCCTGAGGCTTTCTCCATGTTCTGCTCCAATTGCATCTCAGCTTGAAATAAAATATCTCAAGCAGCTCTGTAACCTTCCCGCTCAAGTCAAACGCTTTTACCAGCAGCCTTGGTGTTGATTATTGACAGTCCTCCAAAAAGATCAGAAAACATGCCTGCTTTTGCCATTGTTCCCTCTCTCTACCTCCTCTTCCCCTTTCCTTCGTATTCAGAAGCCCCTTGTGTGTCAGAACATGTTCATGTGATGGGAAGCCGTCTGCTTGTCAGACTCTGGCTTGTCCTCCGCCCCCTCTTATGCAAAACCCTTCAGTCTGTCAGCACCAGCCATACCCTGACAGCCTACAAACTCCTTTCACATTATATATATTTAATTCAGTACCATCCTCTGGTTTAGGCTTTTCTTTCCAGTACAAAGCCTTGCTCACCGTTTGATTGAAGTGCAACAAGAGCTGGAAGTTTACTTGTACAGTCATGAATGTAACAGAGTGAAAGGAAGATTAAAGCATCACTGACATTAGCGTTGGAGGGGTTGGAGTCCAAACCTAGGCAGCTTTACTGCTCACCCGGAGTTACCTCTGCTTTTAGCAAACTGTACCACCAACTGGGTTTCAAAGTACCTGCTGGCGTTAACATCCCCTCAACCAGCTGTCAGTCTAACCTTAAGCTGTTCTCCAGTTTCATGGCTCTTTATTAGGAAAAGTGTATGTGAAGCTGTGTTGGGGTTTTCTGTGTTAGGGTTTCAGGTCATAGTTTAATGATCAGCTCACTTTCTGTCTGCCTGTTTTTCCCCAGGGCGACCGAGGACCAGCGGGTCCAACGGGTCCAGCCGGGGAAAAGGGGCCAAGGGTAAGTACAGTCACACAGGATATACTGCAGAGCTCTGCTTCTTGTCTGGGAGTTGGTAAACCCCCATATATAAAAAAGGATTTCCAAGAAATCAGCAAAGCTACAACAGCCTACCAGAGCTTGACTACCCTGTTCAGTAAACTAATGTCTAAAGATGATGAATATAAAACTGAACCACTAAGCAGTTTTGGCTGTAAGATTTGGCAGACATCTCTTAGCTGCAAGGTTTATTTCATGGAAATGAAAGCCGACTCACTTGGCCTAAAAGATTCCAGACGCCTCAATCTTATAACTTTTGTTGACACAATTCTTTACAAAATTCAGCTGTATCAAACTGGTTTTCCCACAGTAATTCTGAGTAGACGCTGGATTTGGATCTGTTGAAATACCTTTAGGTGTTCTCTGTCTGTGATGTCTCTTTGCAGTCCTACGGTTCTCAACCCTCTGTTGCGAGGATGAGACATGTACTGACAGCGGTGTTCTGTGTATCCAATGTTGTGAAACAGTGACACGATGGCAGTATTACACGTAACTCTTTCGTGTGGTGAAACAGGGGCAGTTTTAGATATGTGGTTAACATAGGGAAACTGAAGTACTTGGTTAGGTTCAGGCTATAAATGCAGAATAGTTGGAGGAAAACATTGGTTTGGATAGTATGTGACATAGTTGTGTGTATGATGTAGTTACCTAGGTGACGTAGTTATGTACATGTTGCATTACGTACATTAGATAAAAATAACTGAATGATGACTTTTGGTTCTATTGTGATAGTAAAGGACTCCAGTGGCTTATGGTTTTGTCTCATCTGGGACAGAATCATCGCTTCTGTTGCATCCTTGAATATATAAATATTTTGGGGATGACATCAACTTTCTAATGCTTTAAAAATGATCCCTTCAAGCTCAGGGCTGACTAATAAATATCTTGCCAGATGAATGTAGTCCTCATTGACATTGCTATGGTGACAGTTGCACAAAAAAAGTGACTGTGTTTTTTGTCCTACCTAAATCCACACAATACGTTGAATTTGAGTTTGAGTATTTGTTTGTTAATAACTGGATAGCCCACACACTACTGTGAAAATGGGTTTGCATGGAAATTATTTTGACAGTGTTAATTCCTCAGAGAGAAAATAAAAGCTGCTGTTCAGTGCAGCATTGTCTCCTGTACTGCTGCATGAGGGAGGCTGGCCTGCATCCCTCACTGTCCTGGAGCCTTGGAGTAGCTCCATGTCTGTGGCTTTGGGCCCCAGTCCTGACCTAGCTGGCTGGCAGACTGGCTAGCAGGCTGACTGATTGGCTGGCTGGAAGAGAGGATGACTAATTTGGTGGCTGGCTGGCTGGCTGAATAGCTCAATGATTGAATCAATGCTAGTATGTTTGACTACGGGAGAAAAGGAGAGCCGTGTGACTTACGTAAGGAGTTATGGTGATTCGTGTGAACCAGTTCATGTGCTGTGATGAAGCCACATTAGTGAGGAGTGGCCGCTTGACTTTGGGCTGTATAACCACAGATTACAGTGATCATCTCACGAGGTTCTGTTTCTGCTCAAAGGCGATTTGCAGGGATTAGTGTTTCCTGGCAGATGTTAGCCACTTTTGCCTTCACAGACTTTGTTTATCATTATTCCTTAATAGATTATTATCGAAACAGAATGAGTGTTGGGTAGTTCTGGGATGAGAACCACAGCACCCAGCTGTGTCTTTTTTTCTGGTCTGGAGCGTAATCTTAGACAACATAATGTGAAACACAAGTTGTACAGAACAGTCCCAGTCCTTTCCAGTTACAGATGTAATTATCTATTATTGCACAATCTTGCACTGCTGAGCCTTTGCTCCACACTAGTCATTGTTAAAAGCCTGAAGTGCTATTGCAGCATAGTTCCAACAATATGTGGTAATGCTAATGATAATAGTAACTGCTTTTACTACCCATGTAGCTGAAGCCATTAAAGAGTAACATGGTTTCTTGTCTTCCTTTCAATAAATGTGTTTGTTATTTCTGTTTTGGTGTAAGGGCTATCCAGGGTTGCCAGGAAGTCCAGGGGACATCGGCATGCAAGGTGCACCTGTAAGTATCGTACCAGACATGTACATCCATCCACTCTATGTACTGAAAATATGAACATCTTTACACCTTTTACACCTCCGGCACGTATTGGTTTGGCAATACAATCATTTTCTGAGGTTTTCTTTTTTCTTCTTTTTGCTCCCTCTGCGTTTTGGATTGAGTCATAAACACGTTAGTACTTAATGGACTGAGAAGCTTGGATGCATTGACTCTCATCTTCTCTACTCAGTGTCTTGGCTGGATATTATAAACGCCCAAATTACAAGATTAACTTGGATCCTTAAACCGAGCAGGAGGAACATGCTCCTGGTTTTTGTAAACACATAAAATTTAAGAGGGTGATTTGATCAGTTTTCCTGTTTTCCATGATTTAGTCTAGACCCTCTGTAAACAGTTTGTCTTAACTGGAAGGATTGTTCAGTAGTTCTGCTGCTTCCATTAGGACTGGTGTTACTGTGGGCTGAGAGACTCATGGAGAGGTTTTGCACTATTTTGTGTAAATATTCTCACTGTGTTTTATAGTTTGTATAACTCCATCATCAATAAAACAACAAAACAACACACACCATGAAAACCTTCTTAAAATACTATTATTTCCCGCTTTTGCTCTCTTATTGTTGTCTAACCTGTGTGTCTCCTTTTTTTCTCATAGGGTCTTCAGGGGCAGAGGGGCAGTGCAGGAACCGCTGGGACAAAGGGCAGGAGGGTAAGAGCTGCTGCACCGTTTGGGCAGTCTTTTGAATGTAATGCATGTGAATTTACGGGTTCATAAGCCCCATGACTCTCGTGTTGTATGACATTATGGTAATGTCCAATGGATATGTTGTGGTAATACAGTTGAGACATCGTGTGGCTGAGAGGAGAATGACACCTTTAGCTGAGGATGCAAAGCTAGATTTGTGATTTTAGTTGTCGTCAGGCTTCTTTACAGCCTTCCAGAATTTCAACTGAAATCTCACAGTAGCAACAACTGAGTCTTCTTATTATACAGTTTACCAGATCAGAACACACAAAGATTTAATCTTCACATGATCCTCTTAAATTTGTTACAACTGATAGAGATATTTATATGTTTGTTTATGTTGCCTTTGAAGTAAAATTAAATTGTTTGAATTTAATAGTTGAATATATCAGCTCAGATGATGGGACATAAATATAATGGGTCTTATGCCAACTTGGTGGGTCTGCACATTACAATAATCGTTTTATGTTCATATAAGCTTTAAGCCTCTGTGGTTGTGCTTGTGCACATGAACAGTTTGGACATCCATGGTGTAGAATTAATAGATAACAGGAGAACATCAGCAGAACAAACATAACAGGTTAATCATTTTGGAAGTTTCCGCTCTGTGTGATAGTACACAGCTCTAAGGTTGGCCATGCCAAGCATTAGCACATGGTGGAACTCTTAAGTTTTACTTTAAAAAGTAAACAAATTTAGTATAAAGGTTTCCTCATTTGATTTGCGTCCACTCCCCTCAATTGCCAGACTCCAATTAAATGTGAATCAGTTTCAGCGAATGTAAAAAAAAGGAGGTGGGCGCGGAAAGCTAACAAGCCAGTTGAGTGATACCTACTGCCATGCTACTTTTCACACTTCATCACTCATCCATAATTTACCTCCTTTTATCTTCTGCTCACTTGTTTTCCTCCAGTTGAACATTTTGCCAAGCAAAACATATGGTAGTACTTAACATGCCATGGCTTGTGTTGTTTACTGTAATCCATACACGTGTCAGTGTGTGGTTGCATTTCCTGTCTTGCTGAGGTAAGATATAGTTACCCTCAAAGCCTCCGTCCTCCTCAGCTGTAGTTAATCTCCATTGTCAAGGCATTTGATCCATCATGGACGAGTGGAAACTGTGCTAATCATTTGAACCAAAGTCACATATCCCCCAGCTAGCTTTTTTTATTTTTTTATCTTTTGGGAAATGTCTCAGAAGTAAACACGGATTCTTTCTCAACACTGCGGTGTGTTAATTAAGAGATTAACCTCAGAATGCAGCACTTATCACTCATTCTTATCAGTTTACCCTCTGAGCTATAAAAAGAACAAGTCATATCCTGGAGCTGAATTACCTGATATGCACCTGCCCTAGTTGGCACACACTTGCACTCATATCAAAGCATTTTGTCGTCGTGGGAAAACAGTTAGTGCCTCTCCTGAATTATACATTTATTTGCTCTTGTTTAATCTATCTCTTGATTTGTGTCTATATGCACACATTGTATATTGCTGAAATTTGACTGGACCATACAAGCTATGACCAGACTATTAAGAAAGATTAAAGGAATCAATGAAACGTTGAAGATGATAGACCACAACTTACATTAGCTCTGTTCACTCGGCAGAATGCCTGAGTCACTTTTAGACCAAGTTTGGGGAGAGAGCTGAACTATAGAAAGAAACAAAGAGAGAGGAAGATAAGGTTGGGTTTGTCCGCCCAGAAGCTTAAAGGGCGCAGAACGACCTGAGAGGGATGGGGGAGTCTCACTAGAAGCCAGAGGCTCAGACAAAATAGGAACTGATAGAGAACCATCAAAGGTAGAGATATAAAAGAGGGGAGACAAGATGGAAACAACAGATAGGCTGAAAGCGGAAAAATCCTGAAAGAGTGGACAGGAGAGAAGGGGAGGGTCTTGTGTTGTATTTACAGATTTTTATCTGTCACCCCACCTGTGTGGTGGTGCTACAATGCTGGGAAACCCCTGGAATGTTTGTGGGGGCGGTAGGCTGCGGCATCAGGGCGGAAAACCCCCCAAGAAGATAAAGAATACAGACTAATTACTTTGTTGCTGGTGCTATTTCAGCATTCCCTGTATATATGTCAACATGTGTGCGATGCTTTGATGGTAAATGTTATCCTGTGCAGCGCATTGTTTGTTGCTCAAAGGTGTCTCATGTTTCTATCACATAGGGGCCCCAGGGTCCAGATGGCCCACTGGGAGAACCAGGCCCTGAGGGCACCAAGGTAAGCATGCGTACCACCCTGTGGGAGACATCACCGGTGGAGATGGAAAAAATCTAATAGTTTTGCATTAAATATGTCCATCCCCCTGTATATTAGCCACAGTATTAGAGCAGGAATTATCTGCTCAACTTGAGTGTGTCGTTTTAAAAAAATTTTTTTTTTAAAGATTATGAAGTGTTTGAACTTTGGTCCAAAATTGGTCGTGCTTTTTCTTTGCAGGGTGAAAGGGGTGACATTGGACGGAAAGGAGAGCCAGGATTCATAGTAAGTAATGACTTTATTATTTTCTTCTGTCTTCTAGCATGTGTAAGAGAAGGACAGGAAGAGCAGATGAGAGTTAATAACATGCTACAGAGTTTATACTCATTATTTAAGGTACCTGCTGAATGGTTATGATGCTGTAAATGTTTTACGTGGAACACATTTCTGGATGAAGGCTTTAGGCTTTTAAGAAATGGGAAGGCAAATTTATATTAATCCTCATTCATCCAAAGCCAAGAATCGTAATAAAAAGGCATCATCCTGAAGCATCTAACATCCTTTTGAAGATGCACGTTCACCTCATGGAAAAGACATTACCGCATCTAGTATGACCCCTGGGCCTCTGTAAAAGCTTTGTGAGCCTTTAATCAGTTTTTATTTGCAGAGTGATCCGTTGTCTTTTCGCTCTGTATCAGGTTATGCCCAAGTGCAGTTATTACTGTATGCATGGCTGCCAGCATGTAGACAGGAAACCTGAACTAAGTCTGCTGAGGAGAAGCATGATGAGCATGTACTTTGTTTGTAACTGAAACATCAGAGTGACATGCAGTCCAGCTTCAGATTTGCCTCTGATGCCTTGTTTGTATGTGATACCTCATTAGTTGGTGCAGATTTAGGTCCAATGTAGTTAATAGAAAAGCATATATATATTAAAAAATTTCATCTGATGTGTCAAAAACACAAACAACTGACAAAACAAACAAAAACAAACATCATAAGGGCATCATAGAATTCTTATCTATTTACTTTAAATTAAAGCCTTACAGATATATTCATGGACAGATATTATTGGTCGATATAGGTCTATTGTTATCAGTGTATATGCTTTCCTATATATGCTTTTTATATACAATATATAATGCAGAAAATGTTGTGTGATTTACGAATGGTGTTCGCCCTTAATTTTTTTATTCTTTTTTTTATAGTCAGCAATTGACTGAAACTGAACAATAATGCAGTTTTTTTTTAGAAATGTATTAATTCCCATTTATTCTTTATTTTCTCAGATATAATTTATAGAGTTTATGTAATTCCTTGTTTGTAAAAGGCATTATAATGTATACAAATTTTAAATATTATTCAATCAAGTTCTATGTTTTAAAAGTAGCTCTCTGGTTGCATTAGCAAATTAGTAAAAAAAGATAGTTGCATAATCCACAAAAAAATGAATTTTCCCCCTCTAAAATTAGTATCCGCATGACTCTCAAAAATCCCATATCAGTCGAGCTCTACTTTGAATTTAAACTATTTGTAATGTTACAATGGTTTTGGTTATTTGATCATAATCTGTAAAATGTGTCAGGTGTCGTGGATCTGCACTCATAACGTAGCAATTCACTGCAAATATATTTCCATAAACTAATTAATGTCAGAGCCATTACATTTATAAACAAAGTGCAGGAAAATGTGTAGAGCCACATATAATCGTATCATTGTAAAACCTTGCACATAGAAAAGTCATAATTGATGGAAGATTAGTATGTTGCCAGAATTTTTCAACAAAATAAATTAAAATCAGTTGAATTGATTGAAACGACACATTAATCATTCAAATAATGATTTCTCTTTTGTAGGGCAAAGCTGGCAGTCCCGGAGAGAGAGGCCCTCCTGGAAAGAGTGTAAGTTATATTTACCTGGATGCTGACTGCTTTAATTATCCTCTTCACCTTGTGAGAAGCATCATTATGGCTTCAGCAGACAACGCAGACTTGTAAAACATTTCCACATCCTCCTTTCACCTGTTAGATATATAATTATGACTTAAAGAGTGTGCACCTATAAAGTCACCCCAGAGGAAGTTGCCATAGTTAAAAGACGATGCTGAGCAGTTTTTCCAGGCTCATAATCAAAACACGTGTGCATGTATTCCCCCTCCGTCAAATGGTGTGTGTGTGTGTGTGTGTGAGGTTTTTTTTCAAGGTACAGTCTGCTTTTCACCATGCGTTCTTAAAGAAAACCTTTAATTTTTGAATTCTCAAAGTCTCATTTATTCAGTTGTAGGCTTACTTCTTTCAAAACCAATGCAATTTCGCCCCCCCAAAAATAATATTTGAAATACTTGTAATGTATAAACGTAGAAACAGTAATAAGATACTCTCCAATATCACTGTATATTCTGTGAAGAGTATTGTGTTGCACTTCTTTTATATTACTTCCATCAAAATAATCACAAAAATATGATAAGCCCTTATACATAGAAGAGGGTAGGGTTGTTTCATTGTGAGTAATCGAAGCACAGAAGCTCAAGTTTGTTGCAGTTCATTACAAATCCATTTAGTTTCTTCAAGAATTTATGGGGAAAGTTTGGGTTTTTCACTAGAGAAGTGAGGTTATATGAGTTACTTACCCGTAGTTGAGGTATAACCTGCAGTGGATGATGTCAGCACGTTTTCCAGTCAGGACAACAAGACGCACGCTCCATGCATGAATATATTCCTGCAAAGTAAACCTTAACAAAGGCCCAGCCTAAAAATCTCATACCCGTTAATGTGTACGCTATATTTAGAATATGTCTACCGATTTTTGTTGCAATGCACAGTCGTTTCATTTAGCACTACTTTTTCTCAACCATAGAACTTCCATGTTTCTAAGCATAAGCGCACTTATATGCTTCCTGCACTGTGGCAGATCAGCTGTTTTGGTCCATTTGGCATAAGATTACAGTTGAACTCCTATGGAGCAGGACATTGTTGGCAATAAATAAACTCAGTGCTCTCTGGTGGACAAATGATGTCAGGGTAAAACTGTTTCTAAGTGACCAGAATAGCATTCATGCACTGCAATGTCATGTTACTTATCTGCTGACATGTGTGTCGATACCAATATATCTGTAATATCAGCCAGCTGATGTATTGGTCAGGCTCCACGTTGGATGAGACTTTAACAACTGCTGAGGAGAAGTTTATTTCATTTTCAACAGCTTAGGACACACGCTGACTATAGTGTGTTATTTTAGTGCCACACAACTCACAGACGTTTTGGCAGCTTTGAAGCACCGTTTTGCCAACAGACTCTTGTTTTTTATTGTTTTTTACGATCCAAAAAATGATGGATGGTAGTTTTTATAAGCGTTTGAACTGCTAAAGGATGAAATAACTGATGTTGCACAGATGGTAGAAACATGCAAACAAAAACTGATCAAAAACAGATTCCAAAGCAGATCCGTGTGGGCTGCCTAATAGCCAAGTGATGACCATTATATCCACAGTATGTTTCTTATAGCGTAAGTTTGTTTCATCCATTTATAGCAGGACTTACAAAGGATGATCTCCAGTCGCAGGAAAGCCCTCTCACCTGCATGCTTAATCGGTGTTGGACCCAGTTGTTTGGCTTGTGTTTATTTCCGCTGACAAATGAGCTGTTTTCCACTTTCTTTAATCATGTTTTGGCTTAACATTTGACATCTCAGGGTTGTTTGTAATTACTCTGAAACAGACACACAAATACACATAAGACACGTGCAGGCCTGTGCTCTCACTCTCACATATAGACATCTGGACATAGCAACACATACTTGGGACTAGTTGTGACCTGTCCTTCTAAGGATGTGCTGCTTGATAAATCAAGCTCCTAAGGACATGCACATTATCATCAACCTCACTGCTTCAGATACAGTAGTGGGGGTCAGCAGTTCCTTTGTTCACCTCTGGGCTCATAGCGCCATCTTGTGTCTGATCAAATCTCCCTCAGAATCTATCATGCATAATTCCTCACCATTTCTATGTTCTATGAATACAAATCGTTGAGTGATTGTGTCCTACATCATGCCATTATCTGTGATGTCAGAGTTAATTTACTTTAGTGCAAATCTCTGCATTTGTCATGGATGGTGGCTGTTTTCACAAAGCACTGTACTATACTATAGTTTCCATAAAATCAATTTATTTACAAAATATGTGAGCTGTGTGTTAAAAAATGACTCTATTTCCCTTCTGTTCAGTCGATTTAGACTTTATTTACACAGCTTGAGACATTTGTGATATTTTTTTCTTTTTCTTTTATCTACTCAGTGAAGACAAGCAAAAGTTATTTGAGTGCTATTTTTCAGGAGGTTGTTTGGCGGTGTGTAAGGTTCCTGATGTTGTAATGTTTCCCAGGAAAGCATCTTTTTTTTTTTTACAGAGAACGCTTGATGCTACTGAATTCATTGTAATCTCATCAAGCCTTGGCATGTTGATTTCAGTGCTGGGAACAAGCAGCTATCTCTCACACGCGAAAATAGTGTCGCCCTCATTCAGTGTTGGACTGAACACTGTTTCAAATTAGGGTGTCTAAACTTGGCAACACAATGTTTGGACTACAAAGAGATCTGACAATGCGGGAAAGCCAATCTGTTTGTAGTGCATCAAAGAGTTCCTGTGTCATGTCTGTAGGCATCAGGCAGCACTGAAATATTAGCCTCAGTCATCATGTTTGTGGTTATGTTGCTAATGATGCTGATGATGTGAATGATGAGATGAGGACTGAGGCCAAAGCCAAGCTTTTCCATGCTTGTTTTCTGTGATTATGTCTGTTTGTGTTTCCAGGGTAAACCAGGTATTCCAGGCAGCACCGGAGAGAGGGGACCCCACGGTGAACCAGTAAGTACACCGTCTGTTCTTTTGATGTGGTTCTTTCAGGAAACTGCAAACCAATCACGAATTGTGCAAAATGGCTCGTCTGGATAATATAATGAATCATTGTTTGTTTTTTTTAAGTTTCGTGAGAACGAAACTGGCAGGGTCTGATTTTTTTTAATAAACACTTCAGAAGCGCTGATGTTGGTCATTACGGGAAACTGAACTGTTTAAGAAGGAACAGAAGGAGTGAATTAGTTTGGTCTTTGTTTATTGCTTTCTCTCTCGGTTTTCTTCACACCTTTAAACACCATACCTTGTGCTTCCCTTCTTGGATACAAGTTCTTGATTTTCCTGGAAATCAGCCGACCCCTCAGGGACATCAAGAATGTCAAACAATCAGATGCAAATATTTATTAGCGTTGGAAGTTCCAACAACACTCGAGGCAGGGTTTATGTTATGGGTCTCATCTTGCCTTTGGCAGGTCTTCAGATTTACTCCAGGCTCCAGCTCTCAGATTTCTCTACTGTACTGAACTTAAACATTCAACTGTATGTGTTTGTTTTCCCATCATATCCTAGAGTTGTATATTATGTTGTAATGGTGTTTAATTCCCTGATTTACTGTTTGTAGTAAATACAGTAATGATATTATTGTATCATTAAGCTGGTGTCCTGAAGTCGTCTTATGATGGTTCTTTTTCCTCCAGGGACCCAAAGGACCTTCTGGAGAGGCTGGACCCGATGGAGAGCAAGGACCTGAAGTACTTTTCATTTAATATTCATAACTGTTTATCAGTTCATTATTAAGGGTGTTGGGGTTCCATAGTGGACATACCTACGTTACAGTACAAATTAATTATGACTCATGCCCTTTGTTGCTATAGGGTGGGCCTGGTGCAGAGGGGGAACCAGGTGCCATTGGAGAGCCGGGGTCAAAGGTCGGTACAAACTTTCTACGATCTTTGCAACCATCCCTCCCACTCCTACATCTTAGAAAACATTTGTTATGTGCAGTTTCAGTCCCTACCACCCTTCAGCAATGTAAGAGCCGTGACCTCGCTCAGTCAGTTTGTACTTGACATAACTGTAGCCCTCGGGGAAACAACAGCTGATTGTCAAGTTTAACTAAGCCTCAGCTATTATCAGTGGTAGGTGTAAGTCTGGGAGTGTGCACACATATGAGTGTGTTTTGACCTCCAGACAGCCCCGTGTTGTGTTTTGTGTCCCTGCAGGGTGATGTTGGGCCTCCAGGAGCTGAAGGGGAGCAGGGACAGGAGGGAATGAGAGTGAGTAACTGCAAACAGCCACTAATCCCTTCCTTCCTTGTGTTTGGGTAAATCTAACCCTGTCGTATATTTACTCCCCCTCATTTTGATGAGGATGTCTAATCCCCTGGCCTGAAGAAAGCAAGAATGTTTTTGTCTGATGGACGATATATATAGCACTTGGACTGCCTGAGTCTCATCTTACTGTTCTGTCCACAGGATTACATTCAACATTCTTTAACAAGGTTGCTCAAACAAAACACCCACGGTGCATTTTTGACTTACTTCAGCTCAAAGTGTAAAGGAGAATTAAAGAAATAATATTATGTTTGAAAAAGAAAGTCCATTCTCTCCCAAATTCTCTTATTTTGGTTTGAAAAAGAAATTGAGATCAAATGTGATATTTTAAAGGCAAATGCTCCAAGGACAGAGTCTCATAGTCATCAGAGTCATTAGGCCACTCTAGTGAAGACGGATGAGGCACTCCTCATTGTTCATATTCAATCTCTTCATTAAGTACCTCTTCTAATAAAAAATCCTGAGCGAAGGAAAAAAATCCAGTTAATGTATCGCATAAAGCCTCCTTATCTTTTCACCGTGATGCAGTGATGTTCAGGTGTTCTTCAGGACACAGTGACATCATTTTCAGTGTGTTTAAAGGTGCCACACTGCATGATTCTGACCCCACCCAACTTCACCATCAGTGATGTTGGCAGTGGTCAGAGGTGAACCTGCCTTGATACTTTGAGCCACAGAGGGCAGTCTGACATCACGTTATTCCTCATTATGATTTTAACTGTTGCAAACATTGATCATCTTGGACATTCGGCAAATATTTTCTTCTGTACTATAGTACGATAGTTGAACTAATTGGACCAGGATTTGAGATGCTAACCTTAGCACAAGAGCTCTTTCCAGAATCTGTATCTGTGAATCTGTGTATTTGTTACTAATGATGCTCAACACATTGAATCTGCCATCATTGGGAAAATATTGTCACAGTTCTCACAGTTAGTTTGTCACTTTTTACAACAGTGAAAATTTTTCTTTGTGTAAATGATAATGTGTCTGCAGGGTGTTCCTGGTCCCCCTGGTGAAGACGGCCCTCAAGGAAAAGATGGAGCCAAGGTAAACATAGCAAGAGCTTGTTTTTGCTGACTTAACTTTACTCCAAAATCAAGAATGTAGCCAAAATGTGTTATGAATTTGTTTCTATCAGGGTTCTCCGTATGACAACAATGAGAGGGAGATTCAGTAGACTGCTCTCCTTAAGTCATCAAAGAGAAAAGCTAGTTAATACAAGTCATAAACTGAATATCACTTCAATCCATTGCATTTCACACTCAATTTAAAAGGGATAAAAAGTCTAAAAGAAGAAAAAAAAGCCTTTTCCCAGCTTCTGAACACCACGTGTTGTCTGACCTATTGACCTCTTTCTGTTGGTAACATGAAACCTATTAAATTATAACTGAACTGTCTTTAACTCTTTTCCCTGGTTGTCTGACTCTCTTTCTCTGTAACTGTTGCTCTGTCAGGGTGAGGCTGGTGACCCCGGGCCAATCGGAGAGCCAGGGGACAAAGGAATAGAAGGAGACCCTGGGCCCCTAGGACTAGCCGGAGGGCCTGGGAAACAGGGCTTTCGTGTAAGTTTATTTCAATTTTCAAAATGCCAGAAATTATCATTTTTATAAAAAAAACCTTATTGGACAATTACAAGAAATTACTGCCCACATTCATGTTGTGTTTGACACAGGAATGACACACTTGCATGCAGTTAAAGTACAAACTAGATCTATGGAACAGGTCTGGTAAATTCCTGTTGTTGTAGAAATGATTCCCCTTTTTTTACAGTGGTTACTTATGTTTGATATTGATGGAATGACAGCAAAATGAAACACACTTAGAAATTTAAATCCCTGTGATTGAAGGACGATAATGCCCTTGTATCCCAGTAGGGGTCAGTCTTCTCTTCAACAAAGCCTTTTTAGTACTGGGGCAGTAAAGCGCACAATGCCATAGACTGTGGATTTTTTCACTGTCTGATAGATGTCAGTCAAAGTCTCCTCTGAGTGTTTGTTTGTATTGAGATCCAGATCCAGATTTATCTTTTGCTGCTCTGGTATCAGGAAGGTCACTGGTGTCAGGAAGGAAGACGGCCTCAGGGCACATTGACAGAGCTTTGTGAGAAAGTTTAGGCTTCAGCTTTTGGTTGCTGAATCTGAAATATGGTTGCAATTTTTACTAATAAATGTGCATGAGTAAATACACTTTAGCATCTGAAGCAACATATTGTGTTGGTTGTTTCCAGTTGTGACTGTAACAGCAATATTTAAATATCACCAATGCAACAAATATTGAACATGTATTTTTTTTTGGGTGTACGGCTGCCGAAGATAACAACCATTGGAAAAAAAATCGTCCTGGACATTGTCGACTACAAGCATTTAACCTCTGCACAGAAACTGTCCCACTGTTAATGTCTGGAAAAAATACTGTAATATTAGGGTCACAGATTGATGTTTTTTAATGTTGGTGTTCTGCTACAGGGGCCAGAAGGAAAACTAGGATCCCTGGGAAACAGAGGACGGAATGGAAAGAAGGTAAGTATGTTTTGTGCCACAGTATGTTTCCCCACATTGAAACAGCAGGAAGTAAGAAGACACAGTCTAAGGCATGTTGGTGTTCAAGTCATCTTGTTTCATCTGCCTGAACTGTCATCTGGGTCAAATATAAAGATTTTGACTTTTGAACTTGAGAAAAAAACAAGCCGCAGCCTTCAAGACAAATAACATTTTATGCCAGTATGAATTAGTTTTCTTGTTGAAGAATTCCACAGAATGGAAGCTTCCTGTTGTCAAAAGGGTTGTATGCTGACTTAAAGAGTGGTCTCCATCCTGGCTTTCTGTCAATGTTCTGTGCTATTTCTTACCCCCCACTGTCTGTTTTCAGGGAGAAAGAGGTCCTCCAGGTCTTGTTGGTGAGGTGGGCACACGAGGAGACATTGGCCAGCCAGGCGAGCCGGGGCTGAAAGGTGCCAGGGGAACTCGAGGCACACCTGTTAGTTCCCCTCCTTCTTGTTATTCCTCTCACTTAGCCCTGTCTCAGAATCAGACTGAAACCTTTGTACAGACAAAAGAAGTCATGTGTAGTCATTCATTTATGTAGTCAAAAATAATATCAGTGTATTGATATATTTTTCATTATTAAGGAAGAAAAAGCTTCTTTGGAGAAATATCAGGAATTCTCTAAACTTTTTCTTATCTGAGTGAAGGGGCAGGTCAGTGTTTGATTGACAGGCTGACCCCTGGCAGGAAAACAGGAGGAAAAGTAAACAAACCTGGCTGTAGCTTACATGTCCCGGGCTGACAGCATGTTGTTATTGTATAGAAGACAAAGGACAGCGTCTTCCCATATCAAAGTGACATTTGACATTACAAGCTGTTGAATGTGCTGCAGATTAGCAGCGTATTAGTTACCAACTGTGTACTTTCACGGTGAAATGATTTAATGCACAACCACAGGATGTCATCATGAAACCAAAAAATATAAAATGATTATTTTTTCAGAGGATTTACAGGACAAGTGATTTAGTGCATAAACTTAATAATTGATAATTTTTTAAAATGTTTTTTAAGAGCAAAGCATCAAATGTCCATCTTTATTCCCAGACTGAGGGAAAGCAAGAAAAGTCAGAAAAAAGCCACGAGGAAGGCATTCATTCTTCTGTTCTTTGCAGGGAAAGGCAGCTGTCCTCTCAGCAGAACCACTAAGACCGTGTTGTGATAGCTGTGGAGAAAAGATTTATATCCCCATCATAAAATAGCTCTGGGCACAGGAGTCAGTTCACATTTGTGTTAGTTTGAGGCCAAGATTATATTTAGCTGAACCAGCAAAACAAAAAAGACAAAACAAACACAGCTTAGACTGATTCACTGTCTTACCTTTTTTTTTTGTCAATTTTCTGCAGGGTCAGCCTGGAGTCATGGGGATAGAGGGGCAACCAGGACTGGCAGGATACACAGTGAGTATCTCCAATCTGTGTTCTTAAAAGAACCATTTGCCAGTGTACACATACATACAGCTCAGGTCTTACTGGATAGTTTGGTAGACCCTGACTGCTCTGGTTTTTGGCTCAGCACACCACATGCTAACACTCACTGTTACAGAGGATTCATAAGTTATCTAGATAACTCTTTTGTTGAAAAGCCAGGATTCCCCTACAACTCAGCAAGATAAAAGCAGCTGTTTGAGTTTTATCCATTAACCGTAATCCAGCTTTGAGGAACTCCATACATGCTTAAGATAAATATCTCAACTCAAGATGGCTGTTTTCAGTTGAGTTTGGTAGCCTTGTGCTGTAAGCCGAGACATGGGGTTTACTCTGGTGGTGGACACATTATCATTTCCCATTCCTTGTTACTGATAATTATCTAATGAACACAAAATACCAGTTAAGACCTACATAAATATCCACAAAGACAAAAGATGAAATTGAACATGATGAAGTCTACAAGATACATTTTCCAGGCGACTCACACACACACAGCCTGGTCAATGCCAACACCAGTGGGTTTAGGTTGCATAACTTGAACAGGCCACCTCAAGTTCATCTGGTCCCTTTTAATGACTGTGTATGGGTGTGTGTGAAGGCTCTCAGACTCAGTCACACTTGACTCAGGTTGCTGAGTGATTTCTGATGCTGTGCCAAAACCCAAATCCGTAAGTGACAGTATGTCAGAGTTTCTCTACAAAGAGTTGTGTTTATATTAAACACTTCTGATTAATATGCTGACAGCGGAACTCATGTTTCTCCAAGAAACATGTTGTAGCCGGTAGAAGTATGACGGCTTTGTTAGCCACATTAATAAGCTTTTCCTTGTTTTTTTAGGGTCACCCTGGCAAGTCTGGGCCCATTGGACCACCGGGGCCTAAAGGTGAAAAGGTAATATTACACCTGAACTAGTGCTTGAAAATTATATTATTTTAATATTTGGGGTTTTAAGTTCACTTCACGCACTTTCCCATTGCAAAATCTTATGTCTGCATGCGTATATGTGTGATTGTGTGTGTGTGTATGTGTGTTTGCTACATTCCAGGGTTATCCAGGCGAGGACAATAAGACCCCAGGACTACCAGGGCCCTTAGGTGAACCAGTAGGTCTTGCTTTCCTTTAAACTCTCCTTTCTGATCCCTAACACTTCTCACTCTGTTTATTCCAAGTCATTTAAATACCGGATTGACACTGGAAGTAAAAGCTAATCCTGATCAGCTCCTGATTTTAGCAAATACACAAAATTTCTTTTACCGGACCCTGATTATCAACCTGTGTGGCTCAGATGTTTTCTATTCATTGCAGGCTAAGTATGTAGAATTAAAAATGTTTGACAAGGGTTTTACACTTCTGGGTAAAGCTTAAGCTTAGCCATAATGAGAAAAGATGTCTCATCACAACACTGAACAGAAATGTTCCATTGTTATAACTGAAACAGACTTCATTTATGTGCATTTTTACACTTGACAAAAGTCTCAGTGAGGTCCATTACTCACCCTGTATTACCTCAAGGATTCTGCAGCCAAAAACAAAGTCATTCTTAGACTAATATCAGAAGAGGATCAGGATTTATTAAAGACTCTTAGCCGCTTGGGAAAGCTCACAGCGATACGGTACCATGACTCTTATGCACTTTGAGACACATTTCTCAGCAGTGGACGTGACCACTGAGACAGGCCTAACAATTGTCCACACAGGTATTGATAGCAACCTACCGTATGACTGGTATTAGATTATCAAGTTGGCACCGTATGACAGTGCATAGCATAAGCAATACAATGGGAGCCTGTGTTTTGCTGCAGCCATCTTTGGCTGAAAGTAAGGTTCAAGGTGAAATTACGCCTTCCCACTTGACTCCAGTAAAGATCCTGACTCATATGTCACATCTATATGTGTGTTGGCCTGAGAAAAGACTCTGTTTTTAAGTAGCTGCTCAGCTCAATTGGGGCTTTGTGGGTATAAATGAAGGCATGCATGTACAGTATGTGTGTTCATGTGTGTGCATCTGTGTCTACACAGGGGCCCCCCGGAGAACGAGGAGAGCGCGGAGAGCCAGGGGATGAAGGATATCAGGTAGACGAAACCATTAAATCAGCATCAGACATATCACACAGAGTCGATGTGCGTGCACGCGATTGTTGTTCATACTCTTTTGGCTCCATTGAACACCGCTCTGCTCAGGTGCTGTAAGGGCAGACCACACATGTTGGAGAGGATTACCACATTCCCAGCTTTAAGGCTACAGAAATCTGGTGTTTTTGTCACTTCATAACTCCCAGGTTCAGCATTCTTTGCTCTCAAGATCTCACATGAGTACACATGCACCCACGGTTGCTTTATTTGAAGAGTTGGTGTTTATTTAAGGACTGATTGGATCTACAAATGTGGTCTGTAGCTACAACATAGGGTTGCAGAGTTAACTGAAATTGTATTGAAATCGCATTGTGCATCATTGCATTATCTAAATCGCAGGAGGCTCAATACTGTACTCTGCAGGCACAAGGAAAAAATCCTTGTTTGGTACAGATCTTCTGATAATCACAGTTACATATTTTTTCCAAATTGTGCAACTCAACTACAACATTTTGAACAGGCCAATACAAAAAGCTATTTGATCTATTTCAGTATTTAGCTGATGATAACAATACAATGTTTTGATCTGTTGTCATATGTTGCCTTATCCTTCATTTGTTATCCCTGTATTCCTCCCTATATCTTATCCAAACTAACCAATGTAATGAAATGTATTGATATTATTATATAAGGAAATTACCAGCAATGCAGTTGTTCTCTGTGCTTGACCCTCTTAAGGATGTTCTGAAATTCCTCTAATACAGAGTGACTTTTTAGATATCTTACTCGTGTGCTGGATGACAGTAGAGGTACTTGTTCCGAAGACACATTTTAGTCATTAAGTTCTGTATTTCATACTATGACCCATAATGTTCTGAACTGTTCAGTCCAGTTCCGTGAAAAATTGCTCGAGATAATCCTCGACCCATTTCCAGATCCAACCTGAGTTCATAGTCATAAAAACTAATAGCTAGTTTGGCAGTTGTGTTATCATTCCTCAGACTTCCACTGAATATCCCAGTAGGCCCCATGTAATTAATTTGAGTGCAGAATTTAGTGATCACTTTTAGTGAGAGCCACCTGTTGTAAAAGTATACATGGTTTAAAACATGGCTTAGAAAGTAGTGAATGTTGTTTTCATGCTGTGGAGGCTTTGACTGAACAGATTTTCTTCACTGTATGTGGAAGTGGTGCCCATGACAATACACAAGACATGGCTTTGGTTATGATGTTCTTCCTCTAGTTAAGAATAGGGTGGAGTGACATGTATAATAATAATAATAGATTCAATTTATATAGCGCCTTTCAAGAAACCCAAGGATCTATATTTTAGGTCTCCTAAACATCTCAGCACTGATGAAGATGGAGAATCAGTGAGAAAACTATAATTACATGTTAAAATGTGTTTCAGGGCCATGTTGGTACCATTGGATCTCGGGGAGCTGTTGGACCACAAGGCCCACCGGTAAGTCATTTAATGCCTGCAGTACAGTAGTCAAGAATGTAGTTAAAGTACTGTATCTATCAGCTTTTACATATATTTCATTCCATTGATTATGTATCCATGGTGGAGCACATTAAGTATAGACCTTAACAGCAATGTTGATTGAAAGTGTTGGAAAGAACAAAGCAACATGAGGACAATTGTGCTGTTCTCAGAGCCTTACCAGTAGTGGGGCTAAATATAGATATGTAAATATGTTTTGCCTTTGGGTGACACATGAGTAGGCCATAGTCTTTTAAATTTCGAGGAATGTGTGTAATCCCATTGATTCCATAATGTATGGATTAATATAACATATTTTTATATAATTGCTTTTCTGTGTGCTTGCCTTTGTTCAGGGATCACCAGGCCTCTCTGGAGAACCAGGCCCAAAAGGCGAGATTGGAGCACCGGTGAGTATTTGCAAATACCATAGCAAGAAAATCAAACATACATCTACATACATGTACATAGTTCCACCCATAGTTAAAGTATCCGTAGTTTCTGTACTGTGACATAGGTATCCACACACCTCACTAACCTTTTGGGAAACTTTCAGCCAGCTCTGTATCACAGATCATCAGTGCCCAGCCTCACAGTCCCCCCCATGCTTTTGTTTTGGAAATGAAAACCAAGTTTTTAGTCCACTGATATCCAAACACATCTCTTCCCATCTCTATCCATATTGCTCTAATAACTAATATGACTAAAAAAACATTTTAAGTGCGGTTTTATATGACCTGTGCTGCTTGCTAGTCACAAGTCTCATCGATTGGACACATTTTTGTCAAAGCTCCTGAGTGCAGAATGAGTCAACAAACATATGAAACCAATTTAAATTGGTTTTACAGGAAGAGAAATGCTGGGGATTTGGATAAAAAAACAAAAAACAACTGCTATTGTTTTTTGTTTTTTTTGCTTTTTTTAAAAAAAACATGTATTTGGCATATAATAATAAATGAAAACAATGAGAGCAGTGACACAGATTAATGCTGGGAAAAACACTGTGGATGAAGGAAAATCCTTATGTTTGCTGCCGGAATAAAAGAATAAACACAGACTTTTGGTGAAAATACAAGTTTTTATTTAATTTTCATTTTCACCTGTTACCAGATGAGCGTGTTAGTACAAAGTACAAAATGTTAGTACAAAGACTCTGTGGCTTATGTGGTTTATGATTTCATTGCAACTGTGGTGGGTTTTAGGTAAAGGAGAAAAAAAAATCTGTTTGGTATTCAAACCAGGTGGTGGAAATAAGCTTTGGACAACTGAATGAGGAGAAGAAAGCAAGTTTTCAAAGCTTTACTTTTTTACTTTTACTTTACTTTATTCTACTTTATTTTGCAAAACCACACTTAAATTTGGGCAGGGGTCAAAGCTATTTTGGTAAAAGAGACTTTCCTGTCCTGAACCAACAGGTTGTGGTTTTCTCAGATGTGGTCATGCGAACTTCACCTTCTCCCAATATTAACTGTTTTGAATCCATATTATGTAACCTATGTAATTTGTGAAGAACAGATTTGAAAACATCTTTTTTTGATGATGCTGTGGATGCACGTGTGGAGCCTCATGTGAAAATGGAGCCTCACAATTCACTAGTCACAGTACAGTGTAAGCCCAGAGCATTTGGGTCTGTGACCAGCTGTGTGGAAAAATCCAAAACAAAGCTGCCACAGCACCAACCACAAAACTACAGACAAGGCGTATATATGGTTTTTGGCACAGTGCAGATATGGAGAGTAATGATTTTGAAAGTATTTGTTGTCACCCTTGTCACAGGCCGACTGATTACATAACTTCACTCCCCCTGTGAAACAACTTAATGCCTCCTTGATCAAGTTCCACATAGCCATTTTAGTTGTGAAGTCTTCACAGGTTTCCAGATACCACTGACTTTCTTCCACATGTGAAACAGCTTGTATGTAAGAGTGATTATGCAACCAGTCCATATAGTATGGGAGAATTCCTGTATTTTTTTTCAGCTTGGCTTGAGTTTGACCTGAGTTTGAGCAAGGTTGTCACGTGCAACATATAGACCCATCTGTGCAGAAACATTAACACTAAACATTCTGCCAGAAAACACTGGAAACATTTGATATCTTCTGTATTTCAGTTTCAATTTAACAGCTTCGGTAAAACATCCCTTGAGGGATTCTTTCCTAGGACTGTACATACTGTACATAACTCACTGTTTTAAGACGAATATATGAAACGCAAAACAGTAGTTTCAAAGTGAAGTTTAAGTATTCCATGTACAGTCTAAGTTAATGATGTTTATGCTGTTAAGCCCGGCAGTATATTCTAGAATGTGCTGTTACTAATAAAGCAGGTTTCCTGTGTTGTTTTACACCCAATATTTTCATTAAACACCTCAATGTGGTTTCACCTAATGCCATTTGAGGTGTTACATATACAGTTAGGAGTTATGTATATTTATTTGACTGTCTGGACTTAACCGTACAGAAACAATTCTGAACTTCTCCATAAGACACGTATTAGACATGGTCTTTATAACTTCTGCTCTACAATGAGAGATGAGTGAGATAACTTTATGTATTTTTGTGAATGCTCATGCATGTTTTTTCTTCACGTGTGTGTTTATCCAGGGCTCAGCAGGAAAGAAAGGAGCCAGAGGGCTGAGTGGAGCTCCTGGCATCGAAGTGAGTATCACATCAGCTGAACTGCATGCATGACTGAGAGGGAGACAGCAGCAGCATTACAATTAACACTTTTCATTAGCTAGTACATACAAATACCATAGCAGGAAAAGTGATGGCAGGCAAAGAAAAAGAAACAACACTCAGTGTGATGATGATGTGGCTTGGCATCACCAAAGCACTGCAATTAGTTATCACTACTGAGTATATTTAGTACTTAGTACTTAGTATTTAGTAGGGGTAATAGAGGTAATAAAAAGATCATGTCATTTAAAAATGCTTTGTCACTCTCCATTAGTTGATAAAATGCACAAGTGTTCCCAGAGAATGTAAGCAGCAACAGTATTTCCTTGAAATGTCAAAAATATTCATAACTTGCAAACTTCATCGACCTCTAATTGGGAGCTGGAAAAGGCAAAAAAAAAGGCCTGGCAAGTATTATCTGCAGGAATTCATCATTTCAGAGGAAGAAATGGTGTGCAATATCCTCGTATGAGGTGAAATGATGCTTATGATATGAATCTCAGGTTGAGATTGAGTGACAGTGTCATTGTTGGGAATTTTCCAGGGGCCAATGGGTTTACTTGGACTCACAGGAATGAAGGGTTACCCAGGGCCGGATGGTCCTCCAGGACTGACCGGCTTACAAGGATTTCCAGGAAAAAAAGGACGACAGGTAATAAATGACAGTATCATAAACAGTAATGTACTTAATTATGTACCCATTACCACATTTTCTCCTGAGAGATGCATGTCACATTTTTTTATAATCTTTATGCAAATCAAGCACCATATGCCACAATAATGGTGGCTCGCTGATCCCTGCAGGTGAGGTTCACGTTTGAAAATTGAAATCCTGCTATGTGGCTCAACTCACGTACACAGGAACCCGGTTCTATGCTATGTCTCAAAACATTTTTGCTCAGCACCATAAATGTAGGTCACAGAAGGAGTCTGAAGATTTACTTACATAACTGAACTTTCCTTTACTGTACTTAGTGGTTAATCTCTATAGCAGACTTGTGGTCAGCATTCGGAGAATTCAAGAAGTCAATGATACATCCTCATCTTTACCTTGTAAGGGCCTTGCCTTCCCAGATGTCTCTTGTCTTTTGCTCCATTCTCTCAAAAAGCATACTAAATCTCCACTGTTCTGTGGATTAACTAAATATAGTACACAATGTATCTGTAAATATCACCTGAAAATAACCAGCAGAGGTGAAATACAGCTGCAGACAGATTAATCACCTGACTGATTTTCGTTTGTAGCTGCATTAGACTTCCCCTCAGGGGGCACCATGTAGACCTCATTACCCATTCAGCCATCAAGGTAACTTGTGCCACATTGTCCCCCTCAGCACAAGGATTTTGTTTGACGGATTTTCCTTCAGCTGCTACCATCTGTAGATTTCAGACTGAGACATAAGGCTGAGATTGACTAATCATTAAATGCCTTGTTTGATTTGGTTGGCTCCCTCTGGTTACGAAGCAGTGGGTTTATCCAAATAAGTGTGCAGCCAGAGTGGATTGGGATTTCATGCATGAATGTCTTTGTCCTTTTCAGCCAAGAGTCAGAAAGCCAAGTCTTCTCAGTCTGGCTTTCATTTACATAATGTTGTAAAGTCTAATTAAGTCTAATTTTGGCCCCTAGTCTTTTTCACTTTGACTGAAATGATATAGTTTCTAACAGCAGACTGAGAGCCAAAACTCTGTGGCTGTTGAATCACACAAAATATGTTTGTATAAATTCAAAAAACACTAGCTGTATTTGAAATGTAAAATGCATGCTTATTTTTAGAGAATGTTTCTTATATGTGAACTGTTTTTGGAGATAGCAGGTTTTCTTGAGCCAACAGTCTGCTTCAGTATTCTAGAGCTCTTAGGTTTTTGACTGCAAACCACCCAGGGCTGTCACAGCAGGAGAGCTCCACAGAAAACTCTTAATTTCACACTACGTGGCTCCACAGTGGGAAAGACGTGTAATATGGCTTCCCTCTGCCGCTGCTGGCAGGCTGCAGAGCCCCTGCAGAATAGTCCTCATCCTCTTTGTCCTTGTTAGTCATTATTCCCACAATGATTGTCAATTATCTTCTTATTCATTATTTTCATCATTATCTGCTGCATATTTATTTCTATTTCGCATTGCCAGTTGGACAGTACAATGGGAGGATTTTTTCAAAACAAAGATTTGGAGCATTTCTTTATTGGACAGTGTAACAGTGAGCAACGAGAAAGACATGCAGTAGCGGTCATCCTCTGAAATCTAACTGGCAAAGTTTCACCAGCAGCTCAGGAACCAGACAGGTGTTTTTGTTTAAGGCTCCTGCTTTTGGATCAGCCATCCAATAGAAGAAGCACGAACCTTTGATAACATCAGGAAACTTTGTTGGTAACTTATTTGTATGTATTTCACTTCCCATAGTTAAATGATAGCATCTGCTGCAGTGATCATCTGTAGTATTGGGTTTGTGCTTGCTTGCATGCAGGGGCACTACTAGAAATTGGAGATCCTCATAAAAGCTCAACAGGAGCTCTGACACAGGACTGGAGAAGCCAAGACTGTGTGTTTAAAGGTTGGAGGGGTCTGTCTTGATAAAAGTTTCTGACTGATCTCATTAAGCTGATGGAAAGTGGCTTTTTCTTATGCAAGAGCTTCACAGCACCTGCAGGTTGGGTTTTACCCAAAACCTGGTTCCTGACTTGTCTGCTCTCCTCATAGTGATCAAGGAACAGAAGCCATATGCGAGGCGAGGCGACGGCCCATTCAATCTGTTATTCTAATATCACTTGCTCCCTTCTGCCTTGCCACGCTGCTGATGGAGCAGGAAACCGCTGTGGTCTGTGGTGTGAGAAAGCAACTCAGTGACAGGCAGTCAGTTTTATGGGTGCACTTTAGGAGCACACTGACGAGAAATATCATAACAAGGAGAGACCAGCAGGCTTCAGTGCTGTGGTTTACAGCTATGATTGTACAATGAATTAAGAAATGTTTTTTGATATATTACTACAAACATTGAAAAGAATTGTTACTGTAAAAAACTGCAAAGATTCGATTGTCATTTTATATTACAGGGTTTTACTGGCTGTTTGTTTTGTTTGACCGGTGTTTGACATACCATACCACTGAATAATAAAACTTCCCCTGTTGGTGCTTTCAAGGAAACTCTGACATTGGAAGTTTGTCAGCACACACACACACATTGCAGATGGTTTCACACTATTCTGCAGCTGTAATGTTCATAGAAATAGAACCATGGTCAGTAAAGGTGGGGAACAATGCAGGTTTCATCATATATATATTTAAACATGTTTTTATTATTTGAACTTACATTTTTAAAAAAATATATATTCACACCAACTTTGGTACATTTAGGGTCAAAAAGGCTTGGTGGGACCAGACGGACCTGCTGGACGTCCAGGTCCCAGGGGAGAGATTGGACTTCCTGGATCACCTGGAGAAAGAGGACCGCCTGGTCAGAAGGTGAAAACGATAAGAAATATTGACCGATTGTATTTTCAATTGTAGCAGTGTGTCCTGACAGAATTGTCTGGTGAAAAAAAACAAACGAATCTGGGGGTTGTATTAACTTTTTCATTTCTGACCTTTGTCTGTTCAGGGAGAACTTGGACTGCCAGGTGACAGAGGAGCCTCTGGATTCAAAGGCATGGAGGGGGCTTCAGGTGACCAGGGCAGGATAGGTGACCCAGGACCCAAAGGACAACCAGTGAGTATATACAAGCATTTGTGATTTAAAGCATCTCTCCATCCGTTATACTTAACTAACCGTACAAAGTCGGGGGAGGAGGCCGGAGGACAGAATCTATTCTGACAAGGGGAAAACATTTAAACTCCACACAGAAAAGCCGCAGGCTGGTGTCGAACTGGCGACCCTCTTGCTGCGAGGCAAGAACACCACCATGTAACCCTAATTCAAAGCAAAGCTACATTTTTAAATTGGATTCAAGTTTATGTCTCAACCTGACTGCGGTTCTGGAATTACACCAGCTATGCTTCCTACCAGCATTTCCCAGACCCCTGCCATGAAAACCTCCTCCCAGTGGTCCAATGCTCCAGTGCCAGTGATGTAAACTCCAACTCCCCTGCTGCTCCTAGCTAACTAGCTGCCAGTTAGCTGCAGTTAGCCACAATATGTAGTTAGCCTTACTTTAGCAACAAGCTTTCTGTCCATCAGGAAACTCTGTAAATCACAGAAAACATTTTCTTTTTGAAATAAGATACAGTTTCCCCAAAATCAGTGAGATAGCTGGTGGAGTGTCAGTGTCACAACCGCAGTGCCACGTCTCACAACCGTTTGTAGGTGCAGGCTATATAGTGCAAGAACAGAGTGGGAATGACAGAGGTACCATTCTCCCTACTGATGTGACCCAGTGTAGGTCACTACGCTGCTCACTTTAAATCGATACCATCCCCAGGGTTTATAAGCTTTTATACATTCTCTATCTAAATATAGCTTCAGGGATTGGGTAGCCAATGTGCGTGTCTGACACTTTTCCAGCCTGAGTAGAGTAACAAATTATCTGGGCGAGACCAGGAATGGAAACATTCCGCCTGGTAAGGCCAAGTTATGTAAGATCTTCACCCTCCAGAGACCTGAAAAAGAGGTGCTCCGCTTCACTTATGTAACTCCTCAAAGAAGAAGAAAAAAGAAACAACACTCAGTCCCTCACTCTCCCCTCCCTCCACTAGTTTCCTCCATTGATGCTTGTGAAACAGAGAGCAGATTGAGACCCTTGGGTCAGATCCCTTTACACTTTCTAGTGAATAGAGTTTCTCGGCCAGAGTTGCTGGCCCGAAAGCAGAGCTGTCTAGAGGATGTGGATGACTGGCTATACAAACATTGTGTCTGCTACCCTGGATGACAGACAGTGCTCAGACACAGAATAGGGTACAGACACCAAACCCCACAGTGTGTGTTTCTAGGGGTGTGTGTGAATGTGGGCTGGGGCTACTGTACATCCAGACATAAAGCCTTGTGTGTGCCCCAGTTCCTTTGGAATGGACAAGGACATTTTTAAAAGACCAACTTACTGCGTTTCTGCATGCATACTAAATATCACAATCACTCAGTGTAAAAAGCAAAGCTCCTCTGTTGCTATGATGTGATTGTCCTTTCTGCTTGCAGGGAGAATCCGGAGATCTGGGAATGGTTGGTTTACAGGGCTTTCCAGGGCCAATGGTAAGACACTGAATCGCTAACCAACAGTTAGTGAGTTCAAGATGATAAAACATGAGAAGAAATAAGCCCTAGGGTATATTGTCCCAGTACAATAAAACATAGGCATTGACTATTTTATTTTTTCTAACAGGGGCCGAATGGTGATTTGGGATTTAAAGGCTTCCCTGGCCCAAAAGGCCCAATGGGCACTCTGGTAAGTTTAATAAAAATCAACACCTTTTCAGCAGTCTCACTGTTTAAGAAATTAAAAAAGACACTTTTCATTCTCAACCCTGCTGTTTGTTTTAGGGATTCTCTGGACCTGTCGGCCCTGAAGGAATGATGGGCCCAATGGGAAAACCCGTAGGTTTCTATGTCTTCTAGTTGTTATGTGTGTAACAATACTTGTATAATGACAAGGAAATCACAAGACAATGATGAGTGAATTTTGTAAACCTGAGAAGGATATTGCCACAATTTCTGACAAAATCTCAATCTTAATCTTAATGAATTGGCCCTGTGTAGAATACAGAGTGGGGTACAATGTTTTATGTGTTTTCATGTTGTTATGTATCTTTTTCATAGGGGTCAAGGGGTCCAAAAGGAAGCGGTGGTGAAATGGTAAGATCTGATTCAAACCAGTACACTTAAAAGTGACTTTGAACCTAAAAGACTGATTATGTGATGATGATTTATAATACGGTATGTATGATTACATGCTGATGTACCATGTCGTTATATCAAGATTATACTTTTCTAAAGAGTCAAGGTTGAAAATTCCTTTCAGAAAAACACATTGCTGGGCCAGTTATCATGGCGCCACCTCACAGCAGATTGTGGATATAAAAAAAAAGAAAAGAAGCTTACTGTAGATGACGAAGGCTGTGTTTAGAGGCTGGGTTTCGGTGGTAGTTTTGGTTCTATGACTGTCCTGAAGTGACAGCAGGTCGGTATGCCTGAGTCATAGTGCAGGAAGCTGATTTCAGTGTCTCCCAGAGCTCGCTGTGGGGCCTTACGGTGCTCTCAGACCCTCCTGTGTAAACACTGTTGAGGAAATGCCTTGTCAAAATATTAGCAAGGCAAACCACAGTGCAATCCGCATATTCACTCCTATATCCCCACTCCCACTCTCTAATGTAAACTGTGGTAAGACTCTCAGTTATGCCTAAATGCCGCTGCAATTTACACTACCACATACACAAACAGACTGTGTACACAATGGCAAATGACATTATGTCAAATATGCGCATACTCACATAAATGGACATGAACAACCTGAAACCCCCTGAGTACAGGTGCCCAGGTGTCTGCTGTAGAACGGGCAGCCAGAGGGGGCAGTAAGTAACTACTGTGGTTATGTGAAGCATGATTCACAGTCCAGTTCCTACTGCTATTCATCACCTGCCTGATATCAGACAGAGTTGTCAACTTGTTACACTCTGTTTCCATCTTTAGTCTCACACTGCCCCCACTCAGACTGACTTCCATGGGAGAGGGGGAGTAGATTTACTTTATATATACAGATATACAGATGTCCTAAAGGTGAAAGGTGAAAGGTGAAGGGAGAATAGTAATTAAGTCTGCAGTTGTTCCCTGAAGCTGCACTCTAATTATAACATATTTTTAAAGCTTTCAGCTTGTAATATTCATGTAGGATATGGACTGCTATAGTCAGGTTGCCAGAGCAAATTAGACAAACAGAAATCATTGTTCAAGCATAATTTTAGCCATGTTAACACTGATTTTCTTACTTAACTTCCAGGGGCCTCAAGGACCACAGGGAACTCCAGGACCTAGAGTAAGTGTTCAAGTGTTTGGACCCTTCATTCCAGCTTTTTACTATACATGCTGTATTCATAGCATATTATATGGTCACTCCAGACAAGGCAGTTATCTGGCTGCACGCTCAAAACGTCTCCCTGTAATGTGTCAGACATGGTTTACCAGAAAGTGAAATGACTGCAACCACAATGAGCTCCATTTTCACCGTGTCACTCTTTTTGTCTTCTTTTTTCTTCCCACCGTAGGGACCTCCTGGTGCTCCGGGTCCAACAGTAAGTGCTTCATGTCACTCAAGTAGACAGGTAGACAGGATCAGCTAGCACGCATATACATACTTTAGCCCATTGTGTGTGTTAATCTCAGTGGGAAGAAACCCTGTTAAACCTTTGTTCCTGAAACTGAAGCTTTGACTGTCAAACGCTTTAATAGACTTTCAGAGAACTGGAGAAAAGACAGCACAGGAAAGCCAGGATGTGAAAGATCCAGGGCAAGCATCTTTTGTTTGCGTATTTGCTAAATTACAGATGAGCCAATAAATCCCCCATGTCAGTGATAGGACATGCGAAAAGAACACTTTTGTTCTGTAGCGTTGGAGGTTGGGATCAATGATCAGCCTTTTCTGGCACTGTGAGAGAAACATCTCTTATCTGTCATAACTTGTGGATAAAGTGTATCTTTCTGCTATCTGAATGACCTTTTCCTTTTCAGACTATTCTAGGAACCCAGAAAAACAACTATATCAAATGCCTTGTTTTGTTTACACACATTATGTGATAACTGTAGTGTTTATGCTACGTGGAATGTGTTATTCTTCCCCCTACTGAAGTCAAGAATGTCCGGGTTTATTGATGCAAGACTTATTTTACTGCTTTCCTCTGGTATTAAAGTGTATTCATATTCTATTAAAGTTTTCTCTATAAACCAGACGTGTATTGAAACTGTCATGTTTTCTATAACCAGCAAAAAGCCTACGGATTAAACTCTTACAGTTAAATAGCGAACAGAGCACTGAATGTGTTATGTTTTCACTGAACTCAATATGTTGGCTTTGAATCCACAGAGGCTGATATATGATGACTCTGCAGTCTACGGTCTACCTGACTCACAAGCTGCCCTCAGGACCGAGGTGAGACAAATACACTGAGTCAGTGGATGAGGGGAAGGGGTCGATTGTTGCAGATAATTGCTGAGCAGACAAATAAAAAAGTGGAAAATAGTTTCAATTTGTGACTCGAAGTGCATTGCAGTCTCTGTTCTGCAGCTGTTGTCTGTATTGTTACTTTACAGAAGACACGTTTTGGAATTTGACAGTCTTTCCTGTTCTTAACCAGAGTTTCCAGAACACAGAGATGAGCGTGCCAGACCAGAATACGGAGATACTTAAGACTCTGCGTTACCTGAGCAGTGTGATTGAGAGCATCAAACAGCCTCTGGGCACACGGGAGAACCCGGCTCGTGTCTGCAAAGATCTGCTTGACTGTCATCACAAGCTGGGAGATGGTGAGAGTCTCAACTACATGACAATGAAAGGATGGGGTGACGGGATTTTAGGCACAAAAAGATATTTGCACATACCTTTTATATAATGAATGTCTTTCTCTATCCACATTCAGGTTGGTTCTGGATTGATCCAAACATGGGCTGTACTTCTGATGCATTCAAGGTTTTCTGCAACTTCACTGCAGGAGGGCAGTCCTGTTTGCATCCACTGGCCTCTAATAAGGTAACTCCACAAGTGGTGAAAACATGAATATGTATCTATCAATGTGCTTCATAAATGAAGGGCTGTTTGTTTACTGTATTTAAGCCTAAATCAATAGAAATAGTGGTTATGTTTTGGATGGTGGGGACAGGTCTGTGCTTTTTTCAGAGTAGATGCATATGTTTGTATGCAATTTCTTTACTTTCTGTTAAATAAAGTCTGACGAGAAAAGTCTGACTCCTCATCGTTCCACATAGCTCTGTTGAACACTAAATTAATTAAGTGTCATATTTTCTTGTCATTTAAGTTTTAGACATTTTTTTTACATTGGTTCCCTTTTGATTGCATTATCTTTTCGCCTCTTCTTCTCCAATGATATAATGTTTTTCTGATGGGAGAATTGGTGCCGCTAAGTACTTGTCTATCTTGAACCATGTCTTAATATTGGCAGTAACAGTAATGAATGGAAACAAGCATTTATATGCATTTCCTTTTGCAGATTTTCTTTGAAGTTTAGTTACATTTTGCAGTGTATTTTCATGGATTCCTAGCTATTGTCTTACACACCGAGAAGCACTAAATTAAATTCATTTTATAACTATAACCACCATAATTCTCTGTATTGTTTTTTCCTTTGACATTGTCAGAAGACGCATTAATCTTTTCAGACACCTGTACTGTCACTCTTATGGTTTCATGGCACTAATGTTGCTGCTTTCCATCACAGATGGAGTTTGGTGTCGGGAAAGTCCAAATGAAGTTTCTCCATTTACTGAGTACCGAGGCCAGTCACAGCATCACACTCCACTGCCTAAATGATCCTCCCTATGGCACCACAGACAGCTTCAGCTCCACCGCATCCTTCCCAGAAGAGAACACCACACTTCGGTTTCGTGGGTGGAACAAACAGATGTTTGAGAAAGACACACTACTTGAACCACATGTGCTACAAGACGAATGCAAGGTAATTAACAAGGTAGAGAATTATATTCTGTCTCAGGTTTAAAGTTTTTATTGAGATTTTTCAAATGAAGCTTTGAATGTATGTCCTCATATTTTATGACAAATGATTATTCTTTTTTTTCTCTCCTCTACCTTTCCTTTTTCAGATCCAAGATGGCAGCTGGCACCAATCACGCTTCTTCTTCCACACTCAGGACAGTCGTCAGCTACCAATCGTAGACATACAGGAGTTTCCCACATTACAGCCAAATAGCCAGCAGCATTTAGAAATCAGTCCAGTCTGCTTCCTCTGACACCAACATCACCGTCCTGTAACATAGTTACATGAACTACTAAAATGCAAGGCTGTTACAAAGAAATGGCTGCCTACCAAAGAGCGAGTGTCCGTGAGAGTTTGTTGTGTTGGAAACCGTCATAGGGACCCGTCAGAACAGCAAATGTCCAGTCGAAGGCAGACCTTCATGGAAGAACTCTCTGTGGAACATCACGGCCAAGAAGGCCAAAGGAGAACAGTGTATACCAATATTTATCAATAATTGTATAAAGTATGTTTTGTTGATAATTTTTAGTCAAATGGTGCTTATGTTGGCTGTATATGGACCCACATCAGTCCCTGATCACAGGGGAGGGTCTCACTAACCAACAGCCTATCCAAACCACAAAACTCACACCACCCTCCCATCCCTCACCCCCCAAACACACCCAGACCATCCTAAGCAGAGGCCTACCCCGAAGGAGCGTGCCAGGCCTCTACGTAGGAGCACTGTCTAACTAAAAGGTTTTTTTATGAGTGCAATAGCATGTGGATAATGTGTGACTGCTTTAAATATTTCATTTTCCAATCAAAGGCTATATTTTAAATTGTTTTCATTCTATTTTTGATTTCGGTCCTGCCCAGTCGGACCTGTACATCTTGACAGATGGTGCTCTACCTCTACCTGCTCATTTGCTTTCTAGAATAGTTGCTAATGTCAAGTTAGTCT
>CAFUXE010000059.1:602885-649833 GCA_903364295.1 Serranus cabrilla | reverse complement strand
GCCTTTGTGTTGTATGTACCGGTTACATCAAGATTTGTTATGTGTCTAAGTACTTATGTTGATTTGGTCATTTTTAATTTATGAACCATTTTTTGATACACTACATATTTTTGTAGCTTTTCCTGCTATGTGGTAGGTTCTTCAGGGGAAACCTATCATTGGTGCTGCAACAAAGAATGAGTCATCAGTGAGTTTTTACATTTCCTGTGTATATATTGACAGCATACTGTTTGTTTATTTATATCCTTTTTGGTTTTTTTTGTTCACATTACTGTACCACAGTAAGTTATACTCTCAGAGAACTATTTGGTCAACCACAACTCAGTCTAAAGAAGTATTTATGTTTGAAAAAGGTGTGTTTGTGACTGTATGTTTATCATACTATTATTTTAGTTTATTCAGTGGTGGTTCGGTGGACTGGCAGCTACAATAGGCCAGAGTCAGAATACACAGAAAACACAATCATCATATTCTTAAGTTATGTTACCTTGAACAAAGTGTAATTAAATAAAGTCTGTGGAGGATTAAGGTGGATGCAAATGTGTAAATAATAAATATGTTGACAAACAAATAAATGGAGCATTTTATCCACAAATGGTTCTGTACTTTTTTGAGACACTTCTTACAAGATGTTCAAATTAACAACAACTTGGCAGGTTAGAGAAACAGTTTGATTCCCAGATCCCAGCAGGATAAATCTTGGAGGGGATAATGAAAGAGTCCCACTCTCATTAACACTTCTGGGGTGCCCTACAACATGACTCCCAGGTGTTTGTATAGGGGCAGCCTCCAGGTATGAATGTGTGGGAGCATCATCAGAGTGTGCTTGAAAAACTTTACTGGTGAAAATTAAAGCAAGAAATGTAACATTGAAAACTAGATTCCAGAAAAGCATTTTGGCTCTATCTAGGCTACGTAGTTTAAATAGAGAAAATATTTCATCTTAAGCTTTGTACTCAAATAAACATTGAGGTCAACCATATCATGTGAAATTATAGATGCAAATTAATTGGGGTGTCAGAAACTGCTGATCAAACATGGTTTGTGCACATGCTTTCTCTCTCGCACCATAAAGTAATACTCATGCCAAAGTACTGTGACTTCCACCACAGTAAACTAATCTTGTATAAGCATGAATAAAGTGGTGAGGAATTAGACTTGCAAATAACCCCCTTAATTCTTGTATAGATCATACACTTTTTACAGCCCATTTAGGCCAAAATACTTTTCTTTTTTTTTTAAAGTGCAATCAGATTATAGTTACATTGTCAAGCACTCCTGGATTGCATCTTAATTGCATCTTTAAAATATTGCAGTTTTTAAAGGTTGCAAGTTTTCATACTGGTGACATAATTTATATTGTTTGATAAAGATTGATAGATTATGGTGTTTATGTTACTTTCTTTTGCTCCATGTGGCATTTGATTAAAAAACAGCAGCAACAAAAGTTTTGATATGACCAACTGTATATGCTAAAACATTTCGAGATGTCTGAAGAAAATAAAAAAATTGGAACACGGATTTTTGTAGATGCATGATTTCCTTTAGTATAATGTGCAATATTTTCAATGTTTGAGTTTAGAATATTGAAAAAGTATGATCCAACCTTGCTTGCACCTTTATGGGAGTCATATAAACATCAGCTGGCTGCAGAATGATGATACAAAGACCATTGCTTTACTGTGAGCAGGACAAAAGCTCTGGATTTTCTATGGTGTTTATTTTTGGTGTGAATATTTTCCAAAAGTAACACTTGCATTTTATGGAGATATTCTTCCTTATAAGCTCAGTATTATTTGTGCTGTCACTGTATTTACTTCCACTGGATGACGCTGCAGTTTTCATCCTCTGACACCGGGAGGCGCCAGTGAGCAGGTTTCCTAACCGGAACTCATCTCCACGTGCTGCCACCGGCGGAAGAGTGTTTGTTTTGATGCCGCCGGGTTGAGTCCAACGTGGGGCTGCACTTCTCTTGCCATGAACTCTTTAATTGTACCTACAAAAGACATAATGTCAACTACGGAGAGCCGAGCTGAAAGCAGCTGTCCGGAGGAAGAGCCGAGAGGAACCAAGAGAAAGATTTCTCTCTCCACGTGAGTGTTTTAACCGACAGGAAGTCGGGACTAAAACTGCTAACTTAAGTTAGCTGTCAGCTTAATGTCTCCAGCCTTGTTATAAGCTGTGTAGACGTTATATAAATCTAATGTAGAAACTATTACCAATAGCAAAAAACAAAAGAGAGGTAGCGTTTTGTGCTAGTTAGCTAACTCTGGCTATCGTTAGCAAACCGTTAGTTAGCTACACGAGACAACACAAACTAACTACTTACTTTTCTCATTCTTCATTTCTCCCTCTTTCTCCCTTTGTATCGTGTTTTTAAGAGTTCTGTTGCATACATGTGTAAGTGTAATGTTCAGTGACGTTCTATGTCAGTCAAGTGGTTTGTTTATTGCACGTTGTGTCCCCCTTCTCCATCCTGTTACAGTTTAACTGTAAGTGTAAAGTGTCCACAGTTTGTGTGCACCATGCTGACATGTTGTGTCTCCTGCAGCTGTGGTGTGTGTGGATCAGAGGAGGCCAAGTACAGATGTCCTGCCTGCCTTGCTCATTCTTGCAGGTGAGACGATTGCACAAGTTATTCATTTATTTTACTGGCAAATAAACTAATCTGAAGGGTCAAAATATAGTAAAGGTTGCTCTGCACAATTTATCAAAAGTATTATCATAATCACAATATGGACTAGTGCAATATACAAATCTTAGTAGGCAAAATATGTGTGAGAATACTACTCTGGATGTAGTAGTATTGTCCTGCAGATATGTACCACCCTGTAAATCATGTTCTACCTTATTTTTACAGTCTATGTGTTCTACAGACATGAGAAAATATTTTTGCTCAGTATGTGGCTAAAATACTATTTTCTGCTGCCTCTGTCGTTGCTTAGCGACCATACTTGCAGCTGGTTAAACTACTACTGTATATGATACATTTATTATGGATAAGAACCTCATACAACCCCACTTAAAAAACTTTAAAGACTGATATAAAACATCAGTCTTTATAGCATCCTACACTTTAAACCTTTGGGTATCGTGTCAGATAAATTTTATGTTTGATATTCAGATAATTTGTGTAAAACACACATCATTTTAGTATATTTTTCAATTAAATTAAGAGCAATGATGATAAAAAATTATTCCCATTCCATTTGCAAAGTAGCACTCCTCCTCAGTCAATCTAGCATTTACCCTCAGCACATAATTATATCTTTCCCAAGCCTACAAAAATGCCAAAGAAGGAATCTGAACTGCTGCCATACAGTGTGTAATTCACTTAGTTATTATATCACTTTGCTCATGTTGCATGGATTCATCCTGACAGTATTCTTTTGAAGTCACATCTTTGTCTATTGTCCATGGGTTGTGCATTATTGTTACCCATCTACCAAGCATCAGTGAGATGTTATTAATGACATAAACCTTGAACCTTGAATATTTAAAGATGATGAAGCAAATAAACAAGAGAAGAGAAGTAACAATTTCTAGATATTTCACGGAAACCAATCCCTTTTATTTGTGAACTGAGGCCACATTGTACCAATAGCCACCCATAACATTTCTATCATACCTAAAGCTAAATATGAGCAATGCCAGGTACTCTGTGAGTCTGTACACACACAGTGTAGTACATTTTAGAGTAAACTTTCGAGAACAATGCCAAGTTGTTGTTAATCATTGAAGAAATGCAGATTTGTTCCGCCCAAGACTCAATTTAAAGTCTTGCATTCAATCTTCCTGTGAGTCTGAAGTAGTGTAAGCTGAAGACCGAATAGCCGCAGGTCAAAATGCAGTCCGTATAGTTTTTCAGATGATACATATGTGCATATTTGACAAAATGCAATGGATAATAGCAGTAAATCAAGCACAAAAGGTCTATACACCAACTATCGCTCCAGGTTTAGCATTTTTTGTACTCAACGTGAACACATGAATCACAATTATCTTAAGTGGCATATTCACGCTAAAACTTGCATTAGATCCTTTTGTCCATGACCTTGGATAATTTAGTAATTGCAGGCAGATTTTCCCCTGACTCATTAACTCTTTATCATGTCATTATAGATAAATAGATGGATAAATTATAATGTTAAAATTGCAGTGGGATCTCATGAAAAGGATGAGTTCTGTTGGTTTTCCCCTTGTTCTTCTGCTCTATTTCTCTGATGAGATCATATAATTTCATGCAGCATAAAAGCTATATTCCATCTGTGTCTGATATGACTAATAAAAACCAAAAAGAAATTGTTCTGCTTTTCTGATAAAAACAATCATAACTTATGTAACAAATGGTTAGATAAAAAGATCTCTTCTATCTTTGCGTGCAGCAACACAATATTTGTGTTACATGTTTTTGTTTTTACTGATTCATGGCCAGCAACAACATGCCGCGGGTCATGGCAATGCGCCATGGCCTTTTCCTCGAATACTGCGGATGCTGAAACATTTACAGCTTAACCTTCAAGGACTTAATGGCATATTAAAGGTCATACCTGAAAATTTCATTAAGATTTATCAAAAGGCGCCAGGGGATGTCCGTCCCCTTTTTTCTCCCATGGTTGCCTGTTGTTTTGGGCATCATTCAGCATTCCTTTTACATAGTTTCTGGGGATACAGTCTGTCTGACCTAAGTTAAATACCTGTCTCTCAGCAAAAGTCCCTCAGCAAGTCTTTCACAAGATCTTTCAGAAATGCAATATTAGTCTCTTTTGTATAATCTTATCAGCTTCAGTATGTTTTAATTTAAATTGTCTCTGTCAAAAGTGCAGATGGGTAATTATGGGAGCTTTATTAAGGTCCTTTTCTTAAGTGTAAGAGAAAATAGGGAGTGATCTCAGACAAAACCAATACGCAAATGCTTTAAACTTGCATTCTAACTAATGTCCAGCAGGGGGCGACTCCATTGGTTGCAAAAAGAACTTGGCTTGTATGAAAGTCAATAGGAAAAAGAACCTACTTGTCAGTTGATTTTTTAACTCAGTAAACAGTCTCATCACAATAGTTAATAATCTTAATCACTACTTTAAAGTCTTCTTCAACAGCACAGATTCACTTTATGAATTTTGGCCCCATTTAGAGTAAAATATATGAGTTTAGGTGTTGCTACTGGATGATAACAAGTTGCTATGGCAGTGCACTGTGTTTAGTCTATAGTTTTCACTTCATCAAAGTTAACAGTTTGATCGCTTAAAAATGTCTTGTTAAGTTGGACTAAAAGAGACTTTCGGAAGAACGAGCTGCTGATGACCTGTGCATGTACAGGTTGCACAGGCGTTAACCCCCATACTGTGACCGTTCTGTACAAATACCCCAATCATTACAGCCCCATTGTATATGTATGTTTAGTAGAATTGTGATTATATTGGACATTCTGTGTCCTGTGTGTCCTTTGTTGTCTTATTCTGCGTTCACAGTTTCATTTAATTTGCTTCTAGTAAAAACTTAGTGAGGGCAGGAGAGATTCAGTTGGTTTTAGGAAGGAAGTGGAGCAAATATACTTCTTTCTTCAGCTTGTTTTCTCTCGGTCTCTATCTTAACACGCAGATATTAAAAATCTTCTCTGGAATGATGATTACCTCTAGATAATCTAGTGGTGTTTGTCCACCTGCAGTGCTGTTTATCCGTGTAAGTCAGGGCCATTAATTGATTCATATTTGTCGGCCTCAGGTCAGCAGACCAGCAGTCCTTAGATGACATTGGTTGCATTTAGTCTTTAGCTCTCTTTGTCGCTTTTTTTTTTGCTGTCCTTTGTGCACTGTCTGGACAAGATGGTATGCAGCCAAACCAAATTCCTATAAGCTATTAAAGCATTGCCAACAAATTGTGTTTGTGTGTGTTTTCCAGCTTGCTGTGTGTGAAGAAACACAAGGAAGATTCAGGATGCAGTGGAGTTAGAAATAAAACAGCCTTTGTGACCCTTTCACATTTTGATGAAATGACACTTCTCAACGGTAAGCATTTTATCTACTCCTTCACACGACTGGAAAACTTAAAGCCACAAGAATAGTTTCAGCAATATGAACTTTAAGGCATTTTAACAACTGTGGAATTTTAAAATAAATATTATTGAATGATCGTCGGTGTCAATATAACTTTGTTAAGGTTTTTTGTCCCTGGCATTTGGAAGCAGAGAGAGCTGATAGACATTTAATTTCAGGGTATTTTATCATTGAGTAGAATTTAAAAAATAATTGCTACACTTTTCCTCTTTTTACTTTTGTTTACTATTTGTCCTTTGCCTGCTCTGTAGACTACAGGCTTCTGGAAGATACAGGGCGATTTGCTGACGGTGCCACCAGAGATAAACTTGTCCAGACTCGTCGTTGCAACTTTAAAGTACGTCCTTAATTCACAAATTAAGTTCATGCACATGCCTAATCCTGAGTACTGTACCTGTCGAGTTTACCGTGAAGTTTGTTTGGTATTCGGTGCATCCGGCTGATACATATTCCCACTGATCGACAGGTGGCCAAGAAACACAGCAAGGCAGGCTGTTAGCTCATAAACTTGAATGTAAAAAAAACACTCTTGGCTTTGCAAATGTTTTATGAGTCTAAGAATGCACCCATTTGTAAACTGGAATGCTGTGGAAAACAATGATAATGGTCAATGTGACATGATCAGTTTCAGTTCACTACTTAAAAGCAGTTAGTTTTCCTCATTTATCCAAAGGTATAATTTTCTTTTTCAGTTTCTGAATCTTATTCAAGAGTAAAAGTTTTATATAAAAATGTCCGGTCTGAACATACCATTCCCACATCATGAGGTAAAGTATTCTGAAGTAGTTGTTTTACTTTGTTGAAATGATAACACATGTAAGTTTCTGAAATTCAGTGTGAATTGTTTTGGTATTTAGGAACTAAAAGCAGATGGTCCTCTCTGTGTTGATGTCACTACTGCTAACAGTTCAGCCAGTTCAGCCAAGACTATTCTCCTGAGTGCTGAAAAATCTCAACACCAAAGCGTAGCTAAATTAAAAAGTTAGAGTGCATAGTAAGATTTAAAGCTTTGAGATTTTTTACAAGCCAGGCCACTTTTATCCAGATGGAGGAACAGGCTGACCAGACACTGACCACCTCATCTAAAAGCTAGAGGCTTTAGTCATCAAATATTCAAAAAATGCTTTAAAGAGCCAATTTTGAAAAGGACTTCACAGAAAGTAAAAAATATGACTCATTTATACAGCAGCTTCTTCTGGTTCTTCTTCGCCTGGTTTAAATAAAAACAAATTAGGAGGAAAAATGGAGCAGGACCTTTAAAACCCGTCAACTTTTATGATAAACCTTAAAACTGGTCTATCGCTGCAATTCTTAGAAATCCAAAGATGAAAACAATAATAGTAAAAATTACCAAGCATTACAGCATCATCTAAATGTTTTTCTCTTTGTGCTTTTATTGCTTCACTTGTATGAATTGCAGCTGTGTTATGCAATGCTTACCGCTCTGGCTCCAAACCACAGACATTAATTTATGTAACATTCTGTGTCCTTGCCAGCTTTCACCTGTATTCTTAACCGCATGACAACATGATATCTGATAGTTCCGAGTAATGCTTGTAATCTTATGGGATTCTCAGCGGCCGCGGCTGCATCAGCAGTCACAGATCAATCAAAAATAATGAGGCTTATTCTCAGCGAGAGATAACGGCTTGGCGCATGATACGCTGTGGGATTTGGTCTTCCTCCAGAATATTACAAGTGCAGCAATATGATAGCCATACCTTTTAATAAATCTATTTTACAGTCTCTCACTATCCTCCAATCTGAAGTCATGATGAGCCACAGGAGTGCCAGAAACAGAAAGCTTTCTCCTTCCACAGTCACATGAGGCCAGACCGAAGAAGTTCAGCTCTTCTTCGGTTTAATTGTTAATGAAACTTGCACAGTTGGATTTATTGATGCAGAGCCGATGTTTGGTATTTTAACCTATTTGCTCTTAGAGAAGATATCCCCCCCACTGACACTTCCTCTGAACTGAAATGTCAGCCGGTCTGTGGTCCCAACAAATCTGTTCGAGGCTTAAAATAGAAGCTTTCTATTACATCCTGTTCCACTAAACACTTGTTTTGTGTGAAGGATGCTGCTGGGAGGTCTTTATTAAAGGTCCGATGGGTTGTTTTGTTTGCCTTCATGAATCTTTTATGAAGCTGTACAGAAATATTAAATTGTGTATTTTTTGTGCCTGTGTATTTTTGTGACACAGCAATTTATAGAATATACTCCAGTACAGCTGTGCATAATTTATAGGGCTATTTCCATTAGTAGTTAATCTAAATTAACCTGATTTGGAATCCATGAGCCATTTCCTCTATAAAAAGGTGAAAAGATTATTATAAATTCCTACAGCCTACATGGATTTATTTAAGTCCAAAACTCAACAGTATTTAGTTAATTATCATAGAAGAGTTAGAAACAAGCCAAGCAGATATTTGATAAGCTGAAACCAGAATTTGTGACATTAATGCTTAAAAAAATGTATGCAATCAAATTGTTTGAATGGATGTTCCTGTCCTTTAGCTTTAACATATGTACTGTAATAATGAAATGTACTCTACTGTCTTTACTGTTCTGTTTTACAGGCAAAGAAGCTGGCAGAAAAGGGCAGGAGGATGAATATCACACTGAGGTTCCTCCCTATCACCTTCACTAAGAGCAAAGAAAACTCCACAGTCTTCACCAAGTAAGAATGAAATGACTCAACACTCACGTGTTTTAACTTATTTTAACTTAACAGATTAGTGGTTTTGGTAGAGCAAGACTTGTAACAAAGGGCAAAATAAGTGTCTCAGGGGATCGAGCGGCCGTGAAGTAATCCAAAAGGTTGGTGGACATTGAAGCCAAATCTGCTCAATGTGTGAGTGTGAATGTTTAGTCTCTGACACTAGTGTATGATTGTGACACACTAGTTTTTTTTTTTTAAGAGATTGCTTTGCATGTGAAGACAGAACAGGAGTATCATGCAGTCAAAAGCAGAATCATTTTTTTTTTTTGGTTGTTCAACAAGGTCTATCTTTCTGAGCTTTCGCACCATGAATGTAGGATACAACCATCACGTTGTGTAGTAAACTAATAAGGATAAAACAACAACACAGAGGCTCCTTAGTCCAAACCAGAAAGCTGAACTTCTCCTTATAACCTTGATAAAGAAAACACATACCAGATCCACTCCTGTTCTTACATTTCACAAAAAAGAATATATTCAAACCTTATTGAATAAGTATCAACTGTTGCATTATTCATAATACTTTTGCTATGAATAGCTTTTATATGTATAATACAAGTAAAGACCATAATACTTGAAAACTGCAACATAAATGGTCTGTTTAGTGCAGTTAAACCTAACATGAATATCCTGATTAACTGTAAAGAAGACAAACAAAATGTTCTTTTTACCCTGTCATCACTTGAGAAGATTGTTACTATAAATCAATATGTAAATAGTTATTAATTTCTCAGATATCCTTCACATTTGCTACAGTATCATAGCAAGGCAAAAGACACACTGTAGCACAAACACATGAGTGTTTAGATTTCCCTGAGAGCAACGCTGCCTAAAGTCTTACCCAGGCTTTTTAAAACACTTGATGGTGTGCTCGGTCACAGTCAAAGACAACACTTGACAGATTTCTGGTGAAAGTGAGTCCCGCTTGGTCTGGAGCAAAATGAGTTTCTCATTAGTGATGTTTTACTTTACCACAGGATGGCACTCTTGTTAAGCCCTAACAGCAGTTGTGTCTACTGCTGGCTCACTTCAGGTTATCTTATGGCGGTCTGGTGCATGATGATGGAAGTCCGTTGACGTCTACTCATGTCTGTTAAACGTGTGATCGATATGTTACCTGAGGCAGCTGAGGTGTTATTGACATTAGTGCAGCATTCGCTGATAATCTGAAGACAAGAGTGGATGTTTACTATTGTATTAAACCAAGGCTGGATCCTGTACATTAGGAGACTCTTTCAAACATTCTGCTGGTTCTTGTCAGATACGTTCAGCTCCAACCAGCACACAGACACACACTCTTCTTTCTGAGAGTCTGTGGCATTATGCAGCAGACAAACAGCTGCAGTGTTTCTCTATTACCTCAGTTAATGGAACAATGTCTACACTATTACAGAATTAGGTGAATAAAAATCATAGCTAAGCTACCTTTGTTTCACATTCTGTAATATACTATTAAATATTATAGTCATTCATCCATACGCATATTGAAATCATGCTGTTTTATAAAAGTGAAATTAGTATTTGCATTATTAAGTCATTTGTAGGTCTATCCTAGTCCAATAAAGTCCAATACTTTATTACCATTTCAACACGGTTGATGCGCCTCAAAACCCTGGGCTGCAAAACCCACACACATAAGTAACTACAAATGTGTAGAATCAGAGCATTGAAAGCAGTTATCATATTTATATATTCAGACGTACATAAAATAAAAGGATCTACAGTGTTTTTTGCTGCTACCTACCTACTTTTAGCCGACTATGAAGGTGCTGTTTCGTTCCTGTCATGTTTTCCTCACTGTGGCCTTGTTTCTTATTATGTACATGAATCCTGCGCCTCTATGGAACAGCACAATCAAACAGTAATGCCATAAAACATAAAAAAGAAAGAATGCAAGTTGAATTTGTATGAGTTTTTTAAGGAATCTGTAGACATAATTTTTCCAAGTGGCCATAAGTGTTATTAATACTGCAAAAGAAATGAGGGCTCTGCTTGCCATACATTATCCAACCTATCTGCTGTGTAAACAGCCTGCAGTTCAAAGTTTCACCAAATTTTTATTACCTTACTGTTGGTCTCAGTCATGTCATTCCTGACTTTTCAGTCAAGGTAAAAAGCACAAAATTTAAAGCTTTTTTCTTTTATTATTTTTTATTTACAGTTTTTTTGTGTTTGAAATAATTGATTTTGATGAAATATTGCAGTCTTAAGCTTAAGATTTTGGATTACCTGATTGAAGTGCTTGTCACATGTTCAATATCCAATGGTAATTTAAGTTTTTACAGTTTCTGGCTATAATAAATGGTGTTATTTTGTCGATTTCTATAGTTGATTGCTTCAACCTTGTGTGGTTCACAGGGTTAACGTGCTTGTTGGCTAATACTTGTTCTACTACTATAAGTGCTTGTGCGTCACAGTTCAAGTATCGAATAGCCTCAGGATATGCACAGACTAAAGACCCAACAGTGTAAAGATTAAAATAATAGTGCTCTGTACCAAATGTGCTTACGTGATGCAGATGAGTTTTCAGAGAAGGCTGGCAGGGAGAAGGTCAGTGCCCAGCTGTTCCTGAGTTGTTGATCTCATCTGAATTTTGTCAGGAGCTGGTTTCATGATTATTAAACTGTGATATTTTCACAAATACTCCTCCAATGTGTTGCCCTGCGTTGTAGCTGGATAGCCCAGGTGTTGACTGAAAACCGTAATTATGGTCACAAACATGAAAGATCTTCCAGTAAGCACTGCCTCGTGAGTCTTTCGCTTTGCTGAGAAATGCATAAAATATAATAGAAAAAGACTGCAGAAAGGTACAATCTCATTTGAATTATTTTTTTCTCTTATAAATTACACTTAACACACTTAATGACACACAACACCTCCAACAAGGCTGGTGTTGTTATTTAAACGTTCCCCCATTGGTAGTTTAATGATTTCAGGAGAAATTATTTCCGTGTGGTCACTTTTGCAGACTACTGAGTGAGGCTTATTACTTCCTTAAGACCCTGAAGTAATAAGTCATTCCTTCACATGGGCACTTTTCCAATTTGCTCAGTTCTACTGGTGGTCTTGTCATGTCTGGCATCTTTTCTCCCTCCTTGGACAACCTTCTGCCACTCATTTTCCCATTCCTTTTGAGGCAGAGCCCTGTCACTCTAATCCCTCTGTGGAAGAATAGAGGAGGGGACGAGGGGAAAATGGTTATTGAACTGCATATTAAAGTTTTACGAGTCTGAAATGCCCAGGGACAACATTGGGTGCCAATCAGGATTGCCACTAAAAAGAGTCCTTTGTCAGTCCCTCCAGCTGGTTTAATGTTGTTACTTTCCCTTTTCACCACCCTCTTTTCCATCCTTAAAGTCTACCACTCTGTCATGTCTGTCTCTGGTGTTTTGCAGGCGGTGAGTTAAATGTGCACGTCACATCTCAGGATGAGGCAACATTATGTTAGGATGTAGTAGCCCACTCTGCCCACCCTTTATCCCAATACTCCCCATTCCCAACTCAACACTTGTCAAATGGTGACAGGATAAAACCAGAATATCTGTTAAGTTTTTGTTGTTTTATAATGGTTTAACAATACAGGAAGGGTGCTTAATTCCCAGAACTACTCCAGCAAAAGACATGTCTTTTGGTGCTGCAGTGTCCTCAGAGGAATCTTTGGCCAGCTGCACAGCCTTATTTTTTTTGTTTAGTCTGGTTACTTATGCACTATGTCTCACCAAGATTTTTCAGCTAACCGCAACTCTGTCCCAGTCAGAGACCAGCAAATGGACACGAGGGATGGGATGAAAGGTGTACAATATATTGCAAGGGATCGAGAGAGAATGTGCTTCAGAATGTACCAAGTACATAATATACAAAGCAGATGTGTGAGCAGTGTGACTGCAGCTGGTTAGCGACATATTCATGCTACGCACTCACGCTGCCAGAGAAGGATCATTACTGGCAGACAGCTGACTAGAGGGCTTTCATGCCTGGCAATGGTGTGTGTGTGCATGTGTTGAGTGTGAACGTATGTTTGTGTGCATGTGTCTCTTTGATTAAATGTTTGTATCCAGTATAAGGGCCACACAACTTAGTTCTTTCTACCGTTTGCCGGTGACTTATTTGAAAAACCAGACAAAAACAGTAGAGAGATTGACGTCAAATCACAGGCCGCCTCTCAGTCCAGCCCTTGGAGGGTAAGTATATAATAGCTGGCATTTGGCAGAACATTGGGAGTAGCTGTGTTAGGGTGGAATTATGTTTTCTACAGCGTCAGCCTGGCATGGCAGGGCATTTTCCTCATGGACAACTTGAGTGGACTGGACAACACATTGCAGAAGCAGTTACTGTGGATAATAACTGTGCATATTTCTGTAATAACTTGAGATAATTAGTAATACGAGAAGCTGTGGATTTGTGCCATGTATGTCAGTCTACCAGCCTCAATTAACCCAGTTCTCTGGGTTGGAGGAGACCTAATTTTGTTCCCTGATATTGACAAGTGTTGAAGAACAGCGCACAAAAAAATCAAGTTGTTTATCGTTTCATAGAAAAAAATACTAATTTTTGTATTTACAAAATGATTATTTTACATTTTTTACAGCAGGGTCATATAACTCCTTGACACAGTCTCCTGAGTAGGGTCACAATTTAAATTCTAAATCAAAACTAGATCGGAATAAGCCTTCAATTTCTGAGTTGTTGAATCCAAAATGTGTCTGTAAGGCCTTAGTTTGATACATTTCAGAAAAATATGGCAGCCTTGCGACCCACATTTGATAGTATGTAGCCAATCTTTTTATAGAATGGTTTTCGAATGGTGGTAAAAGAAGTCAAGCCATAATATTCTAACAATGGTTTAGTCTTGAGTGCGAAGAAAAAGAAGATTAAAATAGAAAATGAAATTGAACCACACTGTTAAAATATAAAGTCCTATGGAATCGTAGATCTGGAGAATTATGACACGACTAGAACTGTGAAGATATGTCTGTTTCTGTTTCCATTTCTAAGTTCACTGTTCTGTATCTGCCCGTGGAGAAAGGACTGGCTGTCTTCATGTCATTCTACTATATGCTCCATGTCGTTTGTATTTCTTTATCAATCCTCTTGGGCGGTGCTGAGCCCCAGATGCAGCGAATGTGGTTTGTAATATACAGCGGAGACAGCGGGAGAGATGGCAGGCTTATAGTGAGAGTCTACATCCAGTGACTCAGATTGTGTCTGTGGAAGAAACATGTGTTGTTGTGTCTAATGTTTGGTTCTAAGTGCTTCTAGCTTGTCAAACCTCCATGCAGTTATTCTGAAAGTATCAAAATGCACATCTATTGCATGCATTTGTTGCACCAGCATGCTCAACTCTTCTTTTATGGGATATCATCAAACCATCTCTTCCTCCATTCTGCTGTAACTGTAATTTCTCTGTGATCCACAAAAGAATCCAGAGATCCTTGTTTAGCATGCTTCAGTTGCATGGTTGGTAAAAGTAAAAACAGGGATGTTTACATGTTCTTTCAGAAGTGTTTCAGTACCCCAGACCACTATGAATATGACTTCTGTTATGCATGTGCTTCATAATTACTATAAGCTATTAACTTGCCATGACCAAGGCATAACGGTCTGGTCTTCTTGTTCTCCTGCTGTGAAGGTGCCAACAGCTAAAGCTTGCAATTCTGAGACAATCGAATCGGACAATTGAATTATAAAAGCAAGGTAAAGGTCATTTAAGTACCTTACTTTGCAATGCAATTTTGAAAATACTGTAATGTAGCAATAGCATTCATCACAGGTTTGTTGAAACCCAATAAAATATTGTACATGATGAATAAATGCACAACTAGATTGAAGTAGACAGAAACATATTTCACCCTAGATCTCATGGCGCAGGACAACTATTCAGCACTCTCACATACACCAAGACTTTTACTTTCCAGAAAATATGTTCGAATGAAATAATCAGCATCAGCTTTATTCAAATGTCTTTGACACTCCGGCAGACAGCCTTCTGGCTTCCACTGGCTTGATTAACCACTGCTGATGCAGAGCAGAGTCAGTGCCGACTGCCATCCGAGGCAGACCTCACATCAGAATGGCAAGCAGCAGTTTCATCAGTGTTGCAAATGCTGTCATCACAATTGGCCACAACTGTGGGCTACATGCAGCTCCCTGGCTCTAAGTGAAATTCCAAACTGTAAATTAACCAGTAATGTGAGTGTGCTGCATGAATTAGAGAGAATATAAACTTGCCATGTGTCATGTTTGGTTGACTGAATTTTAATGATTAGGTTCCCATGTGTTGTTCAAAATTAATTACATAGTTTTGTTCTTGGACGGCAGAACTCTAGTGTTAATGACTTTTGGCCATGAAACCTTTCTCATTTTCTAAGCCGCACTGATACTTTGGCTCTAGAGGTTGCTACATTGGCATGTGCGACACGACAGTCCTCCAAAGGTGAAACCAAAACATGCCAAATGCCCCCTGGTGGCTTTGCTGGCACGTGGGTACATGGTATGTTGATTTTTCTGATAAGTTTGGTTTGAATTAGTTATTTTAATGTGAGTAAAGGGATTGTGGCGCCATGTTTGACAGCTGTTATTAACTCGCAATTGGTCCATGGTGGTTGTATGGGCGGGATACATCAATGTTGTTGAATATCCATGCTCCTCACAGGATACATTCTTTAACTTTACACCTAACAAGGGTCAAACTTTCCCCTGGTCCAACATGTAAGTTCATGTCAGGATGCCTAAAGCCGCTATGCACATCACGCCCAAATTTATGTTTTTTGCCCCATTCTACCTCTCTATTTGTCATCCGTTCAACAATCTGTTTTTCTTGAAAACATGACAGCCTCGTAAAGCTGCTGGGTGGCTTGTCCCTACACATGCATACTTAGACCCTCCACACGTTGACATCTTTTTTGCCTCTAGACTGGAGGAGGAGTGTGTTCTGAGCTTTTCAGGGAAAGCAGACCCATGACTTAACATTGCGGCATTTGTCCAGCAACTCAGGCTCAAGCCAGGACTTAAAGACAGTCTTATGATACAGCTGCCTGTAATCTTTGTCTCCTCTCCCTTTTTCGTTCATCAGCCTCTCTGCCACTCCACCCTCTGAGGTTGCACATGGCTTTTGAGACTGAATTTATTTGTTGTATCTTAGTGGAGCGGCCCCAAAGTCCTGTCATGTCAATCCACCGGCACCCACTTGCCACCCAAATCCTGGCAAATGTCTCTGATGGGCCGATATACAGGTCACATGGTTTCAGATGCTGCACAATTTTTGTTGGATCTGTCCAATCCTTAATCCAGCCAGATGGATTGGCTCTGACTGCCAGACCACCAGTCAGGCTTTATGCTCACTCGTGTTGATGGCACAAGCAACTCCAATCGCATACTTAATCAACAGTGTTTTTGTTAATGAATTCATCTTTTCTCCACTAACTCTGCTCTATATCACAAACAGCTGCTCAGACTCAGTTTAAGTTTAGAAGGAGAGGCAAAGTTGCGTTCTGAAATGCTAATAATTTGCAATTATTTGTGTAAGATGTTAGTTCTGCATTTAAAATTTTAAATCATTAATGTGCTCAAGGCTAATCAATATAGAAAGCGTTCTTAGAAGCGTTTTTTCAACATTATGTTAATGTCTCAAATCTTTTTTAAGGCTCGTACATATTTTCCGCATTCCTCGTCCAAGTGACCGCAGCTGTTCATGGTCACGGTTCCCACCTGCATCGCTGCTCTGGTCTTTCACTTGGCCCTTATGTATCTGTCTTTCAGATACTTGGACTTTTGGCTTTTTTGTCAAGTTCAATGCCATTTGGATTATAAAAGACGACTTGCATATATGTGGGTAATGGCAGATCTCCTCGCACAACCTCTCCTCAAAACATGGGTTCATGAGGACATTTTCATCTTGTGGACCAAAGCTGACCCTCGCAAATGCGGAAATTATTAACTGGCCTTTTGGTCTCGCTTCCAAGTTTCCAGTTATAGTTTTGTAGTCAGGTTTGTGAAGAGACAAAAGACTAGACACCATGCTTTGTATTCATAGAGCCCTTCAGTGCAAGGATGTCCTATTTATACATTGACTGGAATGATTACTTCTCCCAAAGATTGTTTTTAGTGCGAAAGACAAAACTTTATCCTGAAACAACTTTTCAGTCTAGCTCCAGGACTTCAATAACTTAAATTGCAAGCTTGCATATTAAATTAAATCATTGCATTGACTGACTAAAATATTTAAACATTCAGCGTGTAGGTAGGTTTAATTTCATTTATTTTATGTTTTTACAAATTCTGCGACAGGCTGTTGTTTATAAAGTAAGGGTTTCTGTGGGCTTACATCAAATACCACTGTGCTGCCAATTTAATAAAAAGGAAGCAGCAAACACTGACGAAGCAGCAGGAGATGACCACTTCTATTCTCTCTAAGCAACTCAGGCTGCTGAAAAACCTTGAGGATTTTTACCCAGGACACTGAGGTTTCAGAATGAAACAGAAACTCACAGTATTACTTACAAAGCTGATCATAAACCGTCCTTCTGCAAATGTAATGTATGCAAACACAAAACACTCGTGCAATTACAGATTGACAGCTATTCAGCAGCTCAGTCACGAACTGAGAGATTTGATGGAGTCAGGTTTGTGCCTGGAAACAAGCAATTAATCACTTGTACAGTATTAATAATGAAACATGTTTACAATTTTCCCCACTCTATTCTGGCCCTGTACCAATCCTATTTATTTGGTTAGGCTTAGTTCTTGTGGTCCAACAAGCTGTTTGATGAATAATCCCTCTTGAAGGAGAAAATGCCTTTTAATGCAGGCCATGTAAGGTAGCAGATAGCTTACTGCCTGGGTTTCTGCTGAGGTTATAAACCTTTCAGCATATTCTTTGCGTGGTTTAAGCACTTAATCTTTTTAAACAGGCATGTTTTCAGCAGGAATTGTACTTCTTACATACACAGCTCAACATGGCCTTCTTCTGCTTGCTGTCCTTTCAAATTTAAAGGCCTTGCTCAGGGCAAAGCCCTCAACACTAACTGCTGAATGACTAGGCTGTGTGTCCGGATTGTTTTTCCAGCAGCTTCTGGTATTCAAAGCAGTCGTCCTCTACTGTTAATGCTTCTGTTTTCACTTTTTTATGCTGCTCTCTACTCTTTTTTTCCTCCAACATTGAATGATGGCACTTATCCCAGGTATGCACTGTGGCCTTGTCTGAAATGATTGCATGCATCTTTGGGCAAGCCCCTTTTCCATTGAAAGACATAGTTTCCATTTGCTGTAATGACAGAATAATGGCATCACACCTGGTGCTCCACCCTCATTTGCTTGCACGTACAAACACATACACACCTGCACACGTATGCACATGCACACACATCAATGCAGTGAGGACGAAACTCGGCCAAACCGAGCAAACACATAAATTCCTCTGAGTAAGGGGTTAGAGTTAGAGGTGTTACGTCTACAGTTGCGTAGGGAATCCCCTCCCAGCGCCCTGCTTTCACTCCCAACATGCCTTCACTACATGCAGCTTTACCCCTTCACCCTGATGTTATAGCCAAGTGGAAACTCATAACCACCTTTCATTGGGTGTTCTGCCAGTTCTGCACATACTTCTTCCCTTTTGAACTCCTCCTACCCATCCTGTTTCTGTTTTCAAGGAAACAAAACATGCCCCCTGTTGTATAATGCTACCATCTGGATCCAACAGCCTCACAAGCACCAGAACCATGCCAGCTGTCAGGGACACATGGAGCAGAGTTCAGCAGCTTTTTGCTGATTGCTGAGTTCTCCAGAATATTAACTTGCCTGTTTGTGTGATCCAAACAAAAGTTCAACATGTGTTCAAACATTGAACCAACTTTGTCAGTACAGAGAATGAAAAGAAGAATGAAAATGGTTGGTGTTGTTGTTCTGAAAATACACATTGTAAATGGTTTAAAACAAAACAAAAACAAAACTCAAAAATTGAAAAGCTGAAACCATTTTTTTTGCATTGTTGCTTGAGAAATGACTAACAACATTCCTAAATGATATTTAAAAAATGATCGACTAATTGGTATATTAACTATTAACTTAACTTCCAAATCTAATGACAAATCTAATTCCCATGAGCCTCAGTTTTATTTGGAGATGAATGCTAATATAGTACGGACTTTTACTGGTCAACCAGCAATGATGTTGCATGCAATGCCTAGGACACATGTAGCCGTGTCCCAAAGTCCAAACCGCTAGTTTAGCTGCAAGGTTGTCAGCTGGGTTTCTTCCTGCCTTACGCTGTGTTAATAGGACGGTGGATTGGACCCACTGTTCCTCACTAATATAGTGGCGTGTGTCCACAATAGCCTCATCCAGGAGTTGAACGTGGAAGCCACGAACTTAGCAGAAAAAAAATGCTAAAAACGTACCCTACTAGCAAGTTGTATTTTAAGATCTTAGTATATTCTGATAAAAGGTCTGGTTACATGTTTTAACAAAAAACACAAGTTATTCTACTGTATCTACTGGTAACTGTGCAGAAAGCTGTGCAGAGCTTTGTTTTCAGACAAGTCAAGGAACGATACAAATCTTTTTATTACAAATATCAAAAGAAACCTCTGAATCTCCCTCTGTTAGCCCTAATAACAAGGTCGCCCATCATGTGCCTTACAATTATGCTTTGCGTTCATCCTTCAGATCCATCAAGGCCGACGTCTTTCTACTCTGATGGGGAATGGGTTGATGAATCAGCTCCACCCTATATATGGCAAATGCTGTGGTCTTGGTCAACGAAAGGAGTCCTTGTAGTTAGGTTCGGCTCAGTATGTCGGGTATACGACTTGAGAGCAGGGCTTATTGATGCCTGTGCCAGTAGGCTATATCCTGTTCCTCAAGGGTAGCAAAAATTATACTTTCCATGTTTTTCTTGGTTTTATCTTCATAGCATGAATATTTCTCTTTAATGTCATATTTATTTTAATGTGTCAGATTGGTGTATTGGTGCACAGGCTGTCAAAATAATGATTAATACATGATAAATACATTTATTTATTCTTTACAAGACTAAAGGCAGAATTACATCTTGTTGTCATCATCATCTCCCAAACTGTTTGATTTGTTACGTTTTGTTGGCTATTTCTGCATCCTGATGACATTAGTAGGTATGAACACAGCAGCTGTTTAGGGGATAAATGTTTGGTTGTAGAGCACGCCCAGCAACCCCCAAAAAAACCCCAACCACGTTTGATAGTTACTGCCCAGAGCATTACCCCAGAAGAAGTGATCATTATGTGATATCCTCCAGCTGGTGTCCTAGTATTGAGTGTATATGTCATGGTCTCCATGGTGACTCTGGTTTATTCAATTACACACGCACACACACAGTCACACAGATGGACAAGATTTTGGAAGCAGCCAGGCGTATTGTCTTGGACAGATTAAGACTGAATCCATTTTATGCTCTGAATTTAAACAAGGGCATTTGTGTTTGACTGTGAAGGGAATACTGTGAGAGCTCCGGTGATCTCATCTGTCTGTGAAAAACAGGCATCAAGCACTACTGTTTTTGATAAGCTGAAACTAAAAATGAGTTTCTTTGTGTCACTTAGAGAACAACAGTTCCTGTGGCACGTGAAGCTCCTCTTTCCCCAGAGCTGCACAGAGTTCAGTCAGAGGAGGTGAGTTACACACCGATATTCAGTTTCTTACAATGAACCATTCAAAAAGCAAATAACGATAACTTTTTTATACTCAAAAGAAGTGCTTATTGTTATAGGGAACACTTTTTGGACTTGAATGTTAACAATTAGATGTTTATAAAATATTTACTCACATTTGTTTTTCCTTCACACCCTCTTTCTTGTTTCAGGGTGTCTGACATGCAGACCTTGGAGCAGATCCTGACCCCTTATATCCACCCGACAGACTCAGACCCTGTAACACGTCAGAAGTAAGCCTTTTCATTTAACATTTACGTTTCATGTGATTATTTTGTTTTGCTCTGAATATATGTACAGACTCAAGCCCAGACCACAATGACTGTGTGAACAGCATGGGTGCGTTGCTGACCTCTTGGTTTTTATTTCATCACCCATTTTAACAGGTTGGTGAAGCTAGGCTGCATGACTGTTTGCAGCTTATCTAGAGATTCAGGGTTTCGCCTATCATACCAGCAACATTACACCTGTCTCTAAGGGCTCAATGTTTACATGTATATATGTCACAGGCATTAAAAGAAATATGTTTAACTCAACACTTCCTGATTCTGTTTCAAAGCAAAAGCCATGTAGCCAGAATCCCTTCACCTATTAACACACAGCTTTTATTTCAAAACTCATGCAGGGCCATGTTTTGTAAAAATGTAGTGAATATCACACCTCTGACTTTTATTGGTGGAAATACTACAGTCGTAATGAAATGAAACATTCCGGTATTTATGGACATGATCAAAGGCAAACTCAATGTCCTGCCAGGCAGCGACAAAGCAGTGCAGCAGCAGAAACTCTGTCTGTGTGGACACCGCTCCGATGAGAGCCACAGCAGGTCAGCAAGACAGCCGCCACCCAGTGCTCATGCAGGCTGAGTGGCCTGGATGTCACAGATCCAACTTTTTCTGTCACAGTACAGATGCGGAAAAATCAAACTCAGGTTATTAGCACAGTAACAATCCCATACCAGTGTTCCTTTTGATTTTCAAAATGTAAAATTTGTAACTCTGTGTCAGTTATTGAGACGTGTGCAAGCAAACACTTCAGATCATTTTGTAAACTTAAATGATAATGTTTAGATGATTTATGAAATTGCATCATGATAAGAGAGGAATCATTGCTGTAACCTTGTACAGCTGAAGTGAAAGTTGTGTATGTTAGGTTTGGGCTATTGGACAAAGATATCTGTGAATGGTTGAGTACATCTGTTTTTTAAATATCTGCCATAGCCACGTGTTGGGTTGTGATGCTTGTTGTTCCTGCAGAGACCTTCAACAAAGCCAGAAACCTCAGATTAATGTGGTGCATTGGGTTGTTTTGGTTCAGTAACTGGTCTCGTGAATAGAAGCAGAAAACTTAACAATGTGATAATAGACCCAGAAGTCAACACCAGTTTGATATATGGTTTGGGAAACCTCTAAGTTTAAGGATAATGACTGCTGCTCAGCCCATTGTTTTCTGTTGAAAAGTTCAAATGAGGAGTTTTGCTGTTGGCAACAAGCTGTGTTTAGTTACTGGATTCTCGTGTTCATAACAACTGGGAATGAGACTGGGGAAAACAAAGCTAATTGAATTGCTCGCAAAAATTGCTGTTGAAATGCAGATACAGTAATATCTGCACTATTGCAGCATAGTATAATATCAAACACAACCCCTTATTCCAACACCAGCGTGACGCACTTACATTCATTTGCTATTGTATCGTATCGTCCTGGGAACATTACATAGCATATGAGCTTTTTGTATTGTCTACAACTGTGTTGTCAAGATGCAGCCTGAGCCCACTGCTGCTACAGGAATCTGCTGTTTAAACACAGAAATACAATGAACTGTTGTGTTTCAGATTTTCTTTCTATCCTCACATTTCTTTATCTAAAAATATCAGCTGTTCGTAGCCATGAGTGCAGCTTTGGTTTTGATGACCTCCTGTATCAGGTCCACTGTCCCTGCACACCAGACCAGAGCCCCTGTAATTGAGTTTGGCAGCAGTGTGTTTAGGGATTATGCCTCAGTTACAGACTAAGCACAAATCAGTTTGCATGTACAAGAGCCCTGAATAAGAATGAATGATGAAAGACAGAAATGTAACTCTGTACAGATTTGTGTTTTATTTTGATGTCCTCTTATTTCCTATTTCTAATTTAACAATAGTTTGTAATCTGCACTGTTCCATGCCATAACACTTTGTCACAATTGTGCTAACTTGAATGTGAATGTTTCCCATTGAGCAGATGAATAGGCTGCGTTTAATAGGTTCCATTTATTTAAATGTTATCTAAAGAGAAAAATTCAGTTTTACAATTCAGAGGTAATTATATGTCCTGATGTTTGATATCGACCAACAATCAATCCAATTTTAGTCACACAAGATTACATTGGTGTCTCTCCATGTTCTGTCTAATTGCCACAATCTTACTTTCCTACATTTATCTTTGTAATTTTGCTCCTGGCTTCACTTTCTTTTTCACTTCCAGGGTTCATGTTGCTCCCAACATGAACTGCAGTCTTTGAACAAGGAAGGTTCCTTGATTGCAGAACATTACTTTTTCTAATCTGAACCTGTAACAGAACAGCCATCTGACTCCTCTGACCTAACCTTTGTACTTATAACAGTCAGCAGTGAGCAGTCCACTGTGAAAAACCTACAGCTGGGGAATATTGCATTGCATATTTTGATGGCTTCAAAATAGACACCTAACTTGGTCCAGTGCCAACCATTGAGATACAATCCTCTGTTTAGTCTGGATTCAAGTGAGTGGGGTTGAACTCTTCCATGGCCCATTGGCTGGCTGTTTACAGCGGGCTCGGGTGCCGTGGTCGTCAGTTGCATGGAGGATTGTCCCTCACACAAGAAACCTCAGTCAGAGCCTGTACATATATCAGTCAGCATACCAGACAAGTGTACATTTGGGTTTGTCCTGAGCTCAACTCAATGAGCTCTTTGTGTTGTGACCTTTATGGTAACCAGCTTAGAAAACACTGCACAGTTCATGTTCCCATGTTTTTATTGTCTTTTTCAGGTTGGATTCCAGTTTCTTACTGTGTTTATGTGAATTTCTGTTTCAGGTTGAAGATATATGTGCACTCCCAGTTTGATGATGTGAAAGTCTTCATGAAAGCAGAAGGAAGAAAGGCTAACTCTGTGAGGTAAGATTCTACTTCTCACTTATCTGATTTCTTATCAATTTAGTATGCTACGTCTTTGATTCCAATAGGGATATATATATATGTTTGCTCTCCCTTTTTATGGGATTGTTGGTGCCGGGTAAAAAAAGATCTGATAGGACTTTACATGTTGGATGATTGCAGACCTCCTACAGTAATACAAAAGCTCTGCTCAACGACAAGCTTGCTTGATGCAATCACTTATTTATCACCTGTTCAAATTGGATGTTGACTGAAACGGAATATTTAAAATTCAATATTTATTTTTTTAACATAAGCACAAAAATAACATAACCAGATATTTCTGATTGGGAGAAACACATTTGTCTGTTATTTCTGGTAGATTTTTTAGTCCTTATTTTCTGTCATTCTATTGCTGTATAATTGGTTTTGCTGGTTGACCCTGACTTAACTAAACAAATGATGTACAGGTGACACTCTTACTAAGTTACCTCAAGCTTGCTATGTCCTTTGGGCACTTCTTATCCCTTGACATACACGGTGATACTGTTTATATTGAGCTGCAATGAGCTAATACTGGTCACATATTTCAGGCTGTAGTTCACGACTTCTGCTATGAGCAACACCATGTGGAGATGTGATAGGCCGAGTGCTCTCGGATAGTGTGAAGTGGTCCTGCATTATTTTAAACAAAGAAAAAATGTGTAGCAGAAGGAGTTCTGCAACATTAGTTTATAACTTGATAAACCATGCTGTGCAACCAGATGCAATAAGCCTGGAGAGCATGGGGGGAAGCTGGCAGTGGCAGAGGCTATTCTTTGTGAGATAAGAAAATTGAAAACCGACCTAGTCTCATAACTTGACAAGAAGGAAAGAAACACAAGCCACTGAAATCAGAAGTCAGTGTGAAAAGTTCCGAAAATAATTTAAAATGTGATGGCCATGGTATTCTGTGTGGAGGAGGCAGAGAATATCACTCTCGGAGCAGACAAATGAAGACTTGGAGGCTCGATCTCGCCGGTGCCACTTGCGCATTGCAGTGCAGTTATAGAAATACCAACAGAAATGTGTACCAAGTTGAGGTGAAGCAGAAGATGCATCTTGAGTTACAAATGGTGCCATGCAGAATAAATTGAAAGAAGCAAAACAAGCACAACAAGAACTTTTTACAGACAAATTTGTAATTTAAAGATACGATACAGGGATTATATTCATATCAGATATTCTTACCACTCATGTTGGTCAGAATCCTGTCAGGCTTCCAGTCCGTTTGACCGTTTTGACCGTTTGATTGGACTTGCCAGTCATGTCTGATTTATTCAGCATGTATCAAATCGAAATAATTTGTTTGTGAACATGACATCACTGACTTGTAAATTCCTGCAAAGCTACACAGACTTTTGGCAGACAGGCCTTAAGAGTTATTTTTCTCCTCCCCTTTTGACTTTGATTCAACATTAGGAAATGCAATTGATGAAGAAAGTAGTCTTTTGTCTGCATCTTCCATTCCTGCTTTCCTTACTCTCTCTGACTCACTTTTAGTGTCATTAGTTTCTGTCCTGTGTGCTCTCTCTTCCTCCCCCCATCTGTCTGTCTTTTTTAATGGGGGTCATGGGATGGTGTTGATAACACCCATTTGCTGCGCCTACTTTCGGATTCTCTGGCTGTCATCCATTTTCACTTAGTCATGGAGTGAATGATGATCCTCAGAGCTCATAATCATCGCCCCCCTGGCCAGCGTGAAACGTCATGAAACCTCCCGTCCCATCTTTCATCCCTTTAACACACCCATGCTCCTTTTGTTTTGCCCAGTGGGCTGGGCTACACACACATTCTCACCAGGTAAATTATATTTTATAGTCGCATATAGAAAGGAACGACTGACAGACGAGTGTAGAAGATATGACACGCTAGCCAAGTTTTAGCATGAGCTGTCAGGCTGTCACCTTTTACCCTCACGTGAATTTACTGAATGTTTGAGTACTTTTTAATGCGTCATTATCTCCAATTCCACACACCTTTACAGTGTCACCTTTATAATGACCCTCATTACAAGCTACATAATCACAGGTGAATAATATATCAGGCTCATTGGGTCAGATGGGTTTCGTAGATTTTCACAGCTCCCAAAAATAGATTTCTTTAAAGTAAGAAATCACTTAGGATAATGAGCCCTAAAAACTAAAAAGCATGCCATTTATAATCTCACACACTTATCTAAACAAAAAGTTAGTTACAGCCAAAATAAAGCCTCCAGCATGGTCACAATAAGCATCTACAGGTGGGTCTTAATCAAATGTTGTGTTTAATAAGCCTGTGCACCCTGCTATAGTTGCACCTTGTCCACTCATATTTGCTCATATAATGCTAACTTCCTATATATGGATGCAAGCTTTATTACACAGCACACACAATAAGGCACACATGTGCTCCTCCATCACATTACATAAGTGTGAGCTGGAGAGCAGGGATTGTGAAAGCCTGATAACACTCTTCACACACTCACATTCTCTGCTGCTGCAGCACCGGTATATATATCTATATCCCTGTGTGAGTAACAGCAACTCTGCAGATGTTTTATGATTTTTGCACGTGCCGTACTGCTCATAGGAGCAACCCAGTGCCAAAGAACACATGTAATGTGTATTATAGTGAAAGAAAGCTTCGTATTTCTTTCTTGGTTGTTTCGTGTAACAGTCGTGGCCTGCATTGTTACATGAAAAAGTTGCACAGCGTTTCACTTTTTTCACCAGCATTACAGATGTTTCATCTAATTGTTTGTGTAGTATTAGGTTAAGCACATTGTGTGTCTAAACTTGGGACTTAGATGCAGATCAGATCACATTTGATGACAAATTAAATCAGGAAACTCATTTTAACAAAAGGAATGGACATCCCATTGTATGAGCAGGCTCTCTACTCAGGCTAGATTGTAATGCTACATTTATGCTTCCCGGTATTTCCTCCTCCAGTTCTATCAATTCATAGAAGGCACCTTGTTTTTTTCCACCTCTCACTGTTGTGATGGGGGGCTTGGTATCACATGAAAATGTCATGTCAAGGTGGAGAGGTGTGCAGACAGAGACGTTTCCTGTGAAACTTTGAACAAGTGAGTCATAACAGTCGTTATCATTGCCCTAACAGTGTTTCCGGTTTCCAGTGAAATATTTTATAAATGACTCCAAACAGCTATTAGCCTGATACAGTCACGGTCATAAATCAGACTTTGGAGGAAAGAATGTTTTGACTGTGTTTTGTCAAGTCTGCGATAATGAGTAATTCAGTGGCATCAATCTTTCCCTTTCCATCCCACTTTCTCTCTCTGTAACCTTTCCCTGTCATACCTTAATAGCTCTGAAAATGGGGTTGCACAATGACGGACTGTTAAGTCCGTAATTCAATTCTTAATGTTTATTGTCAACATTCTATTCAGGATGGATGAATAGAAGTGGGGCAAAATTAGGACGCTTGTCCAAGGGTGAATTACCTAGCATTAAGTAGGTACAGTTGCATAACAGGACCATGGCTGCAGACTTTAGCTCTAATAACAAGAGAGGCCCATACAGACTAAGGTCACGTCCCACTTTAGGGGTCCCAAACAAGGTCAAAGCTTTGTAACTGCAAAGGGGCCTCCAGGTTTTTAAATAAAGCAGTCTTATAAGAAAGCCCCTCATTTTTAAACCTATTATTAATGTTATGAAGTCATGGACAGCCGTGGTCATGGCTGCCGAGAGGCCGTTTGCTCAGTCTAACACAAAGGGCATGACTGCATGTTTGTGTTGTTGAACGTCTACTGGAATATCAACCCACTCCAATAAAGGAGCGCTTGTGCTAAACCAAACACGCTGTGTAACCAGTCAACAGTTTCTTACTGGAAAGGAGACAGACTGTGCATCAAGAGAACCATTCACACCCTTCTGGATATTTGTTTGTGTTATTTTTCACTGTTTATTTTTTATTCATCCCACTCCTGAGATCCAGAGGATACCATTTCCTCTTTTCCCTTACCTCTTCTTTTCCTCTCAGCCCGCCTGTTGACGTGCCAGAAGTAGAGATGCTGTTTTTACATTTGCAGCCAAAAAAAGAACCTCTGTGTGTGTGTGTGCATTCAGGTCTTTTACCAGTGTTGCGGACCCATCAGACAGTGATGTTTCTGTCCTGTCCGAGCAGTGCTTTCTCTCACATATTTGTGGCAAACCCTCTCCTTAGCCCTCCTGAGCCTGTTGATCTGCTCTCCCTCAGCTCGCCCTAAAGCGATGTTTCAGTTTGTTTCTGTGCAGCAGATGCTTCCTCCTCTCCTGCAATGTTGGACTGGTTTTGGGTATTGTTACTAAAATAGCAAGCAGATTATATTGCGTAATTGTTAAGTATTAGGGTTGAATTGTGGTTATATTTATATGTGTATAAATCCGTGGTCATCCTTATAATGATGGTTTATGCCTTTCGCTGCCTGTGTACGTGTATCTGTCCTTCCATATTGTGTACGTCGGCAAATAATCTTTCCGTACAATCAGAGCTATGCTATGCGAGAGATTCTCCACACCTGGCAGAGATCTGCACTCTGCCTGGCACTTTTCTAGTCAGCCTCAGATATACTTTGACATTAAAGATGGGGATATGTCTAAAACTAACTTGTTTAAACATTGTGTGGTCTCAAGAAATATTCAAAGGCAAGGCGATAATTATGTTGTCATAGTGAGGACAACAAGTGATTATCTGTCAAATCTGAGGATAACGGTTCAGATGTTTCGACAGTGTCTCAAGATTCAGAATGTTTATTTGTACTCTGGTCATACAAGGGCAATCATGTTAAATGCTTTCCTTGGGGGTAATAGTAAATAAGAAAGACATATCAAAAATAAAATATATAAGGATTAAAAAAGCAAAAAGACCACCGCTCATAAAATATTATAAATATGAATTTTACTGCACTGTATATTCAGGGGAGTTGATGCAGTGGATAGTGGTGGATTTCTTTTAGATTAAAGCAACAATTGGCTGGCACTCATTATGACTTGCAGTGTCATTGGAGCTCAAATTCATTGCTTTCTGTGCGTTTGGCTCACAGATTTCAGAGATCTGCAAATTTTCACATCAACAGTTTGGCACAAGCCGCATATACTATATCTTTCAAGGTATGATTTGTTCATTCACAGGATTTATAAATGAGGCCCTGGTCTGTCATGATGCACCATGCAATCCTGAACACCTTCAAAGCCGGCAGCGTGCACAGTGTCCAAATACAACATGGAACCAAGCAAGAACAAAATGTTAGTTAGTCAATTTCATTAAACAATGCTGGTTCCAGCTAGCAGGCGGCCATGGACATTCCCAATTTATTTTTGTCCTACAATAACCTTATCTTTAAACATTATTTTTTGTTGTCCAAGCAATGGCTTCTCAGTTTCCAAATATTTGCAGTGTTTCTCTGTCTTTGCACCTTACCACTGATTAATCCGTGCCGAAGGGTCTGAGGAGGAAAACAATAAGAACTTCAGTGAAGAGAACATCAGTGTTGCCCTCTGTTCTGTTCATTCACTAGAACAGTATATAGAGACCAGATGTGTGCGTGTTCTTGGCCGAGCCATCCAGCCGTGTTTCTACAAATGGCCAGAACTTTAACAATCGCATCGGCACCACAGGGAGCCGCAATCTGCTCTGCCATCTACCCCTCGCTCTGTTGTTGACAAACACTTATGCTTTTGTTTAGTTTGTGTATCCACAAAAATAAAAAACATCCGTGAGCATTAATTTATTACAAGTTAGACATAAAAACTAATGAAATGGAAACCGCATTTGTCTGGTATGCACATTGTAAATGGATGCAGCCGTGGTAGATATCCTGCTTTTTTTAATTACTTTGCACATACCAGCTTTAAAAACTGCTTTCAATGCTTTACCTTTGACCCTGTCGTTGGTGGCTTTTTCTTTCTACCCTAGAATCCATCTTTTCATAGCCTGTTTCTACTCCTTTCATGTGGAGATGAGCCTGAAATACCCTGCAACCATTTGTTGTACTATGGCAAGAAATGTTTTTTGAGACCAATGGGCTGTCCCATCTTTCCTCCTGCAGGAAGTGCTAACACATTTTGCTGTTTATTTGTGGGATCGTGCAAAATGATCTTTAGTCCACCTAAGAGAGACCCGACCAAGAGGGAGGGCTTCTTGGCAGTTGGCCCGCTAGTAAAGACCTGTAAATGTCACATTATAGCAGAGTGCTCAGATTGGCTTTGGGAGTGGGTGTCTACCTAGGCGGATCAGTCTGCTTGTGCTTTTAGCAAAACAAACAATGGCCCGACAATCTTGAGTTTGGCATGCGTTTGACAGTTGGTGGGGCTACTGCCAGTTACTGTATATATCAAAATATATGATTCCTTGTATTTTTTTGTTATGACAGCCTAAGCTGGATGGTTCGGAACCAGTTGAGTGTAGAGGCAAGCCATGTCTCCCAAGAATCCAGTTAACCATTTAGTCTGGTGATTTATGACCATCACTAATGCATGACAGGGCTACTTAGAGACAAGACGAGACTGATGTCATCTCATCTGAAGAACTAAAGGAGGGATAAGACACCCGCTTCATGCGAGAGATGTTGTTGATTCTCGGTAAAGTCAGTTTCCATCTCTTGAGACGAACACCAAGAAGGATCTTCAACGCGCCAAGCCATGACTCAAATCATTATCAATCCTCGAAGGATTCTCAGCCATCAACATGCCACAGGCTGCAGCAGGCTCCAGTTAGAGAACAACAGTGGCCATTTTTGCTGTCTTTGTTGCTACTTAGCAAATTTAAACTACCTACAACGAGCCTTATGTCTAGCTCTGAGTCACAGCACAGTATTATGGTACACCAGAATATTTGCGGTAGGATTTTCAGTTCTGTCAAAAAAATATAAGGTGCTGCTCTTTCAATCTATGTATTAAACTGATAGAACACTTATTTATTTGTGTGAAGTGCTCAATAGTTGCCACCAGAAGTCGGTCTCTACAGGGAAACAGGCAGCTGAGCTGAGAAAGATGTCCTATAGTATTATTAGTTTTAATCAAGTAGAATTGGACTCATTTGAGTTTAGTCCTAATGCATCAATGCCCTAATAGTGTGTTGTTACACACAGATACAAATACTGTCATTTACAATTAAAAAAATGTCTTCCATGAAGGTTGACGGTATGAAAACATCAATTCCACCCATACTGATGTTACATGACTTTCCCAGCATGCTGTAACTGAGTTGTCTTGTAATAACCTTGTTTGTGTTTTAATTTGTATCTGAAATAGGTTCCATGAGTTGGACATTCGCAAGACCCTGAGGGACAACCTGAGCTACAAAACGCTGATAGAATATCCTGTGCTGCATGTTGTTCTAAGGGATCATTGGAAAGAGTATCCACCAAAAGGCCCAGGTAAGAAAAAACCCCATTATCTCGCTTTAAATGTCCTGGCCTTGAGCTAATGTCTTCACAAACACTTACCTACTAATGCTTTATTAGCAAAACCTAATGTCTTTATCACTATATCCAGCTTCCTTTTTCACCTATGTTTTCAAAACTAAACTAAAGGGTGGACATGAGTCAAAACTCTACATAGCCCCAAAAAGCCAGCCCCTCTCCACTTCCCCAATTCCATCAGCATTGTATCATGTCCTGGTTTCTCCAGCTGAGACTTTGAGACTCCCTGCTCCCTTATTTTTCACTATGGCAACATGCTACCCCAACGGAAATGAGGGTGTTCTGCACAGCATCACACACACCAACTTAACCTCAATAGCACCAGTGGCCAAAAAGAGGATCAAACATGGCTTACTGTTGAACGCTGACCTCATGAGATGTAAAATGACAGAAGATGAGAAAACAGGAGATCAGCTTGTGGCTTTTCTCACCTGTTTGTCTCGACCAGTGACGGGTGTTTAGGAGCGAGAGCTGTCAAAGTACAACTACATATCATGAAAAAGCATGCAGCAGTTCGCTCCCACTCAGATGTGCACAGTGTGGTCAAACTGTGTATTTCACAGTAGGGTTAGTATGGTCACCGAAGACCACACTAACCCAGTATCATTACTCTGTCAGACCCAGACAGCTGAATGACGAATGAGGTCATTTTAGTCTCTGTGTGTGTGTTTTCAGTGATAAGGCTTTGGTGCCACAGTTTAGCTATAATGTTAGCCATAGAAACATCCTGATAATTACAAATGCCATGGCATGGGAAGCTGGGCAGGAAGTGATAAAGAGCAATCAGACACTGTGGCAGCGGCACATCCAGTGAGGATAAAGTGATGTTGACCGTCCTGCAGACCCAAAACATGCAGCATGCAGCCGGTCAGCATCCTGAGTTAAACTACAATCGGCCAGGAGAGTCTTTGTCGTCACAATGACCTGAGCCAGCCTCTCTTTTCTATTTGTTTTAGATGTATTATTATAATTATATATATATTTTTAAAAGTATCCCCATTAACCCAAATCAAACCACTTTTCTATGTCTAAGTATGGGACACCCCCCCAAACCAAAGGCTCTCACTAGCCCTTTTTCAGACTGTGTTTCCACAAAAAAGCACTATAGTGCTATAACAAGCTCTGACAGTACTTTGCCTTTCATGCTGATACCACAATGGCATAATATTGGCCTCCATACAAATTGCAATCCGCCGTTGCGGAGCAAAGTGGGAGGAAACGGTGGTATTAAACCTCTGGTGCAGTCAGATTGCAGGCGAAACACTACAGGCATAAATATCGCAGCTTGAAATGACAGTCTTTTGGTACATACCAGCACAGGGTCGAGTCTACCTTCAGACTGTCATCTCTGATCAACTCGCATCCAGTGTCGGAGTCATCTGCTCCATTGTGTGTCCTCCAGGACAATTGAATTAGCCTTGTTGTACAAGTAAAGATAGCCTGGCTTCTGAAGCGAGAAGAGGTGTTTCAATGCCATTTGACACTTGCATTTTCATGGCACAGACTTGTTGTGGATGGGATTATTGTTGAGAATAAAGAAGGAAAAAAAATATATAATACATGTAGACTAGGACCGAGTCTGAGTTTTTAACTTGTTCTGATGCTGCAAAAAGCTTGTTTACATCACTAATTTTCAGCTGAGGAGGCAATGCACCCACAAGTCAAACTCTTATGTGTGTTACTTTACCTGAACTTCATAAGGTCAAAAAGTGGATCCTTCAAATTCTAAATTCTTACAGGCAATGGTCCGTGCCGATGGTAAACAGTTAATGGTAGGCAGGTGAAGCCTTTTAATTGTCTCTCGTGTTACAGCATAAAAAAGAAAAGCTGAATTACATTAATCTATGATATTATGGGCTCAGCTGGATAGCCATTTCTTAAAGTACAGGCGAAAATGTGTTGGCAAAAGCGCCTGAGGCTTCCAGTGAATTTTACGTAAATGGGTTCATGCGTTTTATAATTCAGACTGCGGGGAGATCATATTGGCGAGTAACTGCTTATAATTCTCAATTATCGTTCTTACAGTCATTTATTCTGCAGCCCCTCTTTCACACATGTCCACCCTACTTTATTGCATAACTAATTGCTTGGCACGCTGCCTCGTCCTGGAAACCAGCACGGAGCCAAACTATGGCGTCATCATTCCCTAACTGTCTGCACTGTTCCCCTCTGTTTAAGCATGACCCCAGCTGTGTTCTAACCATCTTTATGCAACTCAGCGCTCTGATCACTTGTGTGTACGCTTGGACATGTTAAGAATTTTACTGTTGCAAGAGCCGTGTTAAATCATGAATTTTCTTTTAATACACAAGTGGGGTCATATTGTTTCAGCTGAACCTGCATCGGCCTGCAATCGTTTTGCAACAAAGAAGGACCAAAGGGAGGAGGATGTAATCCAAGTTTCACCGTCCAAACAAGGAGCTTGTACCTCAGGGGGAACCAACATCTGGACAGGAACCCCAGAGACCAGCCCCCAAACTGAACCCCCACAAGTGAAAAGAGCCAAAAGAGAAGCAAGAGGGGAAGACATAGAGGAGGGAGAGATAATAGACAGTAGTGATGAAGAGAAAGAGAAAGAGGAGGAGGAGGAAGGAAATACTGAAGACAATACTCCATGTGTTAAGAACGGTGATGGTGCCAGAAGCCCTGCTAATGAGATGGAGGTGATTAAAGACGCAGCAGCAGACAGTGCGGACGTTACTGTTGATGATGGTGTTAATAAAGGGATCAGGGATCAGTGTATAAATAAGGACATCTCTGCTGCTTCTAATGATGACATGACAATTGAGCTGTCAGACAAGAGTGCTGAGGTCAGCATGACTAAGGAGGATGCTGCGGAAGAGTCGAGGCCTGCTCATACCCATCACTGTCAAGATGTAAATGAGTCAGCTTACGCTGCTGACAGCTGTGGACTGGAATGATAATACCCAGATGTTGTGGGTGAAATGAGTGATGAGGCAGACATTTTTGACAGGAAGTCATCAATCCTTGCGTGTCAGTGTAAAGTGGACCAATGCCACCCGACAGTGTTCTCATTATTATTATTTAGTTGTTTTTTTTTTAAACAGATTGTTTTAAGAAACGAAAAAAATTGTTAATGCCGCTGTATCATTGTATAAACATGGAATTACTTCAGTGTTAATGTTTATAACTTTATAGGTTTAGCTTTTCTTAATAAATAAAAACATTTTTTGAAATCTTTTTGTGTTCAACTGTTCATATTGATCATGTGATATGACTGAAAACCCCAGAGCATCAATGGACCTTGAGGTGAAATTATTTTGTCGAGTCCTGTTTGTGAGGTGAATAGTGCGACATGGACGACAATTCCTCAAAGTGTTCAAAAAACATTTAACTTTGCACATTTACATCCTCAAGAAGGTTTGTGAACAAAAGGCCTTTCTATGTTTGTATCTTTTTATGTGTGTGGGATCATTTAATTTGTCATGTGAAGTGACTGAGAAACTTGAAAAAGGCTCTATAAATAAAAGTCTTTGAGTTTAACCATCATCATTAGGTTATGTGTCACTCTGTTGACTATTTGTTTTAATTGAAAACTTAGGGAAACCCGCCCCACGCTGCGCCTCCGTCACCTTTGAAGTGCAGCAAATTTCTCCTTTCTGTCAAGCTTCGGTTGGACCATTAGTCTCATTTTTCCATCAGCTTGTAAAAGTTAATGTTGACATGCTCGTTTTCCCGACACCTCTGGGGTGTCTCTCTGTGTGAGTGTTTTTGTGGTGCCTTGACGCACCGTATTCTTACCTAATGTTAGTTTATTACAACAACAGAGTGCCAGTAATAACTGACAGTACGGCTCATTGGTGGGGCCTGTGTTTATAGATGTGTTTTTATAACCTCTGCTAACCTCTTTTGGATGTTAACCCCTTTGGACGGCCGCTCTTTGATGTCTGGCCTGTGATGACGCATTTTCCACCCTTTTGCAGTCACAGGCAATGATCTCACATCTGACTGCGCATCCCGCTGCGAGGGACGTCGAAAAAGTCCCCAACTCATTTACTCCCTGTCCCTTTCAGTGCCATTTTAAAGCCCGTATTCAGGTTTTGCCTTACATTTTGGGCCATGTGCTCAAATAATTACGTTTGGTGAAAAAACATAGCATTGCTTGTTTTTTGCTGTAGAAATGCTACTTTTTGTAGCTTTTATTATATATATTCTTTGGAAATTGGCTGATAGTTTAAACCCCATGAAGATAATGATAATAATGCAATGGAATTGAAATCTGCTTATTTACATTTTTGCATAATTAGATTAAGAGATCGTTGCCATTATCACATTTGGGCAACATTTAACTGCTGGATAACTATCCTAGCATAGAGATTGAAAACAGAGGCAAACAACTTGCTAGGCATAATCTACCCACACAGCCTACCCACCTTTACTCAGCAATTTGCCAAAACAAAAAAAGTCAAGCCATACCTTTAAGAAAACAACAGGGATGCTGCGTCCCAGCCAGGCTACGAATAAGCTGTTTAGGCCTTCTGTTACCTACAACAGTAGTAAGTGTAATAGTGATATTTACTACAAATTCTAAATCTGTTCGTATAGAATTAAAAGCACACATTACTGTAATATGTGATAACTTCTTTTAAACTGAACTGTGCAGAAATGAATGTCGCATATCATATATAGATAAAAGGACAAAGCAGTAAACCTTCACATCTGTTCCTTTATTTGTCGTGGCTTTGCCTGTGTTGAATTACCACCCATTTTATTTTAGCAGTTCTCTTAATTTTCTATCTCAATAAAGTTACTCGATGTGACCACACAAAAGCTCTGCGTTGGTTTCTCTTTGCTGTTAAAAGTAAATGTACGCTTTTTTTAGTCTGCGGAGAGCAAACCCTTTGGAAATAATTCCTCCAATTTAAGTAAATTGCCGTTTGAAATTTCTGTAGTTGGTTTGCACTTAATTAGTCTTGATTTGGTGGGCAGGGCTCAATTGTGCTGCGTGCAGAGCTGGTTTTTATGAGACCAGCTCCGGGACACGGCTCTGCTGTGGTGGCCTAATCCAGAAACAGGCGAACGATGGCAGAACTCAGCATCAGGAGAGGCAGGTACTGAAGCACAAAATCATGTTTCCACAGCCTGATGTCACCCATTTACACATGGCACACAGAGTGGCTGTCATTAGGCACACTGAGAATCATTTATCAAGCAGAACCACCGAAATCCATGGAAAACATTTTCACTGCTCAAAATCAAACACTTTTCATCTGCAACCAAGTACAATTTTGCATGCGTATTTCACATTTTCAATTGACACTCAACCGATGTTTTACTTATCTCACTCTTCCAAGCATAGAAAGTACCACTAAATGAGGCCATCTGTTTTTCCTGAGAAGAAATGCTGCACCACTGTGGTTTTCTATGGCCTGTTTATTGTCCATGGACTAATATAGTCTGAAACCAGTTATTTCATGATGCAACAAGTTTTCTTTGGTCAACAAAAACATTACCTTTCCAGGATACACAGGTCCAATCTTTGTGGATTAATGAGGTAAACATTTGGGGAAAATCAAACAACAGACTTACACTCGCGTCACATGGAAGAAAAATCCTAAATTTAGTTTACTAACCTATTGAATGACCCTTCACGAGATAATGAGGCAGAAAGCTCCAGAGCCTTTGGATGATTTAGTTCATCCTGCTCTTCGGATAAACAGAAGTCACTACCACACTTCAACACAAACAGAGCATCAATGTTGTGACTGCAGTCACCTCGGAGACTGGTCCTCAGTAGGTTGTTTGCAGGATGTGATTCACTTGTTCCCTTTTGTCTGTCTTGTGTCAATCTGACAGTCCAAACCAACACAGCCTGCTCGTTGTCTGTTATTCTTTTATTATCAGCCTGTAGTTATCACGGTGAAGTCGTTTTTTAAGCACCTGATGTTGAGTCGAACAAAAACTTTCTGTTGCTTTTCACTCACTGTATGCAGACCTCAACGAATGTTTGCAATTTGTTGGTTTACAAGGTAAAAAGGGAGAACTAAATTATTCCAATAACATGCAACCATCAATTTAACCTCATCTAACCTCTCATTTCCCAGCTGCAGACCTTTAAGTGCATCTGGTTGAAATAATAATGCATTTTTTGAGATTGCATTGCAATGATTTACAGTTCAAATTTAAAAAAAATCACAACTTTCTCATTTTGTGGTCGAGGACTTTGCATGCCCCCGTGACTGTGGAGTTATGTTGTCAACAGCTCCTGGTAGGGCCTCCCAAAGCAAACTGGTCTCAGGTGAGGGACTGTGCCAGATATGAGACTCCAGATCCAGTTTCTGGTAGCCAGGCTTGTACTTGTGGGGCTCAGTTAGTGTAGGGGTCCAGTGTGTTTCCAGTTGAGCAGCAGGTGAAGGCAGAGTTCATGGCAGACTGACCTCTGATTACAAAAAGTGGCTTTGGGGACATGCAATGCCGCCTCTGTGGTAGGAAGCAGTGGTAATGCTGTACCAACCAGGAAGGGCTTGGCGATACAGAGAAAATCAAATATTGCAATATTTGTGACCAAATACTTAGATAATGATATTGTGGCAGTAATATAGGGTTGGATATTTCACAAAATATCTAGAACATGAAGTTTTTGATAATTTATCATCAGTCATGTGGATATAATGCCCAATTGGGGCAAATAATAGACCAGCTATACAACACTTTCATCCTGTTAGTGTAATGCAGCTTTCAAAACCAGGAAAAGACGACACTCGATATCCAAAATCTATGACGATAACTAGTCTCATCATGATATTAATATATTGATGATATATTTCATATCACTACAAGGAGTTTTCCAAGAACTGGGCTTGCCCTTACACACAGGTTCAGCTGTTATTTTGTACTATTTGTGAGATTTTTCCATCCCTTTATTAAAAAATATCCCTTGGAACTGGAAAGGGTGTGGGAGAGAGAAGAAGACTGACATCCAACAAAGGTTCCTGGCTGGATTCAAACTAGGGATGTGTTTCATGGTCGGTGTCTGAAACCCTCGGTCACAAAGGCACCCCGGCATCAGCTCCTTTTCTGGGGACACATGAGCCCCTGGCTGAGAAATGCTGTCTTAGTGTGGCTCCTGGAGGAAGTGTAGGCTTGGGACTATATAGTGCTGCCAAAACAAACACCTTAGTCCAATGTGATTGATGGCCAATGCTGATTCACATTGAAGTCATATCATCTGATCCGCCATTCTTGATCCTCTTTTTTGGCTATAGTTGCTGACGAAGTTTAGTTGGTGTGTCTGGTCATGTCCTGAGGAGATGTGTGGCTCAATGTGAAAGCAGTTGCAATGACACATATTATTTCCAAGTGCCAAAGATGTGAAGTAGTTAGAATATTTTAGATTTGATGAGGGTAAGATGGAGTGTGAGATCGACAGGCAGGCTGATGCAGGTATTTTAACATCAACCTACATTTCAAACTCATTTATAGTCATGAATTCAGTAAAAAAGTCTGTAGAGCTTAAACTTTGCTGCTCCTTTGCATAATAGAAGCTCAGGAAGTTGAGGTGTTTCAAGCATCTGAGCTCTGTGAAGGTGTTCTTGATGTGTCCAACTGGGAAGAAACCCTGGAGCAGGCCGTGAATATGCTGGAAGGGATTATACATCCCATCTGGCCTTCAAAAAGCCTCATATGTGCAGAGAACCTTACTACTTGTATTTGTTATGCAGCATGGTGTGTTTAAAACATTTAAAATGCCATGCCAGCTTTCCTTCAACATCTTGAATGTCATCACCACGTTGTGTGTGGCCATCTATTCTGCCAAAGCTGTCAGTTTTTATCTACAGACTCTGGCATTAAGACTACCAAATGTGAGTGCACATTTGGTAAGTGCATGTGTGTGTGCTTCTTTCCTTGCATTTATATCTTTGTGTGGTTACTTAATTGCAGTTTGTCACAAGGGGAGGCCAGCCGGCGCTTTTTTAGTGCACGAAACCTCGAGTCATTGTTGCCACTCATTAGCTACATTTCCATGGCACAACCATTGTTAGCTGCGAAGATCAAAAGATGCAGAAGAAATCTGAAATTGTGTTACAGGGGAAAGTGGGTGACCATATAATGACTAAGGCCTTAGTGGCCCTCATCCCTTCACAATCGTGGAAACCAGGCTGCAATTACCCAGCATGGTGGAGACAAAGGAGAAGGAAAAACCATCACTCTTGTCACTTCACGTTCCATAGGAACGTCAGCAAAATCCTGATCCCGAGGCCCACCGCTGCTCAAGAGTTCACATCATATTTTTAAATGTCAAATCATTGTGATGACGTTTTAAATGACCTGTGAAAGAATTGAATATCTCTGAATCTCTGAATACCTCTTTGCATTTATGTGAGCAGCAGTTACTAAAAGTTTTAGCATGTCTACAGAATAAGAAAGCAACTCTCTTGTTTTGGAAAGTAGTCAACCAAACTGGCATAAGGTGATGTCCACAGCAAACACCCCACATGGGTGATCACCGTTGTTGGGGTAATTTTAATTGATTGAATAGAGGATTACATAATTCGTTAAAATACGTTGAATTAAATGTATTTTCTTAGGAGAAAATGGACAGCCCTAGTGTCCACCTTTAGTAGCATTAGTAAAAATAAATCTGCACACTGTGGATAAATCAGAATGACCTTTTCACCTTTTAAGCATGTAATGAATTCCATTAGCGCCACCTCAGACCTATTTCTCACTGTTAGAGTGCATTGATATGGGTGCTTTTAAATCAATTAAACCATTTCCCTTTGTTTTAAGATCAACTTGCTATTAATTATCCTAACAATAAGCTGTTAAAATGGTTATATATCTACAGGTGATAAAATAATATGACAGTCAGTTGCCTGGATATTTAAGAATGGTTTATATACATGAAAAGCTTGTACACTGGGGTTGGAGATGCTGTCAAAGTGTATGTAAAACTTGATTGAATGTTCACTTTGTGTAACCTTTTTACTCAGTATCATCACGTTGAGTTTAGATTTATTATATGTAAACATACTTTACTGTACATACTGTACTATACATGCTTTTTTGGTCACATCAAGTGACAAAAGAACATCACTTTGAAACACAAAACCAGTAGACAGAGTGAAGTGGTGTTAGATACCTCTTTTGCTTTAAGTTCTTGTTATTCTGGTTCTACATTTTATGTCCATGATTTCATCCGTTTTAGTCACTTTGGTTGGTCATCCTAATGGCTATAGTGGTGAAGTGAAAATTACAGCTTCTGGATATGTGATCTCACTGGTCTGCCCATGTTAAACAATAGCGAGAGCTGCATATGCCAACATTAGCTCAGCTGTTGACGGTATGTGCCCCCTTGGAGATTATTCAGTCCAACATTGTCTCCATTGGGCTGAGACTCAAGACGCCCAAAGACTCAGTGCTGCCTCTCCCATCAATGCGCAGCTTGTTTGAGCAAATAATCACTCCAGTAGCCAGCGGCTCTCTGGGGACCGACTGAACAATCCAACAGCCTGGGAGGGAATCGACTCTGATTTTCCCCTAAGCCTGCTCATCAGTTATTCTTGTGTAATTGCAGATGGGGATCTGATGGGTGTGTCAGAAGACTTGCATCACTGTCGCTGTTGCGTGTGAGTATGTGTGTGTGTGTGTGTGTGTGTGTGTGTTCATGCTGATTGCAATGAGTGGGTCCCACACCCTGTCAGGATTTGGCAAATGGATGTCTTTTACATCACTTTGTTTTAATGAGAAATTGAACATTTATGATGCAAAGATATAGGAATATAGTAATGTGAATGATGTTCAGTCAGCTTTAGACAGACAACTGATGATGCGTCTTTAAAATATATAGGTGTAGTCAGGTAAGTCAGTCAATATGGTTTCATACACAGACATACACTATTTTGTCCAGCAGATGGTGCTTTTTGAAAGAAATGACTGCCTCTGCATTAGTACTTGGTGGCCAGCCTCTAACCCTCATTGCTTCTTGCCCCTGGGTTCCTTATAACAGTGAATATTAATCTGAGGTTAGCGACGAGGGGGCTGTTAAATAGCTGACATCAGCGCTCAGCAGCTTCCAGCATGTTGTAATGACCACTCTCGATCCTGTTAGCTTCTGGTTGCACAGCATTACGTAGTGCTTGATGAAGCTTTAATGCTAATGTCTTTGTCATATAAACACATTTTGGGTTCAGGGAATGAGGTAGTCGCTCAGAGATTTAATTGCAGGAGCGCATGTGTAAGAGCCTTGTTTGCTTGTGTGTCCTAGAGCGATAGCTTTTACAGGTTTGTGCTGTTGGCAGGGACACCACAAATGATTTGTCACAATGATCCTGATCTTTGGGTTCTCTGTTAAGGCTAAAGGATTGTAAACCTCGCCACTGTGCTTTCCTGTACATTATAGAGGAATGCTACGGATGACCGAAAGGACTGCTCGCATGGCATACAGACGCCATTACATAACCAAGTTAGCTGCATTGTGTCAACAAGACAAATGACAGTCTGATTGCTTGGCACTTTCCAAACAGTGAAGGACTGAGATGGAAATTTTCTTCTTTAGAAAGCAACAGAAAGAGCAAAAAGAGGGCACCCTGAAAGTGTTTGGACTGTAAATGTGGGCTGCAAGGGGCAGCCACACATCTTTGTGATTAGGTAAACCTCAGAAGGCTTTCATGTGAGCAATCTGTAAAACCTCAGTGGGCACATCCTGTGTGGTATGCAGCTCAATCAAAGGCAATGTCAACCTCTTATTAAATACACTCGATTAAGACTTAATTCCAGCAGCTGTGCAGGGAAGTACTTCAAGAGTGGCACGTATCTTCAGGTAGACATGTTTTTATAGTTGTTTGTGTGGAGATAAATTGCCTTTTGTGGATACAAGTGAGTACTTGGGAGTGTTTGTGTATATTTGGAAAATCTTCTTAGCTAAAGCGAACATGTTGCTCTGAAATATTTTCCAACATCTGCCGCCCATCAGGATGTCTGCTTTCTGAGCCACTGCTGCATTCCTGAGCCACTCCCTCTACCTGGATCAAAAAAAGAAACCCTTCCCTGTCGTTGCCCCTGAGCTCTGCTCTCCCTACCCCAGTTCAGACTGTACCGTAGGTATTTGTACCAGGTGCAGGCAGCTGCCATCAAGACTTGTGTCTCAAAAAGAATAACTAGCACACATCCTTCACAGACTGATACTTATTGTGCTCTGTAATCATGCATTTCATGTTGCATGAGTTTCATGTACCTTGAGGTCGTAAAACTTAACACGTGCAGGACCAATCTCAGCTCAGGCAAACATAAATAACGAAAACACCAGAGCAAGAGTCAAGTGGTGTTTGTGACAGTAGCAACACACTGTTTTAGTAGGTTGGAAAGCTGAATTTGACGTTTCTATGACCACAGAAGCAACTATGTTACCCCCGTTTCCTGTCCTTCCCCTTTTTCTACCTCATAATAGTATTTCTTAATGCCTGTTAAACTGAAACCTGGAAGGCAGACTTAAGCCCTCCCTACTTTGCAGGGCTGTTTACAACTGTTTAGCAGACCCCTGCAGTTTAAGAGCCAACAGAGGCCAATGCAACTAATTCACTTTTTAAGGCAACTGCTAATGAATTAGGTCAATTTGGTAGTGCTAGTTCGCTATGTGAAAAAAAGCTTACCCGGGAATGCATTCTTTGTATACAGCCCATTGTATACAATAATAGTCATTGTCCCCCTTGCATGGTGTCTAATCCCAGCCCATTCAGAGCAGCACTTAAGATTCTTGGCATACTCCCATACTCATTGCTACTCGTGGACTTAATCTTTTTTTCCCCCTCACAGAATCAGTCAAGTGTATGGCTTAGCTAGATCAAATGAAAGAAAGCTAGCTTGCTGCAGAATGGCATTCCAAAGCACAGAAAGTCAGGAGAGAGAGCCTCCAAGGTTGTGTTATATAAGAACAGACTGACCCTGCTCAGTGTCTGTCTGAGAATCTGTTGGGTCTACAGAATGATATAACAGGAGGATTTTCTCTGGGAATAGTGGCTTTAAAGAAAAAAACCCTCCCCCTGCCCTGTGCATGTGAGCATTGTACTCTGTTTGTATCCTCCAGCAGTGTTGAGAGAACAGACTGAACTCAGGCAGTGTCATATTTCATAAATAAATCAGTTTTATTTGTGGCATATAAAATTAAATCATTTTACAATTTATTCCAGTATGACACATAATATCCAAATAAAGTAGCTACATTTTTTCGATAAATAATATTAATAACAATAATAAAAACATTCATTCATCCTTTGACATGTTTCGCTTTGTCTTTTTTCATGAAGGGAGTTCAATAGCTGCCACAAAACATGAACAGTAATGCCCACGTCAGGAAGGAATGGAACCACACACTTGTCAAACAAGTCCGGAGGTTACATTTCGGTGTCTTGTTCTTAAGATACAAGATGGTATGCTAATTGAAGTTGCGTATGTGCATATCTACATATACACACACAAGTCTACAGTCTGGGTCATGTCTGATGTAAAGGATCAAAATATACACAGTGAGTTGATATCCGCGACTAACATAAATGTACAAATATTAATTACATCTTGCTCCATAACGAAGCTACTTCTGATGCTCCATTAATATGAAGCAGTTCTTAGTTAAGAATGCTGATGTAGTCACAGCAAACAGTGCACTTCATTAAGTCCTCATGATGTAAGCCCACAATTCCTTGGGAATCTAGTTACAACAAGAAGCTGGTAGTTGATTGGTAGTCTATTTACACCCCTGCATTCATCTGGACTGCCATTGGCTACCAGTGCTGCTGACCATCTCTTTCTCTTGCTGAGGGGTTTTTTGGACCATTGTTCACCAATCAGTCTCTGAACTTGTGGATGTCGTTGGAGAGGCGGTAGAAGGGATAGGAGGCTTCGTTGGCATGGGGACAGTTGTAGGTGCACTTGCAGGACTCGATCATCATGATGTTCTTGTTGAAGGTCTCGCCGTCCTCGCAGCGGAACTTGACGCGGATGGTTCTGGTGTCGTGGGGGCTGCAGCAGCGGCCGTCAACGCAGGCGCCACAATACTTGGGCCTGTACTTCTTCAGGCTGGAGCAGCCGGCATAGGTGAACTTCACCGGCTGGCTGGACTTCTTGGTTCTGCTGCACTTCTTTCCTTTCTGCAGAGGAATAAACAAGAAGAGATGGAGATTAGTTGTGCAATCACACCCAAAAGTGATGCATTTTTCAGTTGCATGCATGTTTGCATCAAGTTCAGTCATGGTGGCTCAAGCTTACCTTCAGACTGGAGTAAGGTGACTGGGTGCATGGCCGCACTTCACAGATTCTTGTCTCTTTGACCAGCTTGCACTCGCTGTTGTTGTTGGTGACTCTGGTTGAGATGCCTGTTCCACAGCTCTTGGAGCACTGGGACCAGGGTGTGGTTTGGACGATGCACTTCTGGCTGTCAAACATGTGGACTTCTGGCTGTGGTCTGAAGGCTGTAATTAAAGGAAGAAGAAAAAACATTAGCATCTTGTAATCCTACATAATCTTAATCTTTAATGTCCAGAAAAGAAAAATTGCAGGATGAAAGACAGCTTTCTTACCAGGTAGAGACTTGAGTCCTCCCTTCACAATGGCAATGAGCTCGTTCCTGTTGGTGAGATCTCTTTCCGACTCATCAGTCAACATGTCTTTGCCAAAGATCTTCTCCAGGATGTCTGTCTCCTTGCCATCATCACACACCCACTCTTCACAGCACTGGCCTGCTACCTTGACCAGTCTGGGGTTGGCACAGCCCAGGTTGGGCAGAGAGAGCTCCTGCGGGCACAGTGGGACACATCCCACCGCCCCATCGATGCATGTGCATTGGTGTTTACAGTTGGGCTGGAAGCTCTCTCCGTTCTGGTAGATCCTGCTGTTGTACTCACAGGGTCTGCCCTCTGACTTGGCTGCAAGGGGAGAAAAACAGGAGGAAAGGAATGTTATTCTTTCCTGCTCAGCTCAGAAACGTCTGCTGAACACATCACATGGCTGCCAGGTAAGGATCAGTTAAACTGTGAAATTCTTCAGGCTGCCTGAGGAGTCTCTTTCCCTCCACAGTGGGCTGTCTGTACTCTGAGATTTAGTCTAAGTTTCCTTCTATCTGCATTCCACAGTGCTGAAATCACTCAGGTCCCCATACTCCTGAATCAAACTGCCTTATTTTGAAGAAAAAGCCCCCCAAACTTCAGACTAATTCAAAAGCATGCACATCTGGAGCTGGATTATCTTTATACATACCTCGGCAAATGCCACGAGTAGTAGCAGCAGCAAAGCTGGCCCCAAAGTTACACTCCAGCCCTTTAGTGTGGTCACAAGGCTCGGTCAGGCTGCAGTCCTCGTTCAGCTGCCTGGCACAAACTTTGCAGAAGCCACAGCCGTCCAGGACGACGCTCACGCCGGGTGCGCACTTGGGCATCTCCAGCGGACACTCACGCACAGATGGGCAGGAGGAGGAAAAGACCTGTACAGCCAACAACCAAATCTGCTATTAAAGACTGAAACCTCTGAAGTCGTGCCACATAGAGTATCCCAAAACTATCAAAAATATAGGAGGATTTCTTCCCATCAAAAGAAAACAAGTGATTACTCTCTCTCCTTAGGATAGAGATTAAAATAGAAAAATAACTCACCAGATTAAGGCTTCCAAGGAAGGTAACGACAACAGTAAGCATCAGCATCTTGGATAAATTTTCTTCTGCGTGTTCAAGAGGAATCCTGTTCCCAGTTTTATGAAAAGTAGATAAAGTCTGTCTTCAGAGGAGTCCTTAGGTATTCCCTCACTCAGTCGTCTTGTCTCTCTTGATGTGTTTGCTGGTAGTCTCTGCTGTAAGAGGCTCCTTTAGAGTAGATGAAGCTCTCGGTAAAGCGGTTGCAGTCTGCTGAGGTCCGGCCACCTCCGGACTTTTATACCGTAGTGGGAAGCTGACGTCGTTCCTGGGCTGCCTGCTGAACTGTTCCCAAACTATGCCAGGAATGTTTCTCGGCGCATTTTCCATCCAAGACCTAAGCTCCACCCTGTCTAAACCTTTCTCTTTTTTCTTTCTCAAATGGATTTTTCCCCCCTGGATCCCATCTGAACACACTTTTCCGTCTCACATTTTTCCCTTCTTGTTTATCCCCCCTTTCATTTTCTTCCTCTGCTCGCTTCTCACATCTATCAACTCAAGTTAAGAGGAGTTTTCTGTAGAAGTAGTGGAGTTTGTGGGGCTTTATTGTAACTTTTGTGTGTGTTTTTTGAGATAATGAGTTCAGACTTTATACTTATGCTTAGTTTCAGTTAAAGAGTTTAAGTCTGATCAATACAGTTTCCTGTTTTTACAAACATTGTAAACACATGCCAGAGAATAACTGGCCAACGCTGAACTAAAAACTTATTTCAGTAACAGTTATACAATGCCAAAGTGCAATGTGGACATTTTTTGAGCTGGTAATGCTTTTGCTGATTAAAGCAATTAGCTAAATACACTTTTATGGCATGTTGCAGTGGCCACGTTTAAAATAGCTTTTGGTTTTTCACTGTGAGTCTAAAGGTGTGGGCAGAAATACGTTTAACAGCGTCTATTTCTGGCTTTCCAGTGCCTTTATTCAGAGGAGCTAAGCGTTTCCAGATGCGCACCAGAGCTCAGACGTAACAATATTGCCATATTTGGTATGGCAGTAGCCTACATTATTAACATATTTCTCTCCCTTTGGCCAGCAGACCACAAAGCATTCCTGACAGCTTAAAGGCTTGTTAAATATGTTCTTCATGCAGGGAAATTCCTTTGCATTCATTCCTTGAGGCAATTTGACTTTTCACGCAATGTGTCCATCACGTTTCGGAGGGGGAAAGTGGGTCCCGTTGTAGGTAAACTCATCCAATTTTCCACCAGAGATGTTGTGGTGTTAGTGGTGTTGGTGGGGGGAGACACATACTTGGTCTTTGTATCGTTTTTTTTTTTTTTTTTTTTTT
>CAFUXE010000059.1:576736-593367 GCA_903364295.1 Serranus cabrilla | reverse complement strand
AAATACTACTGCATTTCTCTGTTCTGGGAGCTCCTCTCCCACAAACTCTTTGGGTTGTGTGAGATTTTGTGCACTGTTTGAATAAAGAAATACTTTTTGACTTCGAGATCCTCATCATTGGGAGTGATTTTTCACCCACAGTTTTCTAACCTGAAAGATTAATGAGTGACTCTCAGGAAATAGCTTTTCTACCTACTGCATGGTTGGCTGGGCCCTTGTCTATTTTCTCTGCCTTGATTCACATATTTTCATTCCTCTTCGTCTTCCATTTATTGCTGCCAATTTACTGCCAAGATTCAGGGTCGGTTTCAGTTGCAGTTAGGAGAAAATGTGTGTCACTGCTTGTCATTAACATGGCTGGTTATTTAACATTTGGAAGTTAATTTGGAGTCATGCAGACAATAATTCAGAGTAGGGGCGAGTGAGTTAATCTCTAATTGTGATTTTATAAAGACAAACATAAGGTCAGGTCACTTTATCATTAGCCAGGATAGTTATATGGACTGCCAGTAAAACATTGCACTTCAACCAGGGCCTTTGGACCGTCAGGGGGGAAAAACTTTCTAAACTTGCCTCTTTAGCTCTTTGGATCAGATACTGTGGAGTGAAGGTGTGCAATGTAGTGGGAGAATTGATCTGGGAATTCAGAGGTGTTTTTTTTTTATCTAAGTTAGGGGAAACAATTGTTATTGTTTATCCCTTTAGTGTGTCTTAAATGCTGCTGGATTTAGTTGTTGGTCTATTGGTTTCATCCATCAGCTCTGCAGTGAGTTCCCTTTGCTTCTATCCCTCTTAATTGCCATGAAGAATCACTGCAGTAGGGAATAACTAGTTGATTCACACAATTTGTTAATTCTCCTCTCTGCCTTTAAAGGGTGAGACCACTACTTTTTTGTAATTGATTATTTCCACGGTTGAGTTCATTATTGCTCAACTCCAGAAGACAAAGTGGAAAGGGGAAAAAAAGCTACCGAACATTTCGTAAAGGTTGCAGGAATCTCATCCATTATGCTGTGGCCTAAAAGCTTTATTATCAGGGGAAATGCTCGTCTAAATGGACTTCATGATTGTTCACTGCAGACTGCACTATTGTCTAAAAAACTCTCCCAACAAAGAGCCAAACTTAATTATTACATAGTCTGATAAGCTAAGCAGCTGCAGATTGTTAGGTGACCTTTACTTTCCTGCTTTTCATGAACCCATTTAGGAATCATAATTAAATGGCACAAATAAACTGCTGTCATTTCATGCCTTTGTTACTTTGTGTTGAGGTGATATAACTAATAACTTTATTAATGTCAAGGTTTTACAACTTGTGAAACCCTGTGTTGTCTGACAATAAATAAACCTTGAATAATATTTAGATAAGGCTGCCAGGAACAGATTTTTTCAAATACCGTTATGAGCTCATTAACTACTGTTATAAGTTTTTAAATGAACAGCGTAAAATAGTAGGCTTGTTTTCTTATTTCACAAAGCAACTTTTGTGCAGTTGAAAAAAAAAACCTTAGCGTAGTAGTTTTGTTGCCTTAACCTAACCAAACAGTGACCGTCTCATAACATTAACACCTCGTTAATGTTTAAATCAGCAGCAGTGACATTTCGGTATGAGGACGTGTTCGATCTCTTGCCACCGGGAAGGTTCCTAATTTTGGGTGTCGTATTTGAGGGAAGGAACTATAGTTGGGTACCGTTTACTTTCTGACCGATACCAGTATCGCTCCTGGTTCCAGGGATTCGGTACCAGTGTTACTGTTTCAACCATATCCTCTCAGGTACTAAAATGACTTACTGATTGGTTGAACATGACTTGGTGCTCGGTAGTACCAACATAATTCGGTCAGTACCCTTAAAAGTACACAGTTCGGTTCCCAACCCTAGTAGGAACAAATAACGTTGTTTGGAGAACTTGTTGGATTACAGAACAAAAGGAATGACCCACAGTCAGTTTCACAAACATTTGATTTCCATTTAGAGTGTTCAGACTGATAATGATCATCAGACTAGCTTTGTGTTATAGTGGAGCCTCTATATGTGTTAAAGGTTTTGGTCAGACAGATGGTGTTGTCTGTTTGCACTCTTGTCTTTCGCATGTTGCAGAATTGAAAGGTTTGTCAAAGGTATTGACTCCTTGTGCTTCAAAGACTCTCTCTATATGCTCCGACAGCCTAGACACAAAATGAAGTCTCACTGGGATGTGTTGTGCATGCACAGAATGACTGACTTCCCCGGCCTATTGACAACATTTAAGCTTTTCTGTCAGCCCTCCTGACCTTAAGTCTTGGTTGCAGAGCAGCAAAATGTTGCCAAACATTTCTTCCTTCACCTTCTCTGTCTCAATAAGTTATCTGTCAATTTAAAGAAGAGTGAATCAAGCAGCCCGTTAATGCTCTTATTAAAAATGTCCTCAAGTATTTATGTTTGGCAGGAAGGAAGTGTGTGCACTGCAGAGCTGGTGTGCATGAGTTCACAGTCAAGTTTATGGTTGAGTATCGTCACTGCTCTCTGTAGATGCTCTGATGCAAGTTTTGAACTGCTGGCACTCCTTGTGCCAATCAAAACTCACATGTTATTGCTTGCTTACATACTTCATTGATAGTTTTTCAGCACCAACTCAGGTAAAGGAGTTCAGGTGTCCCCTTTATATGCTAGAGGGTAAAAGGTTATTGCAATGATATGGGAGTTTAAGGTGCAAATGTATCGCAGTTCAGCATGGACTGAAAGGACAGTTACTGGAGTTATCTAAGGTAGAACACAGATCAGGGCACCAGCAGCACGTCTAGATTGACCCCATGTTACATAATCTGTAGTTAGATCGTTCATTGGTGGGAAGCTGGTGAGGGCTTGTGTCCAATCCCCTGGTCACTGTCTGAAAACAAGGACAGCAGTACAGGAAGAAGTCCTTCTTGTTTTTTTTTAGAAGTTTCAAGTTAGCACAACAGGGCTCAACAACATTTTATCTGATCTTCTGCATTGCTGCAACATGACTGACCAATGCATATGTAGCGTTGTCTTGTTTGGGTCCCCAACTAAAGCCCTGCAGGCCGATTTTCTCAATATTCCTGTTTGTGTTGAGAGGATGTCCAAAACATAATTAAAACAGAAAAATGTGATCATTTAATGATCATTTTTGGCTTATATGAAATTGAAAACTGTACAAAGACCAATATTTTATCTTTAAACTGAAACTTTTCTTTTTTGTACACTGAATTCTAAATCTGATGCATTCTGTTTTTATTCACTGTTTTTTTTCTTTATCACTGTGGTTACAAGCTTGTGGTACTGACTAAAAAAAAAAAGAAGTGTTGGACGTAAGTGTCCAAAATGAGACTTCTCCACAGGATATCTGGGTTGACTCACTGTGACAGAAGAGAATAGCCGAGCAGTCACAGTCAATCTGCTGCTCTTCCACATTCAGACCAGGCAGTTAAAGAGCCAGTTCACCAAAATCTCCTATTTATTAATGCATATATCAAAATAAAATCAAAGCACACATGCTTACATGTATGTGTTCCTTCACCAGCTAACACCACAAAAACATCTCTTTGTACTTGCTTTTGCAAGACATGGTACTCAGAGCGGGTAGAAAGACGAGCCTAATTTCTAACCAAAACTACTTCCGAAATTTCATCAAATTGCCTAATCTGCATAAACACAAGTCTGGCCATACCACCTCAGTGCACGCAGATTGTCGAAAGCCTCACAACTACCAAACAAGCACAAAAATTGGACTTTTAAATGATGAAATTAGCATTGCACCCACAGCCAGCCTCCCATCTGCATGTTAATGGAGCTCAGAGACAGATAACCAGTGGGGAGAGAGTGTTTGCAAGAAATTGTGATAGTCTTGCTTCAGCAGAAGTGAGGTTTGAGTTTGTTTTTTAAAACGTCAAATTATAGAAAGTTGCTTGGATACTGCTGTTGAATCAGGGCAGGTGTGGTTGTCTCAGAAACAAAGTGCATCTACTGAAGGCAATCAATATATCTTGATCAAGTTGGTGGGTTTCACCTGTTTTACTTTACTATTCAATAGATGTTATTCACAGTCACATTACCCAGTGGATTGACTCAACAGCAATAAAGTGAAGGCAGTACACAGATGCAACACTAGATTCTTCCACATGTTTTTAAAGTTTACAGGTGTAAACCTTTGTAAGGCATATTGAAATATTATTCTATATGAATAGTTCTGAGGTGTACAGGAGCGTCCTTTAGCTAAGCTGAAATGATTTTCTGTATGTGTTCTGAAAATTGGTTTTATTTTGCAGTTAGTTTTTGCTAAATTTGTTGATCAAAAATAAACTCAACTTTCAGTCAACCAGACACGACAAGTAGTAATTTTGTGGAACTCTGATAAAGTGCTTCCTATAATTTCGGCTGTCTCCCGCTAGCTGCTCTTGGACGACTTTTTTCTTTTGTATTCATATCCTGAACTTCAGGTTGTGCTGGCAGTCTTTCAGTCTGACAGTGAAGGCAAACTTAATTGCCTAAAAAGAAAATCCCTTTCTGATCCTCCACTCTCACTTTTTACTCCTACTGTTTCTACTGAAGCAAAAAGAAACCTGAGTTCAGAACAAATGAAGCGGGCGGTGAATGAACTTCAGTTTAAATCCGCCATGAAATGATTACTAAACCTGCCACCTTTTACTGCCGCTGCTCAGACACTGTGATGACTTAAAGTGTAGCCATTATCTGTTTAGGAAGTGCCAGTTGACACTTACTGTATCTTATAATGGTACACTGCTGTAAGCATTTACTGTAAGTTAAGCTGGAAAATAATGGTCATTAAAAAGTGCCATAACAAGTGTAAAAAGTGTCAATTTAAGTCTGGAGACAGGATGGAAAATTCTGCTTCACAGACACAATATTTAGGTCATGTTTTTATAGACGTAATATTTAGGTTCAGTCCTGGCAGTTTATGTATCCGTGCGGGCCTCTTTCTGGTCATGCCTCATGTAAATGCCCCCAAACTAACACCAGACAGAGCAGAAGCCCTGTTTTGACTAGACGGCCAGCAGATGCAGATTCCCCGCCGTCTTCCCGCCTCTTATATGACTTCCTTCACGGAACCGACCTGGTTTCCTTCAGGGAGGCTTGACATCCGCGTGTGAACGGAGGAGGAGGGTGAGACACCTGGTACCCGCCAGTAGCATGCGGGCCAGGGTCAACGTGCCTTCCCCAACCGTCTGTCACATTCCTACCACATTTAACCTGCCCTTCCGCTCACTGTTTGTCTGTCTGAATCCTCGTCTGGCGTGTTCGTTTGTAACATCGCAGTGCTGCTTCCTCTCCCATCCTCCGGCTCTGATTCATTTTCTTACAGAGGATTTTGAATCATAGTGTCTTCCAAGGTCTTGCTCAGGTTAAGCTGCTTCCATTTACATTTAACAACCCTAAGTTCAGAATCATTGTCGCCACAAATCAACCACTCAACAATGTCGACATTCTGCCAGTGGAAAAGCAAGAATCTCTCCTTGACTGTGCAATATATAGGTTAGTCTGCTTTCAATACAGGAAGAATAAATTATATTTCCAGTAATATGATAATAGAGATAGTAAATTACCGAGCTGCTGAGATGTCTTTTGTTGGCATGAAAATGTACACACATTGAAAACACATTGTGAACCAGCAGTGGAAATGAAGTCTTTGCATTCCACTAAAAACAGTTTGGCAGTGAGCCAGACATCTTAACCTAGCTTCTCATACTTTGAGTAAAAGCTGAACTGAGCTATTTTAACCTCCACATACCGAAACCTGATTTAATAGCTTGCTTCATTGTTTACAGAAATCTAAATTCAGTAAAATGACGGGGAGGCGCTTGCACCATATGCTCGGAAGTTCAAACGCTGTTGTAACATTTATTCCGTTGATAAATCAAGTTGCACCACTCAAACTATACAAATATTTGTTGTCTCTAAATACTTCCACCCCGGTAGTAACTGTTGTGCAGCGAACTGACAGATCTAACATTAGCTAGCTAATATATGACCCGTTAAGTGGAATATAAGATGTTATTGATAATGATTGACACATTTGACCTGATAAAATGCTTCTTAATAGACTGCATACTAACATACTATTCATACACTGCATGATATGTGGACTTTAGAAATGCAATTTGCAAGGCTAGCATAGTTGAACATTACAACTGCATGAATATTGCTAACTCTGATACACATATTTCTGAATATATTAATGTCTTAAGTTATTTATTCATTTACAAAAGTTTGGAGCATGCATCTCCATCTCTCTGTATATATACTGTATATGTAACAGTTTTTTTTCCAGTGATGTTGCAGCTCTTGATGCTGCTTGTCAGTGCTACAGATGTTTCCCAGCTAAAGTCTTTACAAGCTAAGACATTTCTTAAGCTTCCAGTCCTAGTAAATTATGCTTGAAACAGACTATCTTAGGAAGGACTTTACACACAAATGTATCTTGTTGTGGAAATATGAATATTTGCTGCAGCAGATTCCAGGTCAGTTCTTTTTCCTTCTGTACGATTTGTTCAACACGTGCCAGGTCTGCGCCTCACGTGTGTACAGAAAAGTCTTGTGTAAAGAACATGAATAGGCCAGATAGTTCTCTCCCCACCCTGCCGTCACCCTGCACCCTGCCCCCTTTTTGCCTCGGGTTCACCCACGGCAACCCCACCAGCCCAGAGTGGCTCCGCCGCCTGCTAGACAGCTGCGGGACTCTCATGAACAGGAACTCCTCTCAGCCTTGCAGGATGACCGGGTCACGCTCAGCCGTCACCGTGGGTGTGTGAATGTCTGGTTTGGTATGTGAGACAGAGCAGTGGAAGACACAGGAAGTGGGCCAGGCACGGTGGTGTTGAGAAAAGTCACGCTAAGGTCAGAGAGGGCGCCGCATAAGGAGACACATAACTCCTTTTTCGCTTGAAGGATTGCAGTTTAAAGTGAATTTTTAATAAAACGTTGTGGTTTTCTCTGTGCAACTTTTGTCTGCTATCTGATTCAGATTCATAACTACAGGAACCTGAGAGATCAGCAGATTTTGGGGAGACACGGCTCCCAGAGACGCATTGTGATTTTGTTCTCTTGAGAATAAAAGAAATAGGTTTAAATGCTATTTTAACATAAATGCTCAGCAATTGATTGCAATTTTTCTGCATTGGAGCAGGGTGTTTGTTAAAGTTTAACCTGTGATTGGTGATTTTTCAGTGTTGAGCAGAAAGTGTAGCTTTAAATCTGTGGTGTTGTTAGTCTAAAGAGCAAACTCATTGACCTTTGATTCCTCGAGTGTTAATGAGAGCAAATGTGTGACCCCCTCCCCTGAGCCCCAGTGCTTCATGACATATCATCCATTGATGAGAAAATGTTTTTGGCTCATTAAGAGCGACAAGAACCCTCAAATACTAAGTTGCTGTTTATTTGTCCTTGGTTGCATGCTTTGTGCATGTTTGTCTTATTTGTATAAACAGCACTGACAGATGTTTGAAGGGTTATTATGCAACAAACACCTCAAATACTCAGTAGATGGAGTAGGACTGCATTTATGTACTTAGGATTTGGCCTCACTTTAATACCGTGATTGCTTCTGCCACATTTTGCTGCACTCTGTAAACATAGAGGGAACCAGTCAAGACTAATTGAGATGAATCTCTGCACGCTCTTATCATTTCTCTCTCTTTACTTTCTCTCTGTCACTCTCTGACTTCTCACTCTCACTCCCTCCCTTTTGTCTTCACTCTTAAAAAACAACACACTCCCCGAGAGATACAAACTGTCAACATCGACTTCATTGATTGTTGGGGATGCAGAGCCAAAAAGAATCTCTCACATCTCACAGTCTATAAGCATCAGTCACTGCTGTCAGTCCAGTTGACAGTTGTGGTTAAATGCCCAGTTTTCTCTGCTGCCACAGAACAACAGCCGTCATTTTATCTCCAGGCCTGTTGATGGGATCTGGCTGCTGCCTCTGGTGCTGACAGTAAGATATACCTGTGTCTGAGGAGGTGGTGCACCTGCTGCCCTTACTCTGCACTAAAATAATAAATGATCCGTCCACTGTTGTAATTTACAGTATGTACTGTACTGCAGCTCATAGATGTTACCTTAGATGTCAGGTTTGTTTTTTTGTATTGCACCACTCTTGGTGGTCCAATATTTCTGAGGTGCTTGAACCACATTTTATAGCTTTGTATATTAGAGAGCAAACACAACACATATTCAAAATCCTCATTGAGTTTTAGAGGTTAGACGAAGTGGTGCTAACATGCTAACTTACTTCCAGGTTAAAGAACTAATTCCTGTGGTGTCTTATATGGCTGTGGCTAACTGATCAGAAGGTCGGTGGTTCGATCCCCGACCATGGCACCCTACATGTTGAAGTATCCTTGGCAAAATACTGTATCCCAAATTGCTCCCATTGCTGCATTCATCTTATATGTGAATGGATTCCTGATGGTGGCAGGTGGCACTGTGTAGCGTAGCCTCAGCCACCAGTGAGCATGAATGTTTGTGTGAATGGGTAAATGAGCGCTGCCTGAATTGTTGAAGCACTTTGACTGTTCGCTAAGACTAGGAAAGTACTATACAAGTGCAGTCCATCTGTCATTCATTATATTCTAGAGGTTTTAAAGAGTCTCCAGTCTTACTGTTGGCTTTGTAAGGCTAAATGCTAACATTAGAATGCTGGACAAGTTCACAGTGATATAGCTGGTTGGTTACTACATTCACCATCTTGGTGCAGCATGCTAGCATGCATGCAACATTTGCTTATTAGTTCTAAATAGAAAGTACAGCAGCAAATGACGGGAATGTCATTACTTTTGAAGGTATTTAGTCATAAATCAAAGTATTGGACCAGAGTTATGTAAATCTATCCAGTAGAACCTTTTAGTCTGAATCAAAGTGATGGACTGACAGAGTATCAGTCAAGCCGTAGCTAAAAATGACAAATATTCACTCTTTACAGCTTCTTAAAACGTACTTTTGTCTCTTTCATATCACTGTCATTTGCACACTTTGACAGATGATCAGACAGAACAAACGATGTTTAGATGCTGCTTTGGGATGTGAAGAGTTGTGATGGGAATCCTCACTACATTGTCACATTTTAAAGATAATAGATTGAGAATGGAAAATCCTCATGAGTTGTGGCAGTAACTGTCTGCATGCTTTAAACAGGATACTGAAACGCAGACTTGATTTGCTGTTTGATGATGATGAATGGTCTATTTAAGTAGCCCGAGAATGTAACTGAAAAGTTGAACATGAAAATGCTGAAAATGCTTCCTGCCTCCACAGTGTGTGACTACAGGTGCGAGCCTGTCAAAACACTCCTCATATCCTACTTGTAATTATCACCAGGAGGTTGACGTGATTGTGTTTTTCCCCAGTTGGCAGTTTAAATTGACGGAACATGAAAGAAAGCCACCGTCAGACGTACTTATTTTAATCATCTACTTTCCAGTTAGCTCACATGGGCTTGAAATAATCTAATTCTGCACACGATTCAGACATGCAGTGCAGGCTGGGCTCACTGCAGTGTTGAAAGAACATGGTTGAAACAGTTTTGGTTTTTGGCAACATGTGTCTGTGTGAAACAGAGCAGTGCTTCTGGTAACTTGGAGTTATGTCAAGAGTGAAGTAAGCAATGAAACATTGTGTTGTAACAGTAAAAGTTGAAAATTAACTTTTAGATTCTCATAAACTAGTTTTAAAGAAGCAGTTTTACTTCACGAAATACTTTCAAGTGCTACTGTAACTTTAGGCCGTCCATGTCTGTTCCGCTCTGGTTGTTTCTGAGCATCACGGGCTGGGTTTTGTATTTACATGTTGAAATGAAACCAGCGTGAAGCACAGTGACACACTGCCATGATGTCCACATCCATTTCAATCCACACCTTAAAGTCAACTGACCCTTCACACCCTTTTAGTCATTGACAGTATAACTAATCTTTGTTTAAACTATGGGAAGCACAAAAAAGACACAACAAAGCTAACTTATGCATATGATTATGTGCTAAATTACATTCACAGAAAGCTCTCACCTGCAGACATACCTGCATTTCAACCCCCCTCATCCCTATCATCTATCTTTTTTTTTTGGTGATATAGACAGCAGGCTCACAATCAATCATTTCAATTTCATGTCTCATTGTTGGATGGCGTCCTGGGAGGACAAGCTAAAGCAAAGCTCAGTCATATTTTGTACACCGCTGCAGCAGCGTGTGTCGAAAAAGCGAAGCCTCCAGAGCACTGCCCAGGCAAAAACACTGTTTTCACATCTGCTCAACTCTCGAAGCACAAAGCCAATATTGTTTCAAAATTATCTTTCTGACGGGAACATGAAGTGATTTGTCTCTGCAGCACGCTCCAGTATATACTTTATTCCCGGCATTGTTTCCCTCTTGTTGTATTCTTGTTTCGTGCTTGAAAAATTCCCTTTCGCTTCTAACCAACCTGCTGCAGTGCTGCAGATTTATAGAGATTTAACCTGAAGCTGACCAGGAATGCATCTTTCTATTTTTTTGTTGTCATATTCCCTAATCACAAACGGATGATAATTCATCATCAATGTGAATGCTTTGTCTTTGATGCATGCTTCACGTGTCTTCTCTTAATTTTTGGCCCATCCATCACAGCGTGGAGCAAATATTCCTGTCACTGCTTGAACTTCTTCTGCTCTCTGCCTCGCTGGAAAGGCCTACTCATCGGTCTTTGATGAAAGTGATATATCTCAGACGCTGTTTTCACTCCAGAACCGCCCTCTCTGAGTTAGCATTTTTTCTCTGCTCCATCATTCAGTCCGACTAATGCTGTTTGCAGAGTAGTTTTTAATTATGCCAAAGTACGGGGCACTCCTAAATTGAATTTAACAGTGAGTGAATCTTGGCCCAAGTGATGAAAGACTTTCAATCCGTGGTCCTGTTGTATCCATGTGTTTTATTTAAATGTTTCTAATTTGCTGTTTCTATTATATGTCACCGTGACTTTTATTCCATCAGAAGAAATTAAAGTCAGACTTCTGATCTGTGAGCAATTGGAAGAAGGTGGGATGAACAAAGAGCATGCTAATGATACAGTGTTCTGGAGATTCAGAATGAAGCATTCAGTGCTCAGAGTCGGAGTGTTAATTTCTTTTCATGAGGCATTGGAAGGAATAAGGCATACATTGATATCAATATTCTGATAATGAACATATTTGAATTTTAATTGCATTACAACTATTCCAATAGAGATCCTGTCCTCTCAGCCTAAAGTGTCTCTGGGTATTAGTGTCTTTAAGAATGTGTGTAGATTTAAAATCACATTAACAGTTAATAGTTTGTAATATCTAAACTGAAGCTTTAGTTGCATAAGCTGTTTTTGGCTGAGTGCTGAGGTCAGCCCTACACATGGGTGTGTATGTGAGTGGCTGAGTGAGTGATCACACTTTGTGGCTGTCATGGGCCTCACAGGGACAGTGCTTTTACTTCACTCATTCATTTCAGAGGTATTTGATGAGCAAATGAACAAATATCTGGCTGTTTGTGGATAATACAGGGGCGTTTATAGATATGTTTATAAACATGTTACAGGAATCGTTATTGACATTATCTATTTCTGTAATGTTTTTCCTGCATTGACAAAACACGGTAAACCATATTATTAGGTTTTAACCTATTCTTGTTATACTAGGAAGCAGCACCTTCTCTCTGCTATATGAAGCTCATTGTTTTGGTTGTAAGGCCTGCAGCTTTACTGAAATCAACAAAGAAGACATCCAAATTTTCTTCTTCCTTATCAAAACCTGTCAACTATGTTTCCTTTAATGCAATCTCAGAGCAAGACTGACAATCATTTAGCCGGGGACAACTGTTCATATTTTTGGGGGGCTCCAGTGAAACCAGTGCATTTATTAATTATGGATGTCCAGGCCAACACTTCCTCATGTGCTGGTTGTTGTTTACAGTCTGATTAGCCACTTGAGACATGAGAATGAAGTTGGTGTTGACAGACTATGTTCTGACAGGATTGTCAGGTTCCCCAGTTTAGCTAATTTACTAAAAAGCTGAATCAGACAATATCTAAATGGTTACAGGGTTGCATTTGGCAAATGTTTTCCGTTTTGATGATGTTTTGATGATGTTTTCTCTTTGCTCTTTGTATTACTAACTTTATGCATATGCAGTAGTACTCCGTAAACAGACTGTAGCCTTGTTTGAAGTCAAATTTTTAAAGTGAAATTTTGAAATGTTGCATTAAAGAAAATGCAAATTAAGGATGTTTCCATCAACTGGTTTAGAGCGAATAAACAAAGCTGCAAAAATGTACTTTGGTTAGAAGATGGCAGTGTAATGTATTGCTGTAGGCTAATCATTCAATCCGTCAACAGTAGAAGAAGACGAGATTGTGCAAGAGAGAAAAACTAACAAAAAACAGCTTGCTAATTGGACAACTTTGGCCATCTATGAGAGAAAATGGAAAGAAGTCATCAGGAAATGGATTAAATTGGGCAACTTATACCTGTTCTTTCATGTCAGAACAGAAACAGCTGATCAGTCAGGTGAGTTAAATGTTCGCTGCGTCAGAACTTATTCGGAAAAAAAGTTTCCTGTTAAGTGCATTTACTATTTTCGAAAAAAAGACAAACTACTTGAAGTGAGTGTAAAAACTTTTATGCATTGAAATTGATTGATGTAACACGACTTGTGATCCGTGCAATCTGCGCACTTGCCCTTTCATTTCTTATTTTCTGAAGCAGACATTTTTGTAGTTTATGCTCAGTGTTTGTCAGTCTGCAAGAATTCATCAGCTGGAAGTGTTAGTTTCCATGTGAGTCACGAGTTAATCATGTCTTCATTCACACAAGCACGCTCACTGTGTGCCTGTTTGTGTGTGTGAGGATGTGAGTCCATTCACTCTCAGACGCAGGAGGTGAGACCCAGGTGTCTAGTTTCCACATGAGGGTGAGTCAGGAGACAGTATGTGTCGACTGGGTGCCACAATGTTGTCAGACTGTCAGGAGGAGACCGGAGGCCACGAGGAGAGTGCTCGTCTGTCGCATCTCTCGCACCTACGTGTCATTTGTGCATGTGTTATAGTAGTGTGTCTCGGCTTCATCTGCTCTGAGCTGCTGACATCAAATGACCTTTTAAAGGGTCGTTTCGCACAAGAAATATTATTTTCAAATGTATCTTTATTATTATACAGCAATGGAGATAGTTTGGGTTTTATTTGCCCACATTTTTAAATGTCTTGGAGATTTCTACTACCACAAATAATTTTTACTCTGGATAATCCATAGACCACCCAGTCATAGATTTTCATTGGAAATACTTTTGACAGAAGAAATGGTCCGCAGAAATAGAAATATTATCCTGGGGGAAATTTTATTCACTGCCAGGATTTAGTATTTTACAGCTATCCACCAAAATATCACACCACTGTTTTAAGTATGTAGCCAAGCTTGTTGGTAGCAGCTAATAAATTAAGCCCTAACTCTATTTCACACATTACCAGCATGTACCCTACAACAGGGAGCTGCAGCTTGGTGCTACAGTTTGCAATTACCGTGATAAGTGGTGATGTACATGCATGTCGGCATCGACGCTCACGCGAAGTGATTTGAGATGTGTCTGCCAGTATTCCCAACACCTCTGATGTCATACTGCACTTCTCTAATTGACAAGCAGCGAGAAGTGTTCAGACTCGCAGAAGCCATCCAGGCCAAAATAATCAAGCATCCGTCATTAACTGTGTATTTTCAGAGATGTTTGATATGTCTGACTGCAGTTTGATGATCCTTGTATTCAACAGCTTTGGACATGTCCACAAACGGATAACTTGCAGTTTGCATGGCAGGCACGATGTGCAAAATGTCTTCACACTGCCATAAACATAATTCTTTTAAATCTTGTGTAACTTGTTTTTAAAGAGTTCTGTATGTGTGTGCATGTACACATTCACATGTGCATGCCGGGTAAGAATTTGTGTGTCTGTGGATGTGTGAGGGGTCCTGGAGGGGCAGGGCAGGTATCAGGACGGGGCAGGGAGGTGTGTGTTGCCTCCCCTGTCTGCCCTCGGCTGTCACAGTGTGGTGTGATGTCCGCTCGCAGTCTGTTCTCACGCCAAGGATCACACTGAAAACACACACTTCTTCTCCAGCAGCCAATCTCCTCAGTCACGCACAGAGCACACGCAGAGCCGGCAGAAATACATCCGTGCCGAAACGTTTAGCTGATTAATCCAGAAAATAGTGATTTTTGAAACATTTACTGGTTGTAGTTGTGCGAAACATGCTGCTTTTATACATTTCAGATCAATGTGAATGAAATATTTTTGGGATTTGGGCTGTTTGTCGGACAAACCAAGACATTTGAAGATGACATCTGCATTAGTGGCATGTCTGCAGCACATTGAGGTGTACAATAAAACATGAAACAAAGAGAAAGCATACTTTTATACATTTTAAATACATTTTAAAGGAGTAAAATATAGATTTATGTAATGTATTTCTGGCCCTAACACCTCTGGCACATTGTACACTGGACATCTGCCATAGAACTTTATTATTTATTGCCAGCAGCCGAAGGACTAAACATGAATTTATGTCTCCCATTATTTTTAATTACCTATATAGCCTTACATTATTAGATTGGGCACAATACACATTTAAACCATTACTTTCCCTTGGAGACAACTGCCATATGTTTAACTTACATTTCTGATGGATGAGAAGTGGGCTTTTGGCATCAGGTTCCTTAGAAATTAGGTCAGTCTTGATCGACGATAATGCCTGTTATACCCGGCACTACCTTGACTGCTTAGTCATGCTAGCATCAGTGCATCCCATCATACAGCAGTCACTGTTGTGTACAAGAAAACAACGGTATTTTAGACAGTGATGCTTTTCACATTATTCTTTTGAATCTAATTCTAGAGAGCAAACTTGTATCATCTGTATCAATTCTGTCCCAGGTATCGATTCTTTTAGCTGCAGATAAATGTGCCCTGCACTGTGACTCAGACATATGCCCAGTCACATATCACAGCCTAAAAACCTGCATCACTGCTACTACAACCCGATTCCAGCAGAATGCATCAAATTGAGAATGGGTGCATATATATTTATAAAAAAGTTTCCCAGTTTGAGCAGTAGATATCTTGTCTGAGTACTGTATTCAGTTGAATGTAGGTTGCAAAGAATTTTGAAATCATTACATCCTGTTTTTATTACTTTTTTGTATTAGGAACTTACAGCAATGATAGACTGGGCAACTAGCATCTTATTCAACAAAAGGCCTCTGTCATCCATGCAACATGTATTATATAAGTTCATAAACCATTGATTTTATCATTAATTCATTACCGCAAAGCTCTTAAGTGGAAAGTGTGAGTGTAGTGTTTGATAGTCCGCCTCACCTCCAGGTATTTTTTCAGGTTCATCTAATGTCTAAAATGCAGCACTACATGTTACTCAGCAGGTCGATGTTGTATGTACACGTGTGGGCGTGTATATGTGTGTGTTGGGGGGGTATTCAAGTTCAGGGCCGTGAAAATTGTTACCTTAGGGCCACGGCATGGCTGGTGTCAGTTACATAAGACCCCCTTTCCATTGTGTAACTGTGTTTATTTAGTTTTCCAGCAAATACTCTGGTAAAGAGGTGAATCTCGTAGAAAGACTCAGGAGGATACACAGGCCTCAGAGGTGGAGCGGATGAAGTATTTTGTTGGCACTGTACTTGGAAAAAAGACATCAACAGTGTTGGGAAACGCTCTTGGGACTGTGCGGGGAGGTGCAACATAGATTTTTTTTTTTCATTCATGTAGGGAATGCTATGCTAGTGCTTTCACTGTTTATAATGTGTTTTTGCTTTCTTTGTGGAAGGAATTTTTTGGATTTCGCTCCTGTGTCATGCCATGGCAGGATACCTCACCATTGTTTGATATTCTATTGCTTTTGTAGGTATCGTTTGAAGCTGTTCTGTGTTTATACAAATTCCCTCTGCAGCGTATGAATACCTCAAACCTCCCCCAGCACTTGGATTGTGTGATGATAGACATTGTAGCACAGTGACTCTGACAGGAGGTTCAGCTTTGCAGATTTTTTATTGCTATTCAAATAATGTGCATCGCATTATACCATCACCAACCCACTCTGGGTCCATCTATTCATACACAAGTGTCCCGAAGCTGCAAGTCCCCATGAGTCCCCCTTTCACTGGGTAAAAAGGATGTTGCCAGGCATCAAATACAGTAGCGGCCAGCAGGCATGTTTTGGCTCGAATCACTTAGCAACAAAATGTAGTTACAGGAAGTAAAAACAGAATCACTGCAGGGTTAAAAAATTTTCCACTTCCCTCAACGTTTTATTTTTTTATTTTTTAAATACGCGGCTGTGGCCCACGTCCACCCTTGGCAGCCCAGAGAGGTCGGCGTTTGGAGCGAGGGGGAAATCAGCTCTGACAGAATGACAAGCTTCTCCGCTTCTTAGCGCTTACCATAAACTCATCTAATTGCTCTGGGGCTCCAAACCCACAATAAGAAGTCATCCGCTGGGGCCCGGAGCAGTGGGAGGCTCCAGCAGACTTCCGGAAAATTGGAAACAGTATAAAAGGCTCACACGTGTGCACACACACAGACACATACACACACACACACACACACACACACACACT